>OU744791.1:16220346-16820346 GCA_916614155.1 Mesoligia furuncula | reverse complement strand
GGATAACCTGCGGTGTAATTACCCTGCGCAATAGCGCAGGGTAATTACACCGCAGGTTATCCTATTTATTTAGAAGTACGCTTGATCATAATTCTTCTTCTTAGCGTGTCGGTAGCAATCTAAATGGACTTGGCCCAGAATTCGGCTACTTGTTTGGCGCCATCACCACCAATTCCTGTAACGTACAGCTGACATGACTCGCAGGACATGATATTAAGTGTCCCATCGTTTGTGGAACAGCACCACATTTACACTCCAAGGCGGAGTCGTCTATGAATCTCCACCTGAACAGGTTTTCCTTGCTTCGGTCAACCTGGGTCCGGAGTCTGTTTAAAGACTAAATTATCTACTAACCAAACAGCAGAACAGAAGTTGATTTGTTGCTATGGAATGCAAAAGCTAAGTAGGTATAGGTACAAATATACTGCAGGCCGTAGGGCAAAAGTTTTCTTCTTCCTTCTGCTCTTTGGGGCCAGGCCTTTAGGGAGAAAAAGAAGTGGTGGCTTAGTGGTAACGACCGTGACTTACGAGTTTCAGATCGTGGGTTTGAACCCAGACAGGCGCTTTACTTTGTGTAAATTATTTCAACATCACTGCTTTCAAAACGTCGGAAACATTGTGAGGAAACTGGCATGTCCTAGAACCAAAGATTCGTAGACATGTGGCATCTACCAACCCGCACTGGGTCCGCGTGGTGGATAACGGCCCATTCCCTCTCACCGAGAGGAGGCCTGTGTGCCAGCAGTGGGAACATTATAGGTTGAATATGATACATATGCTTTAGGGGGGAGTCCCAGAACTCACTACCTACTTTATATTAAAGTCATTATCAACATTTGAAACCTTATTAGGGTTATGTAAATACGTCTTACATTACATTTGCTCCCTCGAACAAAATAACCTGAAGATTCTGAAAACCTGGAATCCGTTTCTACGCGGTGAAGTAGTAAACGGAGTGGACCTGCCCCAAAATCCATCCACTTTTCGACACAACCTAACTGGGGAGTTTGTGTACAGACACCAGCACATCAAGCTACTACAATCTGTCAAATTTCTTTAATGGATTTTCAACTTTATCGCTAAAGTGTAAGGTTCAAAGTTGATTGGGATAATTTGACAGTTTCAGGTAGGTTGATGTGCAGCTGGCGTCTGTACATGCGTCGACCAGAGGGGCAATTCCCGTAGTTTTAACCCTTAGTCTGCCGGAACGTAGATCTACGCGAGACACAATGGCTTTTTAATTGTGTCTGTAATTACGGCACACAAGCGGTTAAGAACGTTCGCATTCTAATTTCAGTCTCAATTGGTCAAAAATACCTCCAATTTACCAAAAAATTTGACATGTTTTTGACATTGATCCTCGCTGAATTGAGATTGTAGCTAGATTTTTAGCATTTTTAAATAAAGGCCTTGGCCTTCTGGAGGTTCTACCAAAGATCCTATTTTTGCAAGTGTTTACTACACAACTGGTCGGGCCTGCCTCCATTTGTTAAAACATTTTTCGTTCGATTGTTAAACGGAACGAGATGAATTTCATTATCGTATCGATAAAATTAAAAACTGATTCGTGCCGTTTTAAACCAACACGAACATCGGTTTGTTTAACATTAACATTTGGTGTTTATTGAACAAAGTCGTGTAACTAATGGCATGACTACTATTTAGTACAGAGAGATTAACAAAATAGTGATATAAGTATTTTATGGCTGTTGCGTGTTACCTATTACATTAACATTTCAACTCTATCTCATTATTTGTATATTTTTATCACATATACAGTAATTGAAGATTGCGTTTTGAATTTGTACACATTCGTAGGTAATTAAAATAATGATAGAAGTATTGGTGAAACTATGTGACTTAAATATTTCCACGCAAACAACATCTTCTACGGCTGTTGTAATCAATTTTAAGTTACCAATACCTACTGTGCAGAAATATTTGAGGTTAATTAAATTATTGATTGCTCTCGTGAATGTCAAAAGTATCTTCTCAAAAATTTCAAAAATTCTATTTACATAAATAAATTTCTGTCTGTGTGGTCCAGACTTAAAGAATAGCATCACCCCATACTTCCCGTGGGTGTTGTAAAAGGCGACTAAGGGGCGTACCGGAGAATGGGCAGCAGCGTTCTCTATGCATTCCATCACCATACCATACTGCGATCGCCAACCCGCCTGCCAAGCGATTATGGCAACCCCCCCCCCCCCTTTTGGGGGAGGCCTATGTCCAGCAGTGGACGTCTTTCGGCTGAAATGATGATGATGATGATGATGAAATAAACTTCTAGTAAAATTTTATGACCAGCTTTTAGTTCTCATGGCCAATGTGTCGTGATGCATTAGGGCATTTAGTCAAAACTGCGGCTGACCACGGAAGGTTAAATGTTATCGCATGGAAAATTAAGAAAATCGTGTAGACTTGACAATTATCATTATTTCAGTCGTTTAAAAATATTTTTATTTTGAAATATTTTCCGGTTTCGTCATAAATGAATCCGGAAGGCTCAGACTGACTTCATCTTTTCAATAATATCATTCACGCCTTCTTACCATGGGAGTAAGCAGAAACTATGGAACACCACTACTAATATTATAGGAAAACGACTATTTAATTAAATCATAATATTGCTTATTTAAGAAGAAGTACAGAGTACTGGGTTGCCGAAAGAAATTGCAAAACTTAAGTCAAGCTTAGATAGCACCTTTATTACTCTCCGACTGACCTAACCAATTATTATGAACTAACCACATAATGCGTTCTACTTTTAAACTTCTCGGCGGTTCAAAAAATGCCCTTTACAAGAAACATTCAACAAACGAGAAATAAACTTTTTACTTTTTTTTTTCATTTTTCGCGTGTTTTCCCCTAACTTGATCTTTTTGTGTTTGTGTTCTTTCTGTGCGTCATGTTACCGCATATAAACGTGTTTTGTTTTTTTTTTAAAGATTATAATTTTGATTACTAAACGACAACGACGAGCCAACAGTATATTTATATTTATTTAAAATATTTCCCATACAATTACATTTTACTAGGGGCACCCCGCGGTTGCACCCGTAATCGCATTTGTATTATTAGTATGTAATCCATACTAATAATACAAATGCGAAAGTGTGTCTGTCTGTCTGTTACCTCTTCACGCTTAAACCGCTGAACCGATTTAGATGAAATTTGGTATATTTATGCGGGTGAAGCCGCGGAGCGCTGCTAGTTGTATAATATTTTACACTAGCGGCACCCCGTGGTTTCACCCGCATAAGTGTCGATCCCGTGGGAACATCAGGATAAAAACTCTCTATGTCCTTTCCCGGGACTCAAACTATCCCTATACCAAATTTTATCTAAATAGGTTGCGCGGTTTAAGCGTGAAGAGGTAACAGACAGACATACACACTTTCGCATTATAATATTAAGTATGGATTACAGTAGCAGCAAGTAAAATGGTTCGGAATTAGAATGTTAGGTAGGTAACGACCCGCCCGAACTAGATTTATTCAAACCTGTGTTTCAGGCCATCACATTATATTTCAGTTAAATTGGGGTGGTCTTAATCGAGGTCAGGCACATTCAGAGAGATGTTTAATTTTTATTTTATTTTTTTACATACTTTTTGACATAATTTCTTTATTATTTGACATTATATACTTTTTGACATAATTTCTTTATTATTTGACATTATATACAGACAATTCAAATTTTTCACCTCTTTATTAGTGGTTTTATTGGGAATCATAACACTTCGTTTTAGTAGGTTTTTTTATTTTTATTTATCCTTTTGATAGATTCTTATTTTGTAAACGTGAGGACTTTGTAGGCCTCATAGACTTTAGATCTATAGACCATTTTCTATTTTATCAAGTACTTGGTACTTGACAGGCCTGCGCTGTCCTCCCATACCTACTGTAATCTGGAAACATTGTAAAAGCCAATTATTTTTAAAAAGAGTAACCGTGGAGTTTCTTGCCGGTTCTTCTCCATAGGAAACGACCAATTGGAACCGTGCACCTAGCTTCTGACGTTTCATAACTGCTCATGTAGGTTTATGTGAAATAAAACATTTTGATTTTTGATTTCAGAAAAGAAAATAAATTAAAAAAAAACCTGCAATAGGTTCCTGCGATATAAGTTCCATTTGATATCATAATGCACCTATAACGTTCCCACTATTGGAACACAGGCCTCCTCTCTGTGAGAGGGAGTGGGCCAAACTAATAGCTTGACCTTATCAACCCGACAACTACTACGGCCAATGATCAAACGCACTTTGCACTTTCAGCCATTGTCTATGATATTACATCCACGAACTTATTATACAACTGTTTTGTATGTCAGTCGGTAGCACAATACAGCGATTAATCATTGGCATGTGTAATATGATCTTGTGCAATACGCACTCGGGAAGATATGAGATGGTATCTGGCTTCATCTTCATCTGAGCATTGTAGGGTTCGATCAATGGAACCCTTTGTTTTAATGTATCAATCTGGTTTTGTATGTCAATTTTCCTGTCCGATCACGACGAAAATCATTTATCATGCAGTGTAATCCAACTTTAGTTTGGTTAGAGCTGTGTCAGAGCAACTGTACTGATTTAGCCGAATAAACCTCTATTTAGATTATTTTGGTCTGTTAGAGAACATTTTTCTACATAAAGGCTATACTAGTTAGGTACATACTCGTACAGGCATAATAATGCAGGCTGGCAGGGATATTGATGCGTAAATCTTTTGTCATGGATTCAGAACATGATTCTGGATCCCCGTGTATTGAAGCCCCCTGCCACCCCCGTATATGATTTCCATTTTCACTAAACGTAAACTTATGTGTATTTTTTGATAGCAGTGGTGGCCAAGTGGTAACGGCCGCGACTTACGAGTTGTAGGTCGTAGGTTCGAACCCAGACAGGCGCTTTACTTTGTGTAAATTATTTCATCACTACTGCTCTCAAAAAAGTGAAGGAAAACATCGTGAGGAAACCGGCATGTGCTCGAACCAAAAATTCGAAGACATGTGACGTCTGCCAATCCGCACTGGGCCCGCGTGGTGGATTACGGCCCACTCCCTCTCACCGAGAGGAGGCCTGTGTCCCAGTAGTGGGAACATTATAGGCTGATTATGGTTATGGTATATGTATTTTTAAAAACATTGCCTTTCAGAACCAATCAACAATCGACATACCAGAATGTCGATCCATTGATTGCTTTTGCACGGTTTTTTTTTGTGATTTTCACAACATGTCTCAAGGGGCTTACAGATTATAAACACAAAAAACGCATGTATTAAAAAAATAAAAGTATATGATCGACTACAGTAAACAAAATCAGAAAAATATATGATATTCTTCAGGATATATGATAGGTAGATAGTGTGTTGAAAACGTAATAAGTACAACTAATTTGATAAGATAGAAAAAAATCATGAATATACCCCTAAAAACTTTCTTTTTATACTAATATACATACAATCATTATGATTTTTGTCAGATTATTCTACAAGCAACAAACTAAAGCGTACACGTACTAAAGTGTTTTAATTTTATAGTCCAAACAAAAGATTTTTTGTAAATAGATAATTGCTTCATATTTTGCAATAAATTACCAGGATGTGTCATCGCGCTTCTCTTTCTTTTCTATACAGTTCGACAAAGACCGCGCTTTAGGTCATGTAGTCGCCTTAATTATATTAACTATTATCCTTGAGGAAAATAATCAGTATAGAACGGCCCGATTAACAGATTTTTCAACAACGCTGTTTTAACAATTATCTTCCTGTAAATCCGGGGCAGTATGTTACTGCCCCGGATTCACAGGAAGATAATTTATAATATACAGGACTATACTTATTCAAACAAAAGGGGGAGGGGACAAAGGAGGAAGAAAAAACACGTGTTGTGCCAACCCTAAGTAACATGGGACAAGGACAGGAAGAAGATACAAATAAATACATTTGAAAATTTGTTAATGCGTTTTTGGTCGACCTCTTAAAAACCTTCTGGCCCTGATCTTAAACATTTACCCACGGAGTTTGTGAACGCTGCATTTTTATTGGATTTTCGTTCAGTTAACTATAATTTATTAGGTAATTTGTTGCTCTCTTCCTTCCGCATTTGAGTTAAACATGTCTTGGTCGTGATCGCCGTGATTATAGACACGATCAAAACACTTACCACGAAACAACTTACAAACCAACTACCTACTAAGTGTGTACTAAGTTGGGTCAAAACTGGGAGTCTAATCCCTAAGCACGAAGTCCATGGTTTCGGTCGAAGTAAAGGGCTATTCCTACTCCTTAGCACTGACGGTCATAAGATTAGTTTTGGGCCGTAACTACGAATTAATGATAACACGATTTTACAGCTTTCCTTGCTCCCGGAAGGGTTTTGCCAATCCGTAAAATTGAATTACACCTTGTTTTGATGGATCAACTACTTTCGGGCCCGTATCTTTGTTGACCGACATAGAGAGTAAGACCCACTGGTCATGTACCAAAGTAAATATCCGCACTATTGACTGAAATTGAAGGCCAACATGGCAAAGAAACCTGGAATTTGGAGGCCTCAAATGAAAACGTGGATCCAGTGCTTTTTTATACAAATTTTATAAAGAGGCAACATTTGTGAAATGAAATGAAGTGAAATGAAATGAAGTTTATTTGTATTATAGATGGTCGGGTTTTTTTTTAAGTTTCTAAAACAACTCGCTAATACTAGCACGCAAAATTATTGATTACATGAATTAAATAAATGAAGCTAATAAAATTAGTACATAGATCATAGTTATTAAATTTTAAGTGTCAAGTATTTGTCAAATTGTAATAGTAGATAACATGTCAGTGTGAAGTCTAAATACTCCTCAGAATAGAATGATTTTTCTATAAGCCATTTGAATAACGGTTTATTAAAATATCCTGTATGACCATTGGAAAGCAACTTCTATGATATAAGTGACTTTTCATCGGAGGAATAATTAATCTGCCAGGATATCTTGTATGTGTGTGTGTCTTGGATATCTTGTGTGTCTTGTAGTTTTTATGTAGGGGGACTGCCCCGTTGGTCTCGTGGTTGCAAGCGCGACTGCTGACCGCGGGGTCCTGGGTTCGATTCCTAGGTCGGGCCAAAGTATTATTGGGTTTTCCATTTGGGATTTCGTGGTAACAGCCCGGAGTTTGGAAGTTGGCGGTTTAATACCCCCGTGCCTCGGAAAGCACGTAAAGCGTTGATCCTGCGCCTGATCTCTCCCCGGTCGTGTCGGATTGCCGTCCCTTTGGACTATGAGAGTAAAGGAACAGAGAGCGCACCTGTGTTTGCTCACACTTGTGCACTATAATATCTCCTGCGTACCTGGCTAATCTCCGTTGAGATTGGCCACCGTGACCGAAATCGGTCGCGAGGCTATTATTATGTAGGGGTAAACTTCGGAACTACTGATCCTATTCCGAAAATGATTTCTCTAATAAGATAGTATTGCCCACTGGACCCGCGGATCCAGTTCGAGTGGGTCCAGTTGACCAAAGACTCTTACATAGGATATATTGTATGTTACAACAAGAAATGTCACCCGGGCGAAGTCACGAGCAGCAGCTAGTCTGTTATATGAGAAGATGTTTTTGATTTGCAGTTGACTTTATCTAATATTTTTTACTGTGGTCTGTGTGGTGCCGGACTGGTCTGTGTGGTGCCGGACTTAAAGGATACCCCAAACTTCCCGTGGGTGTCGTAAAAGGCGACTAAGGGTCATACCGGAGAATGGGCAGCAGCGTTCTCTATGCATTCCACCACCATACTATACTGCGATCGCCAACCCGCCTGCCAAGTGTGGCGATTATGGTAACCCCCCCCCCCCTTTTTGGGGGAGGCCTATGTCCAGCAGTGGACGTCTTTCGGCTGAAATGATGAATATTTTTTACAGGTTCATACTTTGTATTATACAAAATATTCTATCCCGGCTGATGACGTAGTTTGAGACAAACTGGGTCGCATACGCATAGTAGTAGTTATAATTTTGTTTTTGTAATCTCAATTTTATCTTTCGTGCCCTTACAGGGTCCAAATTTTTCTACCTAGCTTAAGCGCTTTATTATATCTTTTTTACAATATGGAATGCAATAGTCGGTTTTTTTTAACTTCATTTGGACGAGCTGGTACACCAGCTCGTCAGAGGACCTGCATGTTGCCGTTTTCGTGTTTCAAAAATTGGCCAGGTTTGAATCACGGGAAAAACTAAAGTTTGGGTTCGTTTAAAAACGCACCTATGTGACTATGTGTTTTCTTGGCCGTGCCGAAAGGAATTTCGAAAGACTCTGCCCTTTGAAAACTAAATAGAATTAAAATAAATAATTATAAATTAAGTAGTTAGGTTTGATTACTTGGCAATATGTCAAAGCCACAAAACAGATGTAATGGATGCATTATGATTATGCTGAATGACTTCAAACATAAGTAGCTCCATTGTAATTTTATGATATTTTGAATAAATAATTTATATTAAACAATAACACACTTATGAGGATTAGTTCTAATAACTATAGTCATTAAGTTGGGATTATTATTAAATTATGTAAAGTAACTAAATAGTCAATACAAAATTACCTATCGACTAACGATGATAAAATATGCAAGCTCTGAAGCTAAATTATACACATTTTTTAACGAAATAAGCATATTTAACGTATCATTCATACAAAACTATGTCATTGCCGTACTGGAGCTTTTATAAGTAATTAAAAAAAAACATCGAAGCTTCACCCAAAGTTCATCTCATTGTTTCGGCCGCCCATAAATCCATTGCAGGCGATGTGTGACGTCACTACGTGCACGCTTGCAACTAAAAGGCTATATAAGCACTTTCACTGTGCGAGCGCGTGAGTCGCGGGATGACACCGCGGATACACGCATGCGCACTCTGACCCCAGCTAGCGCGCCTAACGGACATTAATTCATATTTGAATTTTGATATATTTTTGTGTGAGTGACGTAGTGTCGTGTATTTTCTTGTGTGCAAGGTGAGTTCTTTTTTTGATTTGATTTTTATCGATTTTTCGTGTTACATTGTTCTACAAAAAAAATATGGATATTATAGATTTGTAAAAAACTTGGTTATTGTATCCAGGATAAATTACAGTTTTATTTTATCAGCGAAAATTGGAAAAATCTTTTTTAGGATAAAAATATATTATTTATAAAAAAATATATACAATTACAATACAGTTAATACCAATTAATATCAAAGCAATTGAGTTAAAAGCTGAGTTCCTTAAATTTCGGAAATAAATGATCAAAGTTCGTACACGCATCAAAAAGATATCAACGCGCAATCGGCACATTGACGATTACGATGGAATACTCCCGCGCCGCCTAGTTACGTCCGCAATAGTGACCGGAACAACTATGGAAGGAATCTTCCTGTGCTAACATCGTTAAAGTTGTTATTGTAACCTACTGTGCAATGTTGTAGTATGAAAAATAGCTATATACATACAAGATAAATAGGAAAAAAAAAAAATAAGTTTTTGGTAGTTTTTCATGTCTCTGGTAACCTAGTTTTAAGAACTAATTTTAGTATTTCTTTATGGTTTATTGAGCATTTTTTTAAATAATCACGTGTTTCTCGACATTTGGAGCTCTTTATCGCGTGCATGATCGCAGACGACCCATGAAACCGGGTTAAATTCACACTTATTATATTTGCGTGAAGAAAATCGTTCCGCATTTTCATTTTGATTACCCAATGGTTGATAGAAATTGTTGTTACGACATGTTTTGTTAAGATGACCTATTTTTAAATTAACAAATGCTAATATAATTTAGCTTGATTGTAGATAATATTTCAGTAATAGGTCATTTTCTGACTTAGTTTCAAAAGTTGAAGTCACAGCATAAAATGTGATATTATATTTTTAAGTTCAACTCAAAAGGTCAAATCTTTACTTGATACAATTAAAATACCTACAGTCTTTTAAAAATCTACAAATAACTCCAAAATTCTCAGTAGGAGCCCAATATATGGCAATAGGGTCGCTCCCTATTATATGGGACTTAAACATAACTTGCGAAATAAGGTTGTACTATAGATGTCTGCTCAAATTATTACTTGATCCATTCAAATTACGAATTTACCGCCCTGACGGGTGAGATACCTGAAGGAACGTCAACTTAGACCAGCTTAACGAATACTGGCTTCCTTCGAGGCGATTGACTCCCTGCCTAACCCTTCGGGGGTTAAAGGCATGACATTATGATGCGTGTAAAAATATACCATCAAACAAAATAACTAGCGGTATATAATTAACCCTATAAATAAACATTAAACACCGAGCTTTATCGACTTTTAACTCGTGCACGTGAATATATGCACCCACTATTGTCTCGTGCACCGTCGCATCCGACCTTTAGTTACGTATCGAAGATGTACCGTGATGAATATTAAAAGGAATTGGATACAGTCTAAAGAGACTATTGCGAAATCACTATTAAATATTTACTCGTAAAACGTCTACGCATCAAAATTGCATTAGTGTTATTTGAATTTATACATGTGGTACTTCGGATGTCATTACTATGCAATTTATTACTACTACGACACAACGCGACTACGCCTACGAAGTATTTCAATCCGATGGAAAATGTAGGAGGTCACAGTGCGAGTTTACATGTTAAATGCCAAACCCATATAACAGAGTGTACCTACTTAGTGGGAAAATCGAGCTAAATGGTTTAGCATTTCAGTGAGGAGATGGTCTATTCTGATATGATACGGATAATGATATCCGTTTGAAGTTTCTTCCACTTCAGGGCAAAGGTCTTTTAAAGGATCGACCATTGATCACCACGCTTACTAACTGCTTAGTGATTCTGGCAATTGAAACTTTATCATGTAAGCTGTGTCCTAGATAAGTACCAGCATAAACAAAATGAACTGCAAGCTGAAGTAGCAATCGGCCGGCCGTATTAGCCGTAGAACCGATGACCGTTGAGGTAGACGTGTACTTGAATGGAGACGGTGAATTGGCAAACGTAAGGACGCCCTCAGGGTGGAGCGACGATCATCGCAGGTGGCTGGCAGCAACTGGATGACAGTTGTCGAGAATTGAACTGAATAACGTGCATTTGGAGAGGCAGTCCAGCAGTGGACTGATGTAGGATGATGATGATGACATTAAAAATTGGAAATTTTATTTTAGTATTTGACAGGTTCTTAGCGGGTACTTAAGTATCAGGGTCAATAATATTAATTAGTTTAAATTTATAAACACAACGATTTTAATTAGAGTTTTTCACGTGGGATTAAGACGTATCTTTTGACAACTCGTTTATCAAAATCTATTGAGCCATCCAGATTCTACGTGAGAACTAACAAACTGACACACTTTACTTATCTTGCCTCGTTAATGATGTAAAAACTTACACCGACTTTGCATGTTAAGTTAATTCCCGTAAAAACTGTTGTAATTAACACGCAAATCATTAATTTGAATTATACATAACAACATTTTAATTATTACGCACATAATTAGCTTATTCCGGAAAAAAATGTATAATTCTCAGATTTAAATAAAGTAGTCTCCTTCGTAAAACGGAAAACGTTTATAGAATGAGTTACATAGAAACATACTTATTCAGTATTCATCTCGTGGGTATAAAAAGTTAATATTGTGCGTAATATTATCACATTATAAAGTCATCTCAACTATGTCATATGCCATTTAGCTTACATAAGAACACATTCCAAGCAATATGTAGAGTTTTCATCCATTATAAAAGAAAGTACGAAGGTTAGAACTACTTGTTCGACCTTTGAGAAGTCGGAGAGCCTGTTTGTGCATCACAAACAGGCATAGTTTCCACTTTCAGTTACTTGCGTTCTGTCTGGTTATAGTAATTTACGAGTCGTTTCTGTGGTCGTTTTATCTCAGTAAGATTGCGCAGACAATGTCGTTTTTCACTCAAAATATTGGCATAATTCGATCTTTAAGCATCCGTTAATTTATTCTAGATAAAATCAAAGATGTTAACCGAGATCATTAACATATAATTACCTTGATTTAAATGGATAAAACAAGGAAAATTTTTCACATATTAATATAATATTAAGAAACCTATATCGGTAAAGACTATTTAAAAAACTATAATTATATACATAGACAAGGACGTAGCTTAATTTTAATAAAAATCCCGAAGTAATTGCAACATCTAGGTTAAAAAGCCAGAATTCTTTTTTTGGGCGTAACACCAAGGAGGCCAAGATCGCATTATAAACAGCCAGAATGTCTAAATGAGATGACACTAGTGACCTGAATCTAGCTTGTTAACTATTCGTACGGCGGAGTTCATTAAGTGGAGATGAGAGATATGCCTGGAGCTACGCAACAATGGGTTGCGTCGGGCGCGCGGTATACCGCCCGCCGTCCGGTAACGGTCACCGTACATCATGCGTTTTGATTACATGAGATTTATAACTTGCCTGTTAACGGGTTACAAGATTATTTGTATCTGTCTGATCGGTCGATTACTTTTGACATACTTAAGGGAGATTTATAAAACCTAGTTTAGTTGCTAACATAGTTGGTTTTGTTAATTTAGACCATCATATTTTTGTCGACAGCCACAAGTGTCGAGTAAAATTGTAATGAGCTTTTGAAAATTGTAGACTTATCTATGACAATAATCCACAATAAAAAAGACAAATATATTTGTATAGGTACCCATAATCAGGTCGCTGCGCTATAAGGCACCGATTTCGCCAGTTGTGTTATGGAAGATATGCCAAACGAATGACAAAAGTAGACAAAAATGCAAATCTTTGCGTTGAACTTCTAATTTGTCGAAGCCTACCTTCCGTGTAACATTGACAATATTGTCGGTAGTTTGTCCGGTATATACTTAACAATAGATCAATGTACTGTGCTTGGCAATCTACGCGGTACAGTGTGGTCGGCCCGCCGCCCGCAGCCGCTTGACATAATGATGACATTACAGTGGCTCATTTGTCGCTCAAAGGGTATTTCAACGTGATTTGTTACTTCTCTCTAATATTTTGTTCGAATGGAATTATAATTTTGTTACCATTTGTGTGGTTGGTTTTATAAATTAGCGATAAATTATCTTCAACGATAGTCGTAAAAATTGTACGCTAAACAAAGCTCGTAATCTCGCATCGTTTATCTAGATTGCCATGATTACCTATGTTGTATAAAATATAGCTACTGCAAGTTTTGTAACCTTTTTGAAGGAGAGTCTCTCACAGCAACACTTCCATTTTTTTACCAAACACGTTAAGCTCATATCACAAAAAAAGTAATGTGTTATGTGTACGACAAGATCTTCGGTCTACATACAATCTCTGAACTTTAATCAGAACGGGAAATGTGCCTAAGTTTGCGTGAAACAATAAATACACCCGGCAAATAGGATACCGCACCAACAAAGCAATTTACTTAAGACAATTAGCAATTGTAAGCAGTTTCTTTTATTCCACAGTAAAGTGGGCGTAATTGAGCTATTTATAATGTACACTTTCGCTCTTTAGACCACTTACACTTTTCGCAGTATCCATAGACGCATTGTAAAATTCTGGACGTACGAACCTCTTAAATAATACCGTTTATATTTAATATTTAAAGATGACTCCTACAGCTTTCTGTGATGTAATAAAATTATGAATAATGCAATCAACGGAAGCTCATAAATTTATATTTGCACAGTTACTTAATATTGGCGGGCGTCAATCAAGAAGTAAAGTTTTTATTCAAATTAATTTTACATAAATATGCAGCGCAAAACATGTCTTATAAAAATCTTTTTAAAGTGAATGAAAACGAAAGTTTTGTAATAGTTGAAACTAAAATTCCGAAGCCTATTTTAAATATAAATAATATAAAGTTTAGGACTTTTTAAATATTGCGTACAAATAATTTAAAAAATCATAAATTTTATACAAAGTTAACACTTAACTACCTCATTGTTATTTTATAAATGGGTGCTGCTTGGCTGGCTAATTTTGTTCATTTAGAGATAAAAATAAACAGCAGGTACTCGTAATAAGTCATAAAGTTATTTTCACACGGCCCAGACTTGTCTGAAACTTGTAGTGTCCAAGATGACCTCCAGACTCCGTTGCATAATTTGAGAGGACAGACACAAAAAAGATGGTGACTTTAAGTTCTCAAAGGACCTCGCGACTCGGATTACTCCTACGCAGTTTTTTGTTTTTAGCCACAGTTTTTGGTTGCCATTCATCTATTCATCCTCATAAATAATGACTAGTTTCAAAAATATAAATCAATAATAGTTGCCGAAGAATAAGGTAATGAGAAGAGCCAGGGACAGGACACTTATTTATGATTTTTTGTAAAAACTGGTATTTAGCTCTATCCAGTTAGACTGGAAGCCATCCCTAACTTAATCGAGAAAAAGCTCGGTAGATGATACATTTGAGATTTTTTGTAAAATCTAGTATTTAGCTGCATCCAGTTAGACTGGAAGCCAACCCAACTTAACCGGGAAAAGGTATATGATGCATTTGAGAGTTGAGAGTGTTGTAAACATTTAAATAAAACCGACAAGAAAACAAATGACGACTACGACCAGCCCACTTCAGCGTGAAAAATTAGATGAAGTGTGCTATCAATAATGTCAATCTCTAGCATCATGTGGTGGTGGTGGTGGTGGTGGCTCACTTCACTTTTGTTTCCACTGTGAGATTTTTACAGAATAGACCCGCACCCTAATTGCGTAACACACTATCAATCGGAATTTGAATCATTTTGAAATAAATTGCTAATCTATTGCTTCATAAGTTCGAAAAAATTCTCTGCTCAACACGTAAATACCGCAATGAATGTTGTTGTACTGTCAAAATGAAACCGACTCCGATTGATAATGTGTTACGCAATTGCCCAGCGGATGATCCGCACAGTCCATCCGGAGTCAATCAAAACATGCGTTTTAGTTTTACTTTCCATGAGAGAATTCAAATAGTATGTAGGTACTCAAATTAAACTGTAGAAGCCAGAGCCTATACACGGCTCTGTCGCAAAATGACCACTTCTCAAAATGCCTACAGGTAGCAAAATGTCCCTTTCTCAGAAATACCTACTCAGAATGTCCCTTTCGCAAAATGTCCCTTTCGCAAAATGTCCCTTTCGCAAAATGTCTCTTTCGCAAAATGTCCCTTTCGCAAAATGTCCCTTTCGCAAAATGTCCCTTTCGCATAATGTCCCTTTCGCAAAATGTCCCTTTCGCAAAATGTCCCTTTCGCAAAATGTCCCTTTCGCAAAATGTCCCTTTCGCAAAATGTCCCTTTCGCAAAATGTCCCTTTCGCAAAATGTCCCTTTCGCATAATGTCCCTTTCGCAAAATGTCCCTTTCGCAAAATGTCCATTTCGCAAAATGTCTCTTTCGCAAAATGTCCCTTTCGCAAAATGTCCCTTTCGCAAAATGTCCCTTTCGCAAAATGTCCCTTTCGCAAAATGTCCCTTTCGCAAAATGTCCCTTTCGCAAAATGTCCCTTTCGCAAAATGTCCCTTTCGCAAAATGTCCCTTTCGCATAATGTCCCTTTCTCATAATTCCCTTTCGCAAACAATGACTCTCTCGGCACAGTACGAGTATGTGCAGACTATTCAGGGCACAATACTGTGATTTAATAAATGCCGCGATGTGCAAGTTAACTTGACATGTCTTCTCTCCTCATTCAGATTTAGATCGACACGATGTCTTAAAGAACTAAAGCGCTTTCATCATAATGAAAGATGGCCATCATTTTTTTGAATTGTTTTTGCACGATCTAAGTCATAAGGTTGAAGGGCGGTATAACAGATACTTAGCTAATTACTAGTGCATTGGGTCATGTGAACTCATGTGAAACTTAATTATGCAAGTCTTATTGAATATTCATTAAAGTTACATAAAAGGCAATTCAAATTAATTATCTTTAGCAATGTTAGTTTTAGCTAACATTGGCAATGAAACAGTTCAAACCACAGATATAGATAGATCTACATAATGCAAGTATCACGATCTATATGAAAACCAAGCGCGCCATTTTTTGACTACCTACTATGACGTCACAAGCTCTGCTTAGTGATGGGAAAATCAAATCGAACAAAGACGCCGCCACGTGCGGCACCCGTCTCGTCCCACCCACGGGGCCGAGCGCCAGCGCTCACGCTCAGCCGGCCAACAGTAAGCAGGACTGAGCGCGAAAGTGGCGGCTTACGATTTTTGTACGTAAGCTGGGCAGGCGAAGAAGTTGCACTTGCTTTATCTAGGTGTATCTATATCTGTGGTTCAAACCTTTTTATTGGCACAAATCTGTATACTAATTCATAATATTATAATAATAATAATACCAGCCTAATAATGCGCCAGTATAGGGTAAAGACCTCTCACACAGAGAAGGCACGAGCATTGATCACCAGGTTTGCTCGAGGTGGGGTTCCTCACGACGTTTTCCTTCACCGATGTCAGTAATGTCCAAGAAAATAACTAAGGACTATTCAAATTCATGGTTCCAATTGATGTTATTTCAAGTTAAACAAATATCAACTTTAGTAGAGTGAAAATTAAGTAGATTTCTGAGTGACTAGGACTATTGAAAAAGTTAAAATTTTTTTTTAAGTTGTAGCGTAAACTGAACTTTATTGAGTAGGTTGCCCCTCAAGCGTCAAGTGTACACCAAGTGTACATAAGTGCTCGACACGTCAGCGGTACACCAAGTGTACACAACACTGTCATTGTTCTATTATCATTGTCATTGTTGAAACAATGACTTTACTACGCCCATTCAACTACTCCGACGCGTGGGGTGTTTCGCCCACCTGTGTAGGCGGGCAAACGCATGAGAGGAGTTACTTTTCCAATAACCCATATTTGTTTACATGTTTGTCAAATAAATCGCAAACGCAGAGTAGGTATACTTTAAGTGCATGTGCAGCTTTCGTTTTGACAATCCAGTACATAACGGTTTAAATGAACAAAACAATAAGTTAGACTTCAAAATCGAAAAAACATTATCAATAAAAGTCTCTATCAAGGTTTTTGTCTTAGACGTTAGTACACTTAGGTGATGAAGTATTTGGTAATTATAAAATACTATACATACATAATTTTTCTTAATTATATTTACATACATACAGCACATAGTAGATATTTTAGACTTGACCCAGCAGATGCATAATCTATTGGTCATTTGTGTGCAAATGATGCCGGTTGATACCTACCTAGTTTATTAATGTTTGTAGAGCTAAGATACACTGCTAGCCACCGAGAATTGGTTATAAATACATCCATTGACATTTTAACCTTTTCAAATAAAGCAATTTAAACAGAATCTAGTTTTTTTTTGGCATATCACTATACCATTATATTATATATTATTATATTATAAAACAAAAGTCCCCATGCCGCATCTGTTTGTCTGCAGTTATGCACGAAATAAACTCCAAAACTACCGAACGGATTTTCATACAGTTTTCACCAATGGACGGAGTGATTCATGCGGAAGATTTAGGTGTATAATTAATTACAGCTTTGTGTAAATTGGCTGAAGTATGACGATGATTGTTGAAAATGTCGGAAAAAATCATGCTGGCTGGGAGCTTTTCTGGCGTGTGCCGCCTAAACCAATACAGTTATATGAAAACAATGAAATACGGAATCTAGGGTAATTTTAATTCCGGCAGTACGTTCCCGCGGGAAATTTTCTGACAACCACGCGGGTGAAGCCGCGGACAAAAGGCAGTTAAAAGTGTTTACGCCGTACGGCATTTCATACAAACTTTCAAGCCCTTGTTTTTCGAAATTAATGAACGGATTTTAATGAAACTTCCTAAGCATAAGCAGGATACAAAGGTCTAAAAAGTTAGTATAGAACATTTTCGAAATGTCTTACATAAAAAAAGATAACTAGAAATATCTGTTTCTATAGAAAGTTTAAAATCGGTCTAATTTGGCTGTAGCACTATTTTTCGAAAATGTCTCTACTAACTTTTTAGACCTTTGTATTTTGCTAATACGTACGAAGTTTCATTAAAATCGGTTCATTCTCTTCGAAAAAAAGGGCTTGAAAGTTTGTATGAAATGCCGTTCGGCGTAAACGCTCTTAATAATAAAGTAACTATATCAACGTCGTCATGACTTCCCAATGTTTTAAAGAATGAAACCTGTTCAGCAACTTGCATTTTAATTCTTATTACTTAATTCTACCTGATGTTGATAATAAATGTAATGGGATTTTAAACACTTAAGAAATATATTTATACGCACACAATTCTGTTTATTGTCAAGATCTTAAATTCGAATTCTTTTCTTCAGGCGCGTTGGACATTTTTTGAGATGGGAAAAAACCATTGAACTCGCGCGACACTGTTACCGTAACCGACACCTCTGTTTTAAGTTCGGGCCATTAAAAAGACATCAACGCGCGGTACATTTTCTTTGGGAAGAATTTTGACCTCGATTTCGGTATTTGTATAATTCCAAAAACGATCGATTCGAGCTGTGACAATTCCTATACAACAACAGAATATTTTGCTAGTGTATTTAACGTCGAATTAGTATTCTTCTATGCATAAATATAACTACGAAACAAAAAGCATTCTCTTCACCATCTGTCTACATAACTCTAAAATTAATTACTTCCTATGATATTGAATTCATACAAACCTCATATCATTAAATGTTAATATTATGCGCGTAATTTTTTGTATTCAATACAACTTCCTATTTGCCGCTGATGGACATAGATGCCTTACTTCGCTTACGAGATAAGAGCCCCCAAGGCGGTCTTGCAACAGACGGTTTCATCACGATCTAGGTATGATATTCATTATTATTTTTGAGCCGTAAAAATTTAGTGTGACACGTTGGGATAGTCGTTTGACATTTAGAAGAGCTATTTTTTATAATGTCTGTTGCATTTACTATTGTTACCGCTACATATTATTTCTATATCTTTTGTATTTATTTGGCGCTTTACTTTGTGCAAATTATTTAATCACCGCTGCTCTTAAAACAGTGAAGGAACTCCATGAGGAAACTGGCAAGTCCTAGAACAAAAAATTCGAGAAGACATGTGACGTCTCACTCCCTTTAACCGAGGAGTGACCTGCTGACCAGCAGTGAGAAGATTATAGGCTGATTGTGCTACAAGCATATGCTATGCTTGTATTTCTTTAATTTGTAACAGTTGTTACGTAAGTAATAATATTTACTAAAACAAAATAATTATAGACGTAATTTAATTTGTTACACAACGTTATTTGTAAACATTGACTTCTCCAAACCAATGCCACACACGGTTAAACGAAGGCCTCAATTTATTCATTTCAACTTATCACCAATAATTATATTCGAGAAATTGACAAATGAATCTCAGCGTGTTGCCGAGTTGAGTTGAAACCTCGATAACTTTAAGGTATGAAATGATTGTTGCAATGGCCTTTCTAGGACACGTTCCCAAACAATCAATCCTTAAAAACATAATCCTAACTCTGTCGGATAAAAATTTAAATGACCCAATTCAGTCCGTCGCACCATAAATCACATAAAAATAACGTTCTAAGCGGTCCAGTCGTCGGGTAATGTCAGAGGTCGAGTCGTAGCGAAAGCGAAGATGTTACGTGTCGCTTATGCAACATTATCGCACGCTGACATGCCGCTACATTGATTACAAAGCGATAGGCAGGTTACTGGGTAACGTGCTAACACCGTGCTAATATACGTTTACCCCGCCACTGCCGTGCCAAAGTCAAACAATGACATCGTAATTGCATTTGTTTGGTGAATGGAATGCATGATTGGCGTTAATTACCTAATAAGTCATGAGTATTTGTTTCCACAATGGATGGTTGTGATTTAATCATGTTTTAAGTATTAAGATGTCTTGTGTTTAATCGTGGCATACTTCTTAGGAATATCCTGCCGTTAGACTAACTATAATTAAGCTTTTGATTCTTTACTTTGCAAACATTAATATAGGTAATTATCTATAGGTTAGAATGTAAAACCGACATAGCAAAAGGTTATTGATATTTAAAGCCACTTTAATAACGCACGTAAGCAGTAAACGTTGGAGAATCCAATCGTCGCTTGTGCCTATGAAGAAACACCATCTTCCATTGTAAATTCTGCAAATAACATAATCCAAGTACACTAAAATTTTAGTACATGTCCTACGTAACTACACAATGTAGGTAAGTGTGACGGGAGAAGAACGCACCTTCCGTGAGAACCGCCCGCGAACAACAATGACTGATAAAATTCGACCGACCCGACCAATTATAAGTAAATCAGTTGATTGTGAACCTATTTATTAAGTTACTAAATACAAAACCCACAATTAATCTAATTTAACATAAACATTGTGTTTAGTTAGTTTAGCACATTCAAGTCAAAATATGTTGCACATTTAAGCCAAAATGTTGCACATTTAAATCAAAATGCTGCACATTTAAGACTGTCTTATTTAGCTGATTTTAATCGAGCATCTTTTGTACGCTTGCTTCCGTAATTAGTGTGATCCCTTATTGGCATGTATAAGGCATACATAATTATCTTGATCGGTAATTACATAGAAATGTAAAGCTATTCAGACTTTTATGTCTATGAGGAAGATTCGAATGAATATGACCACTAGCAGTTAGTCAAGAAACCCGTCTGTAATACGTAACATTACTTCATCTTCATAGAACTCTTCATTGACCTGTATGTTATGGTGATTCATTAAAATAAAATGTCGTATAAGGATGCTTTTGCAAGTTAAAAAAACCTTTGGTCAACATATTAGTAGATAATTAGTCTTCCTATACATTATAGGCATTTTATACGAATAGATAAGTACTCTTTTAAATGAGGAGTTGACTGTAAGAATAATGTTTGCACTAGATCATTTCATCATAGGAAGTCATCGATGACAAGATGTAGCAACGTAAAAGAAAAAAGCTATCAATGTTAAATTGTACAAGGTTATGCTCATTTGTCACAAACACTCGATTTTTCAAGAATAGACCCGGAAACTATATTATTATTATATCGATACAGGCATTTACTTAATGCTTGAGGTTAAAAAACGAATAAAAAACCATTAAAGAAACATGAAAATGACTATAAGGATCCTAATTGAAGATCTAACATTAAACACTCGCATAAAATTATTTTACTCGTAAACTGACACATGATTGCTTTTTAATAATATTAATGCTAACAATATGTTTTTATTACAAAATATTGAATAGATTCGTGACTTATAGTTTACTTTTATGATCTATTCTTAATAATAAGTACCTATTTATACATCTTGGAATTACCTAATTCCAAGATAAACTTACGTAATCATTAATAGTTCCTTTTATACCCAGAAGTCATCACTCATTATGATTTACGCCATTTAGGCCTGCCTTATAAAAATAACTTAACCATAAAAATAACTTGACCATAAAATAATAAAGTATTATTCATATTGTGCAAATCCACATTATTTTTAGAGGTCGAAATCCATTCTAAAATTTGCAAAAAATATAAAATATCTAAATGCTAAATCATAAATCACCTACTGAAGCTATCTAATTATAAGTTAAACTAAGTCGCCAGTTGTTAAGAAACGTTATTTTTCACTACAAATAACAATATGGATGGAGTAACGGCTATTATTATACAATTAACACTGTGCTCCCACGCTTGGGGTTAGATTACCTTGGTTGGACTCGTTACAAATACTTACGGACTGACTATTGCAACCTTTTTTCAAGAATTATGGAAGCATTCGGATGTAAACGTCTTTTGTGCTAAATTGTCGGATATTTTGTGTTTAAGTAGACATCATCATCAGATAGAGAGATTCTTATCTTTTATTGGAATAATATTTCGCGATTTATTCAGTTGTCAACACGTTATCATATATAAACAACAAAAAAAATTGGTAGTAGTTTTTTTGGACTAATACGCAAATAAAAGTCTGAATTAATCTTATTATAATCATAATCAATATTCAAATCTGTAACAACGGAGAGTTATTAACCATAATTTGTAAAACTTGAAATAACATCTTCGGCATTTAATCAAATTGATGTGATATGACGGAATTTTTTTAAATAATTAAAATCTTGAATGAGTATCGTCCTTGACAAAAACATTGACAACGCCTACCTTTAAATGCTTAAAATAACTTTTTATTGTAGGCATTTATCTAGTGATAAACAAATTAAAAAAATAGGGTTTGATTTTTTTCTCATGCTTTAAAATGATTGGATGGAAGCTCCAATCAAATAATTAAGTAATTACTTAATTGGTAAATTATGGTATTTGGAATGAGCATGTGGTATAAAATTGTATTTAGGTATGCAAAATCTAAATATTATAGGTTGAATAGTTAGTTAAGTATAAAAGGTACGTTTGTACAGTAGAACGAAGCAAAATTTAAAGGTTATTTAAATTATGCAAGGCTATTCATTAACAAAATATGCATGACGAAGAATAATTCACCGTTGCTAGTAAGTATACGATGGTCATAATCTAAATTCACATTATTATGCTTTTAATTGTCTATTACCCATTTCTAAAAGAGAAAAATTCAAATAAAGAGAGAGAATTATTCACATAATCCGTCCATAAAGATTTAGAAAGCATGCAGTAATTTTAAAAAGAAATAACAAGGCTCTGTATATGATTCGGAAATTGATGTAACTAAATTCTATGTCACACTAAATTATTAAAAAAAAAACTTGAAGTCTACTCCACAGAAACATTCTATGTTTATAATAATATTCTCTATTTTTTGACTTAACTGTTGACTCTTTCGGGAACGGGAGGCGGTAAGGGTCAGGACTCAAGGCCCTTCCCTTTTTTGGTATTTTGTTCCCATTAGCCTGCTATGGAGGTACATTATTGTACTAGCTTCTGCCCGTGACTTGGTCCGCGTGAAATTTCGGCCCTCGACCCATCGCGTTGCATACTCGTACCATCCCGCGCCCGCGCTTATACTTCCTTTTCGCTTAGCGTTCTTTCTGACTTTTTTTTCTGTTTGCAGGGATCCTTAGTGTCGTTGCGTGATGTTGAATAACTAATAAACTTTCTCGAAAATAGGGCTAATTAATGCAAAAAGATTTTTTCAAATCCGACGTTTAAGTTCCCGAGATTTGCGCATTCAAACAAACAAAAAACTATTAATTATAGATATTGATAGCTTAATTTAGGCATTGTTCAACACAAACCTTGTTAATAATTTGACTGGTTTTAACTACACATCTCCACGTAAATATTACAACACAAGGTACATTAACTAGATAGATTTTCGAGGAATGAAGACACATATTCAATCTAAGTATCTAGGTAACAAAACATAATTACAAAATGTGAAGGTAATACATTGGTAAAATGTTGATGTGAGATTAACTAACACAAGTGATTATAGTTAATAACGAAGTTTGGACGAACTATCGAAACATACCTAGAGCCTATAATTTGTTAATCGTCCGTTTTCGAATATGTTACTAAATTGTGAAATTATCAGTCAGGGCCGAGATGATCCGTGAGAAAGATTTCGATTCATTTCGCATACATGATGGACCTTGACTTTATATATATTACATATTGTAATTTATGCTGGATCGCTACTAAACAAATTAATGTGATATTTTCAAAGATACGTTTTGTCTCTTTAATGGACCGGTCTATTTTATTTAGACTAGATTAACAATCCAAATTGTTATGTAAACAAATTCAATTAAATTAACCTTTAATTGAATGGTTCATCATGTACCTACCTAGGTACCTACCTACTTAAGCTAAGTTATTTGCCAATCTTACTAAATCTGATAGAGTCGTACCTGCTACCATTTCATTTTTCTTTAAATAGATCTGATAATATTTAGTGACAAAATAAATGCTGTTCGTTGGTAAGCGCATCACTTGAGAACGACTGGACCGATTTGGCAGTTTTTTGTTTTAAAATGTTCCTAATAGTCCGAATTAGGTTTTTTGGAAAGAAAAATTGGAAAAGGTTTCCCAAATAAAAATAAAAACGAAAAGAAATTAACCTGCATTTTCTATGGGATTTTTGTAATATTTTTTTACACAGTTACAATAAAGTTACGTACCTATGTAAACGTGAACAATTTAAAAACATAAGTTTCTTCCGTCAGAAACACATACATAACGGGTCGTTAACGCGGGCAGACACCTCGGCGAGTGTTTGTCCAATGTTATAACACTATTATATCTTGTCCACCGTACTCTTCAAAACTTACGTTTCGTAATAGGAAAATACTTGTGCAATAGCTACTCGTAGATCTTTGCATCTCCTCGAAATAATTCCCCTAGTCTTGCGGCATCTATTGAAAAAGACGGCTAAACTATGGTCTGTTTCAAAAGATGAAAGTGTAAACAAATCACAACAATGTCGCCTCAGCCGATAATCGTGCAATTTTATTTGGCACGAGGCTCCGTTTTATCTTCGCAATGCGAGCGAAGCTGTGTTGAAGCTGCTATGAATGTTAAATACATAACTAAAAGTGACACAAACTACTTAATACCAAGTTATGATCAATATTGCAGTGTATCTTATGTCTAAAGTAACATATGTATATGCGAGATGTCACTGCATTCGATCTA
Source organism: Mesoligia furuncula (assembly GCA_916614155.1). Lineage (NCBI taxonomy): Eukaryota > Metazoa > Arthropoda > Insecta > Lepidoptera > Noctuidae > Mesoligia > Mesoligia furuncula. Next base: position 16,795,741 of record OU744791.1, on the reverse strand, counting down.
CTGTATTTATTTACGTCTACATATACGAGCATATATCGCTAAGCAATTTGTTCATTATATCGCTGTAGGCTATATAGGTACTTAATAATACGCTAGGCTTCACCGATTGATCGCACACGTAGCTTCAACTAATAAGATGTATACATTATGCTAGGAACAACCGTCGTAAAATGTTTTGTGATGCATCATAAAATAAATTATTTTGCAAAACGTCACCTTGTCTTAAATTTAGCTTTAAGCCAATAAAAATGTTTATGTATTGCCAGGACTGCAGAAGCAAATCCTCAAATAGCCATGACCACTCTACCAAGCATATACAACTTGAAAGAGAATTACAGTAATTTCTTGGTGAACTCTTTATAAACTAGTACATCAGCCGATATTGATGTATTCTGTAAATTCGCCCCTAAGACGGCCCACTGCCCAAATGTCACCGTGATAACTTAGGTGAAATGAGCTGTAAATAGTGTTAATCCCTACCATCAAGGGGAATGAAAGCTTACTTCAAGCTGACTTCACCTAATCTTTTATGGTTAGATTCTTATAATAGACTGGGATATTAAAGTGGTCAATGAACTCAGTCTTTTATAGTAACCTCTAGTAGGGTCTTTATCGTAGCTTTTTAACATTATGCAAAAGGCTTCCTGAGAAAATCTTTAAAGGGACAAGCACGTTAAATTGGTTCATCGGCGAGGATATTCATAGCCTTATAGTGTGATGTGTCCTGTTTGACCAGCTGTATTTGCATAGTAAACCCCAACCCGTACCTACACACATGGACGCAAATAGCTGTTAGGTAACCTATGGTACAAGGTTCAACGTTACTTATTCGTTAAGTACCTGAGAAAATTATTGATTAATACCTAATCAATTATAGAGTTAGTTCGATTATAAATTCCAATCCAAGAAGTATTTAATGATCTCTTCACTTTTCCACATACCTATACGGTATACTGCCGACATACTGTACTGCAGTTTGGCGGGAGATTTGTGTATTACTAATTTATAAGTGGTTGGTCTAGTGGTAGCAAGTACTAATGCTGAGAATGAGGTCCCGGATTCCAGTCCCAGGTCGGGAAAAGTGTTATTGGAATTTTTTTGTCTGGAATTTCTCAGTAGCAGCCCGGAGTCTGGATTTGTGCCCAGTTGCCGGCAATAGGCTCGCCCACTATTACATGGGACTTCAACATAACTGGCAAAATGTGGGTGTACTATACACCTCTAGCCTTTTTTTTGCGGATGGAAAATCAACAAATGACCCCTCCCGCTCTGAGCGGAGCGGAAGGGAGTGTCAGACTCTTACTGACTAAAACCCACCCGTGTTCCTTCCTTAGCCCTTTATGTTCCGGGCTTCCTCGGGACACCTCTGCCCTGCCCTTTGGGGAATTAAGACGAGAAGTTATCTTATGTTGCGATTTAAAAATACATCCTAATAACAACACAATAAGCTTTTACAATTTAAAGCAGCAAATAATTACAGGCTGATCTTTACTTTCAAGGTTAAAAAAGATTTGATGTAACTTTCAAGCTAGATAGCTTGAAAGTTACATCAATACTTTCCACGCATTCAAATAAATTTACATAGAATTAAAGTCATTATTCTCCGGTCTTGGTCAACGAAAGTGCAATTAAGTTTGCACTACGCGCCGCGCGGTGCGCGCGCTCTGTCAAAACAAACGCCATCTGTCAATGGATTCGTCACACTTGGAAAGCGAAAGTGTTATATTATGTGTGTGTGGTGACTCGTGATGGGATGTCGTGATTTGGCACAAGTTTGTTTTAAGTGTTCCGTGAAAAAACTGGCACTAAAAATGTTTTTGTTTTAAAATGAGCTTCTCAGTTTTTGGTCAAGAATCGAGGAGATAAATGTTTTGTCAGATCAAAGAGCTGAGATATTCGGACAATTACAATAATATAGGCTTGGCTTTGTCGATCCGCCAACAAATAAATTAACTTTGCGCGAGTCGCCTATAGAATATAAAAAAGATAGAATAAAAAAAATAAGCCGCACGCGTCTGGCGTGTAAATTCATTTGAATCGAGTAATAAGCTGAGTCGAGTAATGAGTAATAAAAGTTTATACAAAACTAACAAAAATACGTCTACTTTGTAAACTTCTGAAATGAATCTGTTTTCATTTGAATGTTTGTTTTCAGTTATGAAACAAAGTGTTACCTATGACGCAATAGTTGTCATTTAATTAGGAATTGTGTTCACTTAATTATAATTACAGTGGCTCTCACACAACTTAATCAAGATCTGTGTCTAAAAGTATAGTTCCTATTTATGAAATATCCTAGTTTTCGGCTTCTCAGGCAAAACCACAGATTGTGAAACACAGCTGAAAAACTTGCTAAAATCACTGACTTAACTACTGGGGACCTAAAAAGGCCACTTTGGCTAGGTTATCCTTTTATGATTGAAGAAAGAAAAAAGTGATGTGAAGTGTGTTTGTGAAGTGGCCTTTTTAGGCCCAGTAGTTAAGTCAGTGATTTTAGCAGTTAACTTTTAAGTTAATCGTATCAAATCCCATTGGTGAAGCATTTATCAGTTTTTTTTTTTGTCTGTGCTAAAATACCAATCAATCCTATCCAAATCCAATCCCCAATCTCTTTGATTGTACCTACGTAGTGCAGCGAAAAAAAGAAAAATACGGACTGTTTTCGCCATATTATAATTCATAATGTTATCATTTTATGATTCTCCAAAGTGGCCTGAAGAGGAGCTCCAGGGGCCTAAAAAGGCCCCCTGATCTCCTCAAACTTAATTAAATCAATTCGGAATGCTCTGAAATCTCAATAATAAAAACCACAATACCTTGATTGTGGAGCACAGACCTGCACTTGGCCTTATTTATGATGAAGTTCGATGTGAAAAAAACTCATATTTTCACACAAAAATCTTGCCTTTATTGAGCACGTTTATCAGATTGGTACACATTATTTTGTAACAAGCTACAGCAGTTTTGCGATAATTGAGCATATAAATGCTTTTGTTACAGACATGAGAATCGTGATAAGAGCGTTTACGCCGTACGGCATTTCATACGAACTTTCAAGCCCTTGTTTTTCGAAATTAATGAACCGATTTTAATGAAACTCCGCACGCTTATGCAGGATCAACACAAACAAACAACAAAGGTCTAAAAAGTTACTTAAGAACATTTTCGAAATATTTTCAAAAGATTTTAAATGTTCCATGGAAACAGAGGTTTCCAGTTAACTTTTTTTAAATAAGACATTTCGAAAATGTTCTTAAGTAACTTTTTAGACCTTTGTATCTTGCTTATGCGTATAAAGTTTAATTAAAATGGATTCACTCATTTCGAAAAACAAGGGCTTGAAAGTTTGTATGAAATGCCGTACGGCGTAAACGCTCTTTGTGTTGAACAAACTGCAGATATTTCGCTGCAAAAAACTGTCATCATGATCATCATCTTCTTGACCTTGTTCCATGTTACTTGGGGCCGGCGCAACACGTTCGCTTCTTTCATTCTCCCCTGTCAACCGCCATGCTATCAGCTGCAAAAAAAACTCTATTTACTACACTAAAAAACAGCCAGCTTTTAAAGAAATAGACCCAAGGATTCCAAAAGACATAAGTTATAAAATAACTAAAAGGTTGTGACAAAACAATTAATGATAAGCAACATTCAATACTTCGCTGACAACGTCCAGCAATAAAGTCTGTACAATACTATGTTTAGGTGGATTGTCGGTCGCCAATGCACCATGGTTTCTACTAAAAACAGTTATTTCAAGCATTGCAAATTTCATAGCTGTGCGGCTGTGGCATGCAGCCACAATGCTCATTGTTAATAACAATAACTTGACGAACATAAGAAATTTACGCAACTGTACGTGCCTAGAGTTCGGGATCATAAGGATCAAGTTTTGATAGCTGATTTTCAACGGTTTACTTACCTAGTTGTTTATTAGTCGCTCGGTGGTTATGAAATTTTGGAGGAATCTGGAGATTCTTCAGATTACCATAAAAGATAATTGAATTGCCTGTCAAATAATAACATGCATTCACATTGTTTAGCCATAGCAGAAGTCATATCATCTGCATAACCTTTTCGCAACTATGTTAGGGTCAGCTTCCAGTCTAGCCGAATACACCTGAATACCAGTATTTTACTTGTAGTGACTGCCTATCTGACCTCCACAACCCAGTTACTGGGTGATACGAAACCCCTTGGTAAGACTAGTTATCAGACTTTCAACTTCTGACTACCCGTAACGACTGTCAAGGATCCACGAATGACAACCGGGACACAGAGGGGTCTCGGTATGTAAAGATGGTCACCCATCCACAGATCAACCGCGGCAAGCATAGCTTAACCTGATCGATCGACCTGTGCGACTGTTATTATATCCTTCTTAGCCATCCATAGCAGAAGTACTACCACCAGAAAATTATAATTCAAGATTGATATCAATCAAATGTATTAAAACAATCCCTGGAAAGCTGCAAGCGCTTTCGATTCCTAGGTCGGGCAAAGTGTTATTGGGTTTTCCATTAGGAATTACTCAGTAGCAGCCCGGAATTTGGATTTGTGCCCGGTTGGTGGCAATAGGCTCGCTCCCATTACATGGCACTTGAACATAACTGGCGAAATGTGGGTTATTGGTGCACCTCTGCTTAACGCTTTGCGAATTACATGCGTGCTGTTTTATCTTAAAACAAACTAGTTTCTTTTAATCTGCCGTGCCTCTATATGATGACAATGATGTGGTGATGTTGGTCGAGATGTCGGCCGTGTTAAATTCTGGTGTGTGGCCATTACTCAGCAAACCTGCGCCCCCTTTGTTTTAATGGTTGGTTTCATGTCCAGGAGATGAAGGATAGCAAGAACGACAAATAACACGCACTTGTTACCTTGAATACGAATCCGAAGACTTCTTTATTCTCACTACCAAAAAGCGGTGACACAATCAACTGACAGATGATCTGTCAAAATGACAGTAGTACAATGTGTAAATATTAACAAAAATGTTGCAACTTCCAACAGATGCTAAGCAGACTCTACATAATAGTGACTAGGTATGAATAAATATCTACTTAAATACATTGATAGGTACCCGTAAGTATCAAGGTATCAACAAATTGGAAACATCAGCCTGTCCACCTAAGCTAATTAATTACTTACCTTATGTAAAACTTAGTTCAAGTCAGGGTGCGACACCTTATTAACCTTTTAACCAAGTTTTAGGCTAACCAGTAATCATCAGTTTCCTGTATATTTTAAAATCGATTACAATATCCTCATATTTGCATACACAATGTTGTGCAAAGTAAGACGTATCGTTAATTTACTCATTGTTAACGTTAGCCAGTGTCAAGTTGTTAAGAAAATGTCATCATCTGCCTAGCATATTCTTATATTATAGCATATTTTTATATTATAGCATATTCTTATATTATAGCATATTCGTATTATTACTTAGCCACAAGCCCCCTAAGAAAACGTAAACAAAAATAAAACTGAAACTTGATTTATTTATTTATTTTACCATTTATGTACACACAATATAAACAGACAAGAAAAAAACAGAACAGAAAAATAGGTACAAAGGTGATGCTTATTTCATAAGAAATCTCTTCCAGCATACCTGCGATAGGACAATAAATAGAGAGATGTAAACAGCGTGCGAAAGAGGACAAAAAGGAGACAAAAAAATAATACATCAAATCTAAAAACAATTCACTTAATACATACAAATAAACATACATACTTCCAAAATAAATAACACTAAAATATATATACCTATCAATATCAATAAAATAAATATTTATTTTAAAGACAAGAATTGTTCATGAATTAACTTCAATGTTTAGTTAAACGAAGCATGCTCAATTAATTTTAATTATTTCTCCATGTACAATAAAAATATGTAGGTCTCTAGGTACACGGACGCTCGCAGTCTTTGCAAGATAATAATTCGAAACGAATCAATAAGTTTCTGTAAAACCTTCACCAAAATATTTGACTGATATGCCTCAATAACAGATGGGTTGTGGAGGTCAGGGGGCCTAAAAAGGCCACTTTGGCAGAATCATAAAAGGATAAAATTATGAATCGTATTAAGGCGAAGACAGTCCGTTTTTCTTTTTTTCGCTACACTACGTAGGTATAATCAAAGAGATTGGGACTGGATTTGGATTGGATTGATTGGTATTTTAGCAGAGACAAAAAAAATAACTGAAAAATCCTTCACCAATGGGATTTGATAAGAGTAACTTTACCGTTAACTGTCAATTATGATTCATAATGTTATCCTTTTTTAATTCTGTCAAAGTGTTTGAAAAAAAAATGATTTTAAACACGAATTTTGTAAGCTTATAAAATCAACAAATTAAGAACAAAATTTCAACAAAAAATAAAAATATTCCGTTCAATCTCGGAAGATCCATTGGCCAGATCCATGATGAATCTAGTGACAGCTGTTATCATAAATCTACTATATATAACATTTCGTAAATCATATTTGCATTCTGAGTTAAGCTATTTATTTTGATTTAAATTTTTAAAACCCATCGATGATTTATTTAGATGCAGTCTAAAATTCTAGAGCTCGTTTCAATAACACAGATGAGTTAGCAGCAGCCTTTTTGTATAATCTTATTTTTATTAAGTATTTTGTTTTTTTAAACGCGCTAATCTCTGAAACGACCAGTTGGATTTGGTAAATAATTTATGCATATGAACACTAGGACTCGGCAAGCGTAGCTTAACCTGATCGATTGGTCTGTGGATGGGTTTGTGGATCTTTACATACCGTGACCCCTCCGTGCCTCGGAAAGCACGTTAAGCCGTTGGTCCCGGCTGTCATTCGTGGATCTTTGACAGTCGTTACGGGTAATCAGAAGCCCGAAAGTCTGACAACCAGTCTTACCAAGGGGTATCGTATTACCCAGTAACTGGGTTGTGGAGGTCAGATAGGCAGTCGCTCCATGTAAAATACTGGTATTCAGCTGCATCCGGTTAGACTGGAAGCCGACCCCAACATAGTTGGGAAAAGGCTAGGCAGATGATGATGATGATGAACGCTAGGACTCGCTAGGACTCTTAGGGGCCGAGCAAAAAAAAGACAGAAAGATTGCTAAGCTAAAACGAAGTAAGATTGCTAAGTAATGCGGCGGGGCAGGTCTGGGGAACAAAAAATTTCACGCGGACGAAGTACCAGGCATAAGCTAGTGTTGTTATATTCCCCATAATGAGCATCATTAATCATAGAAGCAATACTATTGCACATGTATAATCGTAAACTCCAAAAGATGATGCAAAACCCTTACTCATTAAACTGGCATTAAAAACAAAATGGCTAAACCAGACGACATTACTAACATTATAGAGCTTAAACGGACAATTTAAAATAAAATAAAAATACTAATTGGTATTCCACCTTGAAACTTAGATCAGTCTAAAACCACAAGATGCACCCAGACACAGACAAATAATACAGTAGGATTATGTTAAATTATATATTACAAGCGTTCAGAATCAAAGTGGAAACCTCAGAAGCATCTCATAAAAGACTCGAATGGAATTATGAATGATACCTTCATTGTGAAAGAGCACTCAACTTGTGGCAAATAGTGCAACATTGTTTTGGTTTAGCAACAGCAAAGCATCACCTGTGACCCTTTTGAGATATAGTACCAAGTGTGCTCATTGAAAGTAAGGGGAATGCGCACCGGCCAGCGGGATTGTCCGGGCCAGCGGGATTGTCCGAAAGGGTTACCGCTGGCCCGGTACATAAAGGGTTAAGGAAGGAACACGGGTGGGTTTTAGTCAGTAAGAGTCTGACACTCCCTTCCGCTCCACCCAGAGCGGGAGGAGTCATTTGATGATTACCCATCCAAAAAAAAAAAAAGGGGGGATGCGCATCTGCGTAGCCTTTGTAAGTTTCAACCAGAGCCTTTAGAAGTATGTTAAGTAATACGATACCCCTTGGTAAAACTGGTTGTCAGACTTTCGGGGTTCTGACAACCCGTAACAACAGTCAAAGACCCACGAATGATAGCTGGGACAAAGGGGTTAACGTGCTTTTGAATGCACGAAACTCTTCTTCTCTTTTTCTTCTGTTAAAAACTGTTGTGATTGTCTACTAATAATTATTTGTTTGTTGTTCCAGGTAATTCGCCAGTTTCTTCTGTAAAGATGGTAACCCATCCACGGACCAACCGCGGCAAGCGTAGCTTAACCTGATCGATTGACCCGTGCAGCTGTTATTACTTAGCCACAATCCCCTTGATGCACCCGTAAAATTCAAATTTTCGAGTTGCAGGTCTGTGTCAGGTTATACGTACTTAATTGGTCAAAATTGTAAGAGAGTTGTATTGATGATTTTAATGATTATTATTCTGTATATACACATATTTTGTTACGGTCGCGAATCATATTTTGATCGACATACAACCTGATACTGACCTTCAAACTGCAAAAACGTTGCAAAAAAAACGAAAATTCGAATTTGGCGGGTTATCGTAGCGTATCTCCCTTCAGTGCATGCGCGGATAAATCACGTATAGTTTATACGTATTGTGTTGACATGGATGCTAAACTATTTGCGAAGTAGTGATAACTATCTCATCTTACTCTGTCAACATTGTTAAAGAAATGCAATAGTCGCGTGTGCCAATGTCTACCTGTAATACCATAAGCATTGACATTACCATTTACATTACCTATGTTTACTTAGGTGATTGGCACACTGCACCGCATTACGCACCGGGGTGCGTGAAACGGAGCCAAATTCGCACGGAAGCGCGTTTTTATTGAATAAAAAAATCATGCGCGGGGGTACGTTATCTGCGTCCCGCTGCGTAAAGGCTCCTTCAAAAAAACCGCGCGCGATACAAAGGCATCGCAAGTCGCGCAACGAGCGGTGCCTTTGTGTCGCGCGCGATTGTATCGCGTGTCGCACCTGTTTGTAGGAGCCTTAATACGGTGCAATGTGCGATTCGCCTTATATTTTAGAGTCCGATCAATTAGATCCTTGAACAGTCTCAACATTTTCATTTAAAAATCAAGGTTAAATAACATCGTAAATAAATGACAACTCATAATACATCTTACTTAAAATTGACTTAAAAATACATACTACCTTTTGGGAACCTTAATAATGGCCGTTTTTGTAATATTTAATTGTGATGCCATAATTACAGCATAACTGTCACGTATATCAAATAGGTACATAATGATACGCGGGTAGAATGATCTCTGTCTACTTTCGTCGGTTTGCGCAATATTTACATAAATTAATTTGTTTAACGCATCAGCAGTGGGTCATCTCGCAAGACCGCACTAGACACTCTTACAAAATTCATCTGTATTGCTTCTGAGCGAGAGCAAATAACACAAGTAAACACTTGATGCTCACAGCAATAAGCTACCGAGGACGATTGTCATAGGATTACGCAGAACGTTGACACAAGAAATTAATGAATATGTCGTAGAGATATGCTTTTGTTTATGTGCTCGCTTGAGCTTTTTACGTAAGCTCCATTATCCATTCTGGGGGCCTAAAAAAGCCACTTTGGCAGAATCATAAAAGGATAACATAATGCACAGAACTTTTAAGTTAATCGTATCAAATCCCATTGATGAAGCATTTTTCAGTTTTTTTTTGTCTATGCTAAAACACCAATCAATCCAATCCCAATCCAATCCCAATCTCTTTGATTAAACCTACGTAAAGCAGCGAAAAAAAGAAAAACACGGACTGTCACCGCCATATTGTAATTCATAATATTATCCTTTTATGATTCTCAAAAGTGACCTTTTTAGGCACCCAGATCTGTAATCTGTAATTCAACAATAGGTATCCGCGTTCCCTCATTATTATACAATTTGGCAAATGGACTTTATTTGATCAGCATTCTAATTGCGTAACATACTATCAATCACAAACTGAATCTTTTTGAAAGATATTGCTTATCCATTGCTTCATATGTTCGAAACATTTGTCTGCTCAACGCAGTAAATAACGCAATGAATGTTGTTGAACTGTCAAAATGAAAGCCATTGCTACTGATCACAGATATAGATATACCTTGATAACGCAAGAGTAACTACTTCGCGTGCCAAAAATTGCACCAACTTATGATTACAAATCATAAGCCGCCCCTTTCGCGCTCAGTCCTTTGTACTGCTGGCTGGGTAAGTGTGAGCGAGAGCGCGAGCTTGTGACGTCATAGTAGGTAGTCAAAAATATGGCACGCTTGGTTTTCATACAGTTCGTGATACTTGCGTTATCTAGGTATATCTATATCTGTGCTACTGATAGTGTGTTACGTAACTACCCCGCAGTGGTGATCTTCAATTAACACTCAGGATACTAGTTAAGTTATTACCAGACAAACTTTTCTCTGTTACCTAAACAGTTTTTAGGACGATACGATATTTCAGGGTTATATTTTGTCATTGAGTTAAGTAAGAAGAAACACCATTGTTAAATCGGTGCCCATAACAACCAGTCCAATACCTAAAATTTAAAAAGGTCACTCCTATAAAACAGCAGTGCAACAAACAGATTTGGTTCTTTTATTTATGTGAAATAAAAGAACCAAATCTGTTTGATATTTGATAAACACATATATCGTCTAGCCCAAATAAGTAATATATTTCCACTTGTTTTTAAACTCAAGGTCATTTTGTGAACTTTGTAAATTAGATATTTTAAGACTACATTAGGTATAGTATTTCGCGGCTGCAGGTATTATTCAAGCATGCATCTAGTCATATCTTCTACGCTTTGAATAGTTGACTGCGTTATAATGAATATTCATAACCATTTAGATCTACGACAGATAAATAAATAATTTGTGTAGGTATTTACGTTTGTCACCATGCCCGGGTCACGTCAATGTATGAATAATTACTAAAAATGTCATCACAACCTTTAGTTGTTCGACCTTTTAGCTGTCCATAAATAGGCCCACATCCGTCACCGTCCGTCAGCCCGTCCGTCCGTAAGTTTTGTCGGTAGGATCATAAAAACAAACCCTGACTTAGTGATGAGTCGATTGGCGTCTTCAAAATATACTTGCTTATGTGCTAAGTGCACTAAAATAATAAGTGGCCAGGGTCAAGAAGTTCCGTAACCCAAGGTCACTTGATGTGACAGGCCACAAAACAACTATACAACCTGTTTGAACAATTTATGTGAATCGCAACTGTAGACAGGCAGGCAGATTCGTAAAAAAATATTTTACATATCGCTATTTTTATTTAAGAATACGTTATTCGACCTGTTTCCACGCCCAATTCCGCGCTCAAATAAACCCGCTACTGTATAGTTTTAAAAATTAATGTGAATCCCAACTTTAGACAGGTATATTCGTAAAAATATTAGGTATACATTGCCGCGTTTTTTTTAAAGAATATTTGTTTTACCCGTTTCCACACCTAATTCCTAGAAATAAACACGTAAATGTTGCTATATACGAATTTGATGATTGATAGATATCATTTTATAAATTATTTAGATGGGAATCTTGCAACATTTAGAAAAAGCCATTGTAAAGTACAGACACTCACAAAGTTAATGCAATTAATTTGAGTTCAATGTTGACAGCTAAACCTCAATTACCAACAATAAATAAAATGCTCATTAGTTTGCTAACGCATGTCCAAATTGATTATGACCAATCATGAACTCTATTTCATGATTTATAATAATATTTTGATGAAATCACAATCACCAAACTAAATATGATTTTAATTTAATACACATGTTGAAAACCCTATTAAAAAATATTCACGTTAGGCAAAAGCCTTGACATGTGATTGTTTAAAGGTTATTGTAATAAAAACATCAACCTGTGAATAATTTATTGTAGCTGCGAAATATCTTATGACGATAATGATTGACATTAATGAAGACGAGTTCCGAAATTTGGATTTTCGCAGAATACAAGATTTCGAGCTTTCGACTATTTTGGTTTTGTTCAATTAACTTTGACGTTTTAAAGTTTGACCCACCGATTAATCTTCGACTTGTCCGTCGGTTGCGATAACTCTAAATTTTGGAGTTGACAACACAGAATTTACATAATTACCTATTACGTAAATGTGTTTTTAGGGTTCCGTACCTCGAAAGGATCGTTGTCCGTCTGTCTGTCCATCGGTCAAGACACTTTTTCTTAGGAACGCGTAAAGTTATCATAAAACTTACATTGGGAAATATTCATTCATCAACGTTCGTGCCAACTGTAAAGTGAACTTCCATATAAGGAAGTGCGACTTATGCATAAGTCGAACTACATTTCATTGACGATGACCAAACATGATTAACTTTGAGCAGACTGACTTAATGCTTTAAGTTTATAGGTTACCTACTAGCTTTAGTCCGTGACTACCCGCGTGGAAAACGATATCATTTCGAGAAGTTATCCCACGGGAACGTCTTTTCGGGATAAAAAAGTACCTCTATCTCCTTATTCAGTACGGTACCTTGCATTCAAATCTGTCCGAAAAACATATTCTTAAACGAACTGACTATCATATTTAAAATATACTAGGACGGTATATTAAACGACTTGACAAAATTCCTTTATAATATGTAAGTTTCATAATTATGCACATAAACCTTCTGGAATAAATTCTCTGAATGATTGGGAAATCCGTACCAAAATCATTTGAGCAGTTTGGAAGAATAACGTGGTCACAAATAGGTACTGACTCGAAAAGTGACTTTAATTTATAATGTGTCTAGTCTAGACATAATAAATAAGATAGTATGTACTGGGTGTAATTTTAATCACCGTTATCCTCTTAAGTGGTCATTGTACTCACTCAAAAAAAAACCAGTTGTTCCCTACATTTTGTCGAGTTACGCGAACATAAATGTAGGGAACAGCTGATTTTTTTTTCCACAATTTTAGGTTTGGCTCCATAGTAAAAGTTGTTCATAATGATGAGTACAATGACCCCTTAAGAGGATAATGGTGATTAAAATTACACTTTGTCTTTCTAAAGGATCTTTAATATTAGATTGGCACGACAAGCTAATGCTTGTCGTGCCAATCTAATATTAAAGATCCTTTCATTTGCCTTTCATCCCTAATGGGATGAAAGGCAAAATGTGAAATCACAACGGAAATGAGACACGAAATGATCAGACGCATCCATAGGTAAAAGCTGTCCGGAGATGAGCGCGCGCGCAGCTCTGAAACGATCGATCACGACAGAGAAAGTGTGCTGGGGAATAGGCACGATGTCCTATTGTCTGTCGGTTACATATTAGTAGTTTAAGTATTGCGAAATATTTATTGGTTTTGTATTGTTTAACTCTTTTGTAGTGGTTGTTTATCTTCTATACCTACAAAGATATACATATTATTATAAGTTAAAGTGGTTTTTCGTGTTACTACGAAGGCTGGGTTCTTCTAAACTTCGTAACGAATTTTGGTGTGGCTTTCAACACCATTTACAAACTTTAAACTTACATAAACTAAATTAATCTTGATGTTTTATCGTCAAGTCTTAAACCATGTGGAGCAAGGGCCCATCGCGATCGATATGGAAATAAAATGTTTTTAGTCGTGTCGTCTTATATTTTTTTGTTGAAATAAATGTCTGCTAGATGCTCTGCCTTTTTAGGTTGAAAACGATTAATTTCGGTTTATTTTCCTGAAAAAACAGTTACAATCCGTCAGAATATGTTACTTATTATTGTCTGGTAAAATTTATGTCCTCTTGAACCAAGGTAACCGACATAGCCCGAAGAATTGCCACACTTAAGTGGTAGTGGGCAGGGCACATTTCTCGCAGAACAGATGGCCGATGGGGACGAAAGGTTCTGGAGTGGCGACTCCCGAAGACGTAGCGATGGAAAGCCTTCCACAAGGTGGTCCGACGACCTTGTGGAGGCCGCAGGAACCCGTCGGATGCGGGAAGCACAGAACCGGTTGAAATGGAGGTGCTTGGGGAGGCCTATGTCCAGCAGTGGACGTCTTTCGGCTGAAATGATGATGATGAATAAGTTTTTCTTATGATAACTCTTACTGCCTAGTGTAAGTGGGCTAGTTACTAAGCAATACTATCCTATCTGTTATTCTCTTGTCCCCATAAAGGCACAGTAACACATAAATAATGTAACTCATAATACTAGTTTGTATAATCGAGTTCACACATCGTCTAGTTTACGTGTATTCCCACAAGCTGTCGGCTCATTTTCACTGCAATATTCATTTGCATGCAGAATATTTATGGGGAGTTACTTTTGTGAGAAACATGTGAGGAAATCGATTGATGTTTTGTTAAATACCTTAGTTTTCATTGCTTATTATTTATGATTCTTCATGGAATGAAACATAAAACCAAAGGTAGAGTCGTGGTACTGACGGACTTAAAATAAGGAAATATTTTACTGATCTTCTAAAAACTTATTGACCTTCTTATGATGGACGCTTTTTTTAAATTAATGAACCTCTAAAAAGTTTTTGCGCTTCTGATGATGCACATTATTTTTAAATAAAAAAATATGTTTTTTTAATAATTCAGCGTTTATTTTTCTTGCCTTTTCTCATAGTTGGTTGCTGTTACTAAGATAGGGTATCACGACCGAACGGGCAAGGTTAAGTTGGAACTATGACCAACTAAGTTCGTTTAAGGACAATATTAATGAAAAGTTATCAGAATTTTATGAAAGACGCTCATTGTGACTGCAAATATCGCTGCCCTAGTTATGTTGAACAAAGTATGTTTTGAGTTATTCAAACTTTTATGCTGTTACTGTCATTATTTCACTCGTTGCTAATTGAAAAATGTAGTTGATTTTTTAAAACTACAGCTTAGTTTAATTTTTTAGGGAGTTATTTATACTTAGATGAATAAAATATTTTGTATAATAGTTTTAAGGCTTTTAATAGTAAAATAACCTTATATTGAACTCAGACTAAATTAATAATGTTTTGTGATTTTAATGTTGTCTCTAAAATGGTTTACTTATTAAAAATTATGTCTATAATATAGACATATTTTTTTAAGATATCTTACTGTTGAACTAGGGCCGCAATCTTCATTACGTTTAAACGTTGGTAGCAGTTTTGCGCAATGACAATCCAGCTGATCGTTGTTCAGTTGTTTTATTCATAACGGAGCTGTTTTGTAAAACAAGTAACGGTTTTCTGAAATAGCGGAGTCTACAATCCATCTGCGACAAACATATCTAAGCACGTCGATATGTATTGCCAAACTATAACATGTGAAACACTAAATTCAAGATGGTTGACCATAAAGGTTTTCTATCTGCTCACATAATTATCACCTAATAAGGATTCATAAATTAACATATTCAATAACCCCTTGTATGGAATATCGAATTAAAACCGGAATGTTTTCTCCCATTTATAAATGTTTCTTTTTCTAATTAATATAATTGCAGAAATATTATACAAGGAACCGGTTACATTTCGAATATATTTTTATACCTATAGATATTATTATAAAACTGTTTGGAGGAATTACGAAAGTAGGTAAAAATCAAATGAGAATGTAGGTACTTACTACATTTATTACCTACTATGCGTAATGGATTTTCACAATATAAAACGAAAATATCATAGACTTACGTTCCATTTGTTGTTGATGGCGCTCTTATAACAGAATGTTCGGTTTCTAACATAAGATATCATCACGCCAGTATTCTCCAAAGGGTAAGACAGAGGTGTAGGTACCTTCACCCACATTTCACCAATTATGTTCAAGTCCCACATAATAGGGAGCGAGTCTATTGCATCAACAACATAAAGTAAAGTCATTCTAACATAATATTAAGTACAGTAACAGTAAAATGTTATATGAGATACTTAGGTATTAACTAATTACCTAGGTACCTACTTTTATGCAGTGCTGAGCCCACGGCCCCGACTTACGAAATGGGGGGGCCGTGGGTTCGAACCAGCCAGGCGTTTCACTTTGTTTAAATAATTTCATCACCACTCCTCTCAAAACGGTGAAGGAAAACATCGTGAGGAAACCGGCTTGTCCAAGAACCTAAAATTCGAAGACATGTGACATCTACCAACCCGCACTGGGTCCGCGTTATGGTTTATGGGTCACTCCCTCTCACCGAGAGGAGGCCTGTCTCGTAGCAGTGCAATAATTATAGGCTGATATAGGATTTGTCACACTGAATGCGTTCTGCGGTCTGCGGTCAGATCAAAGTGGACACAGCCCGCATCATGTATGAACCACACTTCACTTTGACCTGACCGCAGACCGCAGAACGCATCCAGTGTGACAAACCCTTAATATGTATGATGTATTCTAAAAAAGAATAGAATACTCTTTATTATGTACACCATATTAATTACAGACATAATTATAGAAACTGTACAAAGGGTGACACAATGGGCGGTCTTATCGCTAAAAGCGATCTTTTAAAGACAAACTTTGATGGATTGAAAAGGGGAAGGACAGACAAATACTGTAGGTGGTCTGTGGTGTACCATTTACATAATACAATAAATCTAAATAAATATACATATAACAATAAACATGAAATAGGACAAAATAATATTAAGTAAAGGGCCTTACAGTGTTCAGCAGTAAAATATTTTATTATGTAGGTAGGTATTGATTCATTACCTACTTTTACTCATGCAAGTTCTCGTAATTAACATTCTTAGCTTTAGTATCTACAGTTAGTGATCAGAAAATGTCAACGAATAATAACTAACTCTGCTCAAAGGCTAGGTAGGAAGACTTAGGTAACATCGGCAGGCTGTTTCTGTAAGCATACTCTCTAAGAAAATCCGCTGTAAAATTTCATAATAGCTGTTATTGCGATTGGTTTACCGAACATCCAGAAATTTATCGTGGCATAGCAAAATCAGTCTATTAAGTTCCCTCTGCTGGGGGGCCCCCCGCTTGGGAGGCCTAGGAGGCCTATAATCCACCACGCGGGCCCACTCCCGGTTGGTATGACGTCGCATGTCTTAGAATTTTTGGTTCGAGGACATGTCGGTTTCCTCACGATGTTCCTTCACTATTTTGAGAGCAGTGGTGATGGAGTAATTTATACAAAGCAAAGCGCCTCTTTGGGTTCGAACCTACGACCTACAACTCGTAATTTGGGGCCGTTACCACTGGGCCACTACAGAGTAATGGCCTCTATCGTTCTTATATAACAATTAACATAATTTATGACTGTGTTCAACTGTCTTAATAAGGCTTTTAGAAGACATGGGCTCACCCTCAATATGAATATGAAACAGATATGCATATTTATTTCCATTGAATTCTAAAAAACCGCCATAGGCTATAGTGTGTTATGTAAATATAAACTACATAGGTATATGAGTATGGCTATCGTTTTCAAATGTTACGCAATGGATATTACAAAATAATCGTTGGATGGCATACTATTATATCCAACGTTTTAATAATGTACCTGTCAATGTGATATGTATTAAAAGTTAAGTTCTACTTGCGTTAAGTTTCTAGGAAGCTTCTGACTTTATTTCAAAACCTCAAGATTTCTTTGGAATTAATGTTGTAAGGAAAAACAAAGCCTGTTGAATCTCGAACGAATAACTGTAAATTAGTAGCACCTATACAACGTTATTTTTAGTATATATGCGAAACCTGAATTGTTCAGTATTTTATTCTATTCATCATCATCATCATTTCAGCGGAAAGACGTCCACTGCTGGACATAGGCCTCCCCCAAGAAGGGGGGGTTTGCCATAATCGCCACGCTTGGCAGGCGGGTTGGCGATCGCAGTATAGTAGGGTGGTGGAATGCATAGAGAACGCTGCTGCCCATTCTCCGGTACGACCCTTAGTCGCCTTTTACGACACCAACGGGAAGTATGGGGTGGTGCATTTCTTTAAGTCCGACACCACACAGACATTTATTCTTTTAGTAGTTACTTATTAGTAGCTGAATCGATTCCGATAATTTTTACCCCATGTTATATTTTGTCCCAAAAACATTTAAAAGAGATTAAAAGTTCGACACCGAGCTACACTAAGTAGGTTATACTATCAAGGAGCGCAAAACGGCGCGGCGCGGTAAATTACATGTGATTTACAAATGATTTTTCATGATACAGTTTTGAAATTTTGTACATAGATTCTTTACATAAAAATACTAGACACGTGTTTCGGGTTTCGCATACACTAAAAATAATGTTGTATTAATAATTGAAATGGTGTAGGAAAACGTCGGAGGAAACCGGCATGTCCTAGAACCTAAAATTCGAAGACATGTGACATCTACCAACCCGCACTGGGCCCGCGTGGTGGATTACGGCCCACTCCCTCTCACGGAGACGAAGCCTGGGTCCCAGCAGTGGGGTCATTAAATGCTGATTATGCTATATCATAATTAAGTATACATATAACACTGTGCCAATCCCTATCGCACCAACATTAAAATTTGCTGATAAAGTACAGTCAACAACATGACTTAACACATTATTTATACAATTCAATAAATTGCTGACTTCTTACCTTCAAGAAAATCATATTGTACAGATCAGATTCAATCATTAATTAGCCTTTAATTTTTAATAACCCTTTAAAGAAGACCAAGCACCAGAACTTTGTAAGTCTTGAAAGTTCAGTAAATTTTGCTGCCGACCGTACCTTCGTAATGTAGGGTCAACGACCTTATCGTGAATTAAATAGAGATGTCCCACCCATAATACGGCGGAACCAATTGCAATTAAATAATCCTTATTTATGACGTGAAGTCTTTATGGATGAAACGTATGCGTATGCATGCACAATGTCTGAAATAAAATGATTTATTATTATTATTAAATGTTATACAGCGTTATCATAACTGCAAATTATTTATGATTGCGAAACAGTGTATTGATTGAAGTTGACGATGGAAAGTGATGTACAGACGCCAGCACATCAAGCTACTACAATCGTGTTTTTCTTTAATAGATTTTCAACTTTATCGCTAAAGCATGGTTTAAAATTTGATTGGGGAAATGTGACAGTTTCGGGTAGCTTGATGTGCTGTCTGTACTTTTACTATAGACTCAATACGGGATACCGTCCGATGAATCATGTAAACCAATATTTAAAAAGCTTGGTTTGCTACCGTTACCGTCATTATATATATATATATATGAGGTGTGTGCACAATGAACTGTTTAAAACAGCAGAAGAGGTATGTTCACGAAGTCGGCGTGACCAATACACACTTGTACTAGACGAGCTGCCTAGGTATGCTAAATATAATAAAAATTGTGTTGCAATGTGTGCACGTATATGTAATAATTTACCAAAGACATTAAAAGTATTGAATTGCAGAATATTTAAAATTAAATTGTATAACTGGTTGAATGAAAAGAATTTCCATAGTATTATGGAGTTTTTAGAACACTAACGTTGACAGTACAATTTTGCATGCTTTAATTATAAGCAAAACATGTATGATCTCATTTTGTACTGTAACACCTTTTTATACCGTGTTTTAAGCAAATAAATATTATTATTAAAATAGGACATTCTTACCATATAAAAGAAGTCAGCTTTCCATTTTGACATTTTGATCAAATACGCAATAAACCCACGTCAGATCGTTTTATAGATAAATGATAGATGATCAAGTTAGGAGTGGCAATCATCCATTGTTTTATATGTCATATGCGTAACTGGGTACATTTATATGACATAATATGCTTATCTAGGTACATTTTTCGTCATTAAAAATTAAATAAGTGAAAAAAAAGAACAATGTTTTTGTTGAAATTGAACATAAACGGCCGCACCCACAGATGTTTATAATAGACTATTGCAATCATTATCTGCCTAGCCTTTTCCCAACTATGTTGGTCAGCTTCCAGTCTAACCATGATGCAGCTAAATACCAGTATTTTACATGGAGCGACTGCCAATCGGACCTCCACAACCCAGAATATAACAAATATTGAATTAAAAATAATTTGTCAGTTTGTAGGGACACAAATTAATGTTACCTACCATGGATTATGTAGGTACACGATTTTGAACCCGCAGCGGTGAAATTTTTCTTAATTATTAAAGAACACGAAAAACCATTCCATATAGGTACATTTCGACCGCGTTTGTATTGCACTTTTCTATAGAACAACAGATTTTTTATTTAACCGACAAAAAATTTATACGATTGGGGAACTAGAATTTTTACTATTGGGGAACTAGAATGTGCTGAATTCATTGTTTCACTTTGCACGTCGATGTCTCCCTGTCACCCTGTATATTATACATACTTAAGTTAGCATAGTTGCCATTAACCAGAATGGCTTCTTTTTTTTTTGCGGATGTGAAATCATTAAATGACTCCTCCCGCTCGGGGTGGAGCGGAAGGGAGTGTCAGACTCTTACTGACTAAAACCCACCCGTGTTCCTTCCTTAGCCCTTTATGTTCCGGGCCAGCGGTAACCCTTTCGGACAATCCCGCTGACCCGGCAGGCTTCGGCCCTAAGGGGCCCCTCCTCGATGCTGACATCTCTTTGAGGCGCGCGTGGAACACGTACGCGCCGTCCGGCACGGGCCTGCTCCTGATCGGACGGTGAGCTACCCATTACTCTCTGCCCGCAGGCCCGCGCCTACGGTGGCCGGGAGTCGTCACGCGGCTCCCGACACCGGGGGCGTCCCCCGCGGCGGCTGAGACGGGAGGCTCTCTCCCTGAACCGTCCCACCACCTCCTTCGCTAGCATGACTACTTCGCAGAAGGAGGTGACTGCCTCCCACTCCCTCTCGCCCCGGACCATGGCTTGCACCAGGGCCACCCTGCCACCCTGTACATTATTCATACTTAAGTTAGCATACTTGCCATTAACCAGAAAGGCTTAAGGTACTTAAATACTAAAAACTAGCTTCATCTTTCTGACTGACCGACCCCTTGACAATTCAAAAGTGCCTGTAATTGGTTTAATTGAAATAAATGCTTTGAGTTTGAGTTTGAATAAAACAGCGGGTTTTACGGTACAGGGGGCCTAAAAGGACCACGTTGGCAGAATCATAAAAGGATAACATTATAAATCATAATGGACAGTTAACTGTTAAGTTAATCGTGTCAAATCCCATGGGTGAAGGAATTTTTTGTTTTTTTTTTGTTGCGCCAATATACCAATCAATCCAATCCAAATCCAATCCCAATCTCTTTGATTATATCTACGTAGTGCAACGAAAAAAAGAAAAAGAAAAACACGGACTTTCTTCGCCTTATTTCGATTTGATTCATAATGTTATCCTTTTATGATTATGCCAAAGTGGCCTTTTTAGGCCCCCAGATCACTGCAGGTTGATCTACGGAAAGAAGCAGTTACAATGTTTTACCTTTTCTTTCCACAGGACCGACTTCTCTTTACCGGTTACCCGCCTCTTTATACAAGCACCCTATGGAGGTGTAGGTACTGGAAACCCGGCCATAAATCAGTAGATAATCATTAGATTATTAGATAGTTCACTAATTGACATGAGCAGGTATCGCTGTAAGATGAATGGTGAATTAATGTATGGTTAAATAATATAAACAATAATTACTTACTTACATTAATTTGACGTGATAAACTCGTTCGACCACATTATTTAAACATCTACAGAAACAGGCTTTTTTTTTTTTTACCAATCGAGTTGATGCCTTTGTAATAAGATATTATGCTATTTTTGCGTTACACAACATTAGTTTACCTACTATAAAATTAATTGGCTGTCAATTTAACTTTACAATAAAAATATAAATCTTCAACCTTTGTTTTTATTTTAATGGACGGATCAATGGGAGGCTCGATACTAAATAATAATAGACGTACGGGTTGATCGAAGGTTAAGCTACGCTTGCCGAGTTCAGTCCGTGGATGGGCGACCATCCTTTACATATCGAGACTTCTTAACGTGCTCTCCGAGGCACGGCCGCCCGGCTGTCTTTTGTAGATCTTTGACAGTCGTTACGGCTTGTCAGAAGCCCGAAAGTCCGTCAACCAGTCTTACCAAGGGGGATCGTATTACCCGGTAACTGGGTTGTGGAGGCCAGCTAGGCTCCAATTAAAATACTGGTATTCAGTAGCATCCGGTTATACTGGAAGCCAACTTCAATATAGTTGGGAAAACGTTAGGCAGATGATAATGACTGATCAATAATATACACATCGAACAACAGATCGTGCAGATGCGACCTCAATTACTAAAACATAGGCATTAGGCCCGGAAACAACATAAAATTACACCGGAACAATACCATAGAGCGATTAAAGTCCATGTTAATGAAATCGTGAACCAACTTTAATAACGTCAATGGTCGCTCATCTGCATTGCATCGTGATTCATCTCGAGATCTTGAGATGCGACCTCCGGTCTGACAGAGATGACATTTAAGATTTTTTATCGTCGAACCGCTAAACAAGCAATCTGCTTGAATAACCTAACATTTGACTGGTAATACCTATTCATTACGTGGTAATACTTTGTGCCTTTTCAAAATGATGAGTGTGGGAATTGCCTTTTAGACGATTATTACTGCGATGACTCGATTAATAAACCAATGAATATTAGATATGCCAATTCTTAAACTATGGAGATAAGTTTCTTTATTAATTTTATTTTGTTTACAAAACATAAAAAGTTTACGACCATTTACGTCATGATGTTACTTAATCTTCCTAAAACAGATTAAATTGTTACAGGTTTAATGTTAATGTCATTTGTTTCCTTAATAATTAATGTGTCCATTAATTTTAAGAGTAGTACCTACTTTACTGGGTTTTACGACCTTCTCGAAAACATAACAAAAAAGCTGTCAAATGTATAAAATTAATCCTACTAATACTGACTTAGCAACTATTTTTTTGAAATTATTCTTCTGAATGGTATGTTAAAGATAAAAGGAATTCGTGTGAATAAAAACCAGAATAAAAAAAAACATGTCTTAACTATAAGACATGTTTAAGATAAGATATGGAAAATGTCCCCTTTTTTGCCTTTTATTAGTGTAATAATAAGTCAATGTCAAGGCTATAGAAACTTTAGCTATGACTACAAATGAAAGCCGAATGAATTTAAAAAAAACCAAAAACTCGACAAACATGTTTATTTTAGTTGCGAAAAAGCTTCAAAAATTAACTTTTTATTGTTGCTCTTTGCCCCGGACCGGATATTTATGATCTGGATTTAAATAAAATTAACAATTTGAAATGATTATGTATAGTGAAATGTCAAGGCTAATCGAGCCGCTGTCGACAATGACAATAATAACTCACATTATTTTTTTATTAACAAAGAAGATAATTCACATTATCTAGTGTCATTAGGATTGATTGTTTAAGAATGTGAAGAACAAAACACAAACCGACGTTTCAAGGAAGAAAATCAAACATAACGAGGACATTTTAATTATATTATAGCCATTTTAATGATAGCTAATGAATTCTATTGTGCTTTCCATATTTGTGGGCAGTGGTGGCCCGATGGTATCGGCCCCGATTTTTTATGTTGTGGTCAGCTTCCAGTCTAACCAGATGCAGCTGAATACCAGTATTTTACATGGAGCGACTGCCTAGCTGACCTTCACAACCCAGCTACTAGGTAGTACGATACCCCTTTTTAAGACTGGTTGTCAGACTTTCGGATGCCTGTCAAAGATCCACGAATGACAGCCGAAAGCAACGGCTTAAAGTGCTTTCTGAGACACGGAGGGATCTTGTTATGTCACCCATCCACGGAGCAACCGCAGCAAGCGTAGCTTAACCTAATCGGTTGACCCGTGCGCGGTTATTATTACTTAGCCACAAGCCCCTCAAGTGATAATGAAGATATGGATTAGAAAAAGTTAGAAGTACAGGGTTACTTTTCAAAGACCATCCAAATTTTTACATGGTGTTCTACCCATGAATATAAACAACTTTCACTATGGGACCAACTCTGGAGACCAAATCACGAAAAAAAAATCAGCTGTTTCGTATGAAACAGCAGATTTTTTTTTCGTGATTTCAGAGTTGGTCCCATAGTGAAAGTTGTTTATATTCATGGGTAGAAGAACACCATGTAAAAATTTGGATTGTTTTTGAAAAGTAACCCTGTATATCGTAGATATAATCATACTGCACCGACTTCAAATATATCAGGATAATGGTAGGAGGATAATGAGATAGAAATACTCACGTTATATATTTGACTGGTATCTTTGGATCAGAGCTTTGGAAAGTCCATTTAATGTTAGATTTAGGGTGTCCGTCAGCGCGGTAATATAAAATCGAACTTTTTACAAACATGCGAGAGTGTGCGTGCGTTTGCGTGGGTGCTGCGTGCCCGTGCGTGCGTGCTCCGTGCGGTCCGTTGATGAGTAAGTAAAAGTGGTGACCCATCAACGGACCGACCGCGGTAATCGTAGCTTAACCTGGTCGATCAACCGGTGTGGCTGTTATTACTTAGGCATCATTGATTCATCATCCATCTGATTGAACGTCTAATACTAATTAATTATTTACCTTATGTAGGTACTGTAGTGTCTTATGTATTTCGGCCTTTAGCAGAAAGGATATAATATTCAATTCGAAGATTCAATATTGTGTTTTTTTTCTAGAGAGTCATTGATATAATAACCTTGAAGCTGTAAAGTTCTCTTAACAATATAATAATTCCAAGTCTAACGTGTTTTCACTTGTGTACGTCTCGGAGGTACTCTAGAGGACCCTTCAGGACCTCTATAGTACACTACCCTAGGGGATCAAGCATATTCAGCTGTTTTCGATCACTAACATATTATTTACCTTAGATATCATTAGCTTTCAATAGACCGTTTCTCTGTAATGTTACATTCCTCTGACATTTCACATCAAAGCGAAGCCCCAAGCAGATTATCTCAATCTGCCACAAAGCGCCTGAACTATGAACTTTAGTCATGACAAAGTGCACAATACAGGAAGGCAGATTATGAATACTAAAGTAAGAAAATTGCCACTTTTGGATTTGAAAATGAATTTGACAGTAGTTATTATACATGTTCTTGTTCATAAATATATTCTCAGTGTCTATTTTCGTTTTTTTGGTCCCAAAAATACAAATAAGTTGGTTAAACCACAGAGAAACACTAAAGCCATGTGGCCCAAGTGCCCACTTAGTGTTTCGCGACATCGCCAAGCGGTTGGTCGACTCTCCACGTGACCAGAGGGCTGGCCTATTTTTTGGTCAGCATTGCCGTACAACGTGGCAATGCTGCCAGCCTTCTGGGCACGTTTCCTGTTGACAGCGATGCGGACGAATTTTTTGATGCCCTTTGATTATTTCCTCTCATTTTTTAGGGTTCCGTACACAAAGGGTAAAAACGGGACCCTAAGACTTCGCTGTCTGTCCGTCCGTCCGTCTGTCTGTCCGTCCGTCCGTCTGTCTGTCACTAGGCTGTATCTCTAGAACCGCGATAGCTATACAGTTGAAATTTTCAAATTATGTATTTCTGTTGCCGCTATAACAACAAACACTAACAACAGAATAAAGAAAATATTTAAGGATCCCATACAAAAAACGTGTTTTTTTTTTTGGCGTTTTGCCTTGTGGTACGGTACCCTTCGTGTGCGAGTCCGAATCGCTCTTGGCCAGTTTTATATATATATACTTGTACATACTATTATTTTAAGACTGTTAGCTTTTAAAATTATGTAACCACCGAGATAGTTATCTACGGAAAGAAAAGGGGAAATGCGTTTATTGGCGTAAGAACAACATAATATATCAAACATACAGACAGACATACATCTAGTTCTCACCATGTTTTCCTCTGCGTTAAGGCAGAGATCCCTAAAAGCAGAAGGAATGATTAAAGATGTTACTAACGAGACTAAATAGGTACGGTACACACCTTTACTTGAATAGACCTCCCGTACTGTGTTTCATATGAATATATTCATCGAACGACTTTATTAGATTTCAAATCACGTGAGCACTTTGGCATTAGGAAACTTAACGTATAGAATACGAAAATAATAATATTTTTTAATCATTCAATTCAGTTAAAACAGTATAAATTAAAATAACTTTGTTTGCAAATAGGATTGAAAATGTCCTCCAGATGCCAAAACCGCAGATAATTTAAAGCACTTAAATGTTGTTCAATGGTCATCTTGTGACACGATTAGGCAATATTTTGACCTTTTTATTGCGGTTTACTATTAACAATAATTCACTTGTGTTCCTCATTAAAAATCAAGATGTATTTCATACATTTCTAATCTGAGGCAATGTTCGGGCAAATATCTTTGGCTAGAAAGGGGTGACTACTGAGATGATTACTAATTGAGAAGTATGGAGGAGAAAGGCAGGTTTTGCCAACCCCAAATACATTAGAGAGAAATAAATAAACTGGAATAAGAGCAGGAGCATGATGATGAAATTTTTCAAGGAACGGGACCCTGCTTTGATTGGTATAAACCCCTCATTCTAAGGTACTCAATTGGAGCAGCGTACAGACGCCATCACATCAAGCTAACCGAAACTGTAAAATTTTCCCAATCAACTTTGAACCTTATGCTTTAGCCATAAAGTTGAAAATCTATTAAAGAAATTTGAAAGATTTTAGTAGCTTGATGTGCTAGCGTCTGTACATTATCAATATGCAATCAATGACAGCCTCACCAAACATGGAAAACTATGCCTACTGTCTATCTAAAGACAAATAATTACAAATATTCTAACCGCATCCGTTTGACCATATGTCGTAATTTAGATTCGCGTTTTTACTTTTTAGCGAGTCTGTGAGAAATCAGTGGCACCTTCCATTGTCCAAGGCTGTATGAAATGACACCCACCAGATTGCCCAACTGACTCCGCCATTGTTTTAACTTTACACGGCAATAAATAGACACGCCCTTGAATATATCTAAAAACATTGTAATTAAAATCGAGCGATATTTTGGTATGAACATCAATACTGTGGGAATATTTGTTATCCGTGTTGATATCGAACCTTACACGTTTATCTTCAACCTACTATGGATGGTGCAAACCTTCCATATATGTAGGTACTTCAATACATATACAAAATATAACCTTTACTTGATCGATGACCGACTTCGTAAAGCTTTATTGCTCAGCCAAGTTACGATGTATCATCTTTATTTACAAAGGGTAACGATGTAGGTAATTAGATTGCTTCATGTTTTCACGGTACGGACATTAAGTTACACGCCCATGATAATTTTATGCTAGATTTAAAGCATAATTCTAAGTTTCCAATGCAGATGTAATAGGAAAACGATTTGATTATAAAAGGAATTACATTGGCTACGATACAGGATTAGGAAACCCAATTATAAAAGGCACTCATGTAAATAAAGTTAATAAAGAACCACTCACTACTAATAGTGAAATAAATTCTAAAGTTAGTGACTATAGAGGCCATGATTTAGTTAATAATATCAGCCAATATGAGGCGGTTAAAAATACTTCAAAAGATAAAGCTAATGAACGTAATCGTGAGAACGGTACCCTACTTGAGCAAGCCACATCGTTTGTGAGCATCGCAGAGAATATCAGCGTAAACTTACGTGTTGCGACAAAAGGTCTTCAATATTTTAAAGCAGCACCGATCCCCTTGGAATTGAAAATAGTTAAAGATAAATCTAGAAGATAATACCATCTTTGTCGAAATCCTTTAGTGTCTAGTTCTTTATGTGAGCTCGTTAGCATAATTTTGCTAAGGATCCTTTAAACTCAGTAGTCATAACTTATAAATAAGAACTTGTAGATTCATTCAAATTGGATTAATACTTATTCATTCTTATACTTCTCTATAAATAAAATGTTAAGTATTTCTATTATAATTTCAGTAGCCCGTTTCAACTGAGTCAATATTTAATCGTGTAATCAAAAGTTTCATGGTTCACTCAATGAAAAACATGAGTACATTCACACAGGTGAGCGGATGCGCGGATTTATTGAATGATCTTTACCAGCGACCGCTCGGTTCTGCGCCCGCGCCGTCATGTCTGACCTGACATGCCACTGTAAAGGTTACACAGACCATTCTAATCCAATGAAGATACATAGCTGTAACTTATTTAAATATTCATGATATAAGTAACCAATGTTTTGACTCCAAATTGTTCCATGTTATAAGTAAGTTCGATGATTCCGCGTAAACCTATTACTCCACTTCGTCCTCCAATGAGAAGAACGGTGTTAGATCTAACTTCCCATGTGCTAATAGTTGTAGAGATATGGTTGATTTTCACTTTAATTCTCTCGATAAGCAAAAATATAAATTTCTGAAATGTTTATCAGATTTGTTGTAAAATAAGTAAAATAAAATAAGTGTTACTACTCTTTCCTTCTGTTCAAGGATTTCATGATAGTCCCAATTATACTATTCCTTTAAAATGTATGCTTTAATAAAATCATGTTTGTAATCATGTAGTCTATTGCAGCGATTAATTACATTTAAAAGGCATGTGTAAATTATATATTGAAAAAGAAAACCGTAACTAATCAATTGACCCAACACCGGGGTCGATAAGTGTATATAATTTTTCATGCGCTCTCATCGATATGCAACAATTTTCTACACGTTTAGATTCCAATTATTCCTGCATAGCAAAAATTATAAAGTGCATTATTATTATATGCTAATTTAAAGTGGGCGTAATGGTATGATGGCATAAGCACGGTCTTGCGTTCCGTTACTCACAGAGTCGTAAAATATTCCACATTAAACATTGCAGCAATGATTGAGTTTGTCTTTCAATGACATATTATTAGGAACATCGTGATGTTCAATAACTACCGGCGTGACTCTGATGTCCCTTCCATAACCTTTGCGTATGTTTCGATTACTATATCTATTGATTTGATTGATATTATGATACACCTCTTTGTTTATCAAAAACTCTTGTGATTTAATCTGCCGAGCCTGTCCATGTTAGGGTCGGCTTCCAGTTTAACCAGGTGCAGCTGAATACCAATAGTTTACATGGAGCGACTGCCTATCTGACCTCGACAACCCAGTTACTGGGGAACACGATACCCCTTAGTAAGACTGATTGACACTTTCAGGCTTCTGACTACCTGTAACGACTGTCAAAGATCTTTGAATGGCTTAAAGTGCTTTCCGAGGCATGAAACTCTTCTTCTTCTGTCAAAACTCTTGTGATTGTCTACTAATAATTACTTGTTTGTTGTTCCAGGTAATTCGCCAGTTTCGTCACTGAGTAAGTTGTAAAGGCTTACCTTAATTGGAATACAATTAAGTCGTTTTATGTTCAGTGTTTAAATAGTCATTCCACTTAAAATGTTTACTTAATAATCATCTTTAAATTAAAAGTAATCTGTGTAATATTCCGTACATGCAATAATAATATTGCTTAAATCGTATTATAAATACTGGTCAGAAGTTCACGAACTGGGTACTACCTATGTGTTAATTTATTTTCCCAAGATGTGTAATTTTCGAACAATGAAATATGGTGTTTTTATTCACGATAATGGATGTATTTTAAATGATGGTGTATATAATGCGGATCACACACTGTAACGCTCCACGCGACGGGGCGCTGAAACCGCGACACAGCGCGTGATTTTTTCAAATAAAAACGCGCTTCCGTACAGGGAATTTGGCTCCGTTTTTCTCACCCCGTCGCGTGGTGCGTTGCAGTGTGTGATCTTATGATTTCCAAATCTTTGTAGAGAACGACTTATATCAGCATAAGGATCGCATCTTGATAAACAAGGCGTTATAGCTGAAAATAACCATGAATATGCATCATAAAATAATCGATAATAATTCTCGTTAACTGCTTCCCAATATAAATTACCCACAAGCTAAGTGATTTCCCCTGTTAAGCACAAAATTATAAGAATCTCCATCATGACCCGCAAAGTGTTGCAATATTGGTACCTACACAAATTGCCGAGGTTCAGAGTCATGAGGTGTAATTAAGGGGTAGGTACACTGAAGATTCATTGCTTGACCGCCTTGGAATATTGCATCACAGCGTTATGAAATTATATTATCAAGGAAAAGTGTTCCACGATTCTCATAAAATGTTTTAAATGGTCAAAGTTCGTGTGGTTTGCCTTGAAAGCGATTGGTATAGGACTATATGACGTAAATCGTGATTATTTACATCGAAAGACGGCACTTAAGGTAAAAATAATTTTGTCAAACATAAAGAGTATTGCCAAGAACTCATTTTATTTTATTTCGATTTCGTCCTGGAATTTTATTTCAATCAATAGCTGATCATCTTAAATACAATTTACAACTTAGCAATAAAATATTTATTATGAACATGTATATAAAAAACTGGCCAAGTGCAGGTCGGACGCGCACACGAAGGTTTCCGCACCACAAAGCAAAAACGCCGAAAAAAACACGTTTGTTGTATGGGAGCTTAAATACTTATTTTATTTTGTTTTTAGTATTTGTTGTTATACCTACATAACAGAAATACATTATTTGTGAAAATGTCAACTGTCTAGCTATCGCGGTTCTTGAGATACAGCCTGGTGATAGACAGACGGACAGACAGCGAAGTCTTAGTAATAGGGTCCCGTTTTTACCCTTTGGGTACGGAACTCTAATAAAAAAGATGCCAAATAACAACCCACACTAGGCCCGCATGGTAGATTACAGCCCACTCTCCCTCGAAGAGAGGAGGCCTGTGTCCCGACTTCCAGCAGCGGGAACATTATCAGCTGATCATGTTGTAAATAAAAAAAGGGCTGCTTTTGGACATAAAAACTCCTCTCGTGGAAACTCATTTACCCCATTTAACCGGCAACGTAAGATAAAAAGCATTTACGTAACGTCCAATACATATGCAAATGTACTTATGTAACTGTTACTTGCTTCTCTAACTAAGGTACCGACATTTGCATTTCTTTCAAATGGTTTTTAACAGTCACAAAACCGGTGGTAACACTATTGCGGTTTCTGAGTGATTTCAACTTATGGATTTGTATTTTTATTTCAACTTCAGCTTTTGCCTGCTTTTTCATAAATCATGGTCTAATGAGCTGGTTGCTCAATTTCATGAAAATCCGTTCAGCCGTTAAGGCGTGATAAGGTACCTACCTAACAAACAGACAGCACTTTCGCATTTATAAGATTAGTATAGATTAAGAAAAGACAGGCCATCTTTATACGAAGATGTTAATTAGATGATGTAGCAAAAGAAGACGTATTCGCTAAATCAGGGAAACACTGGCTGGAAATAAATAAGTCGGTAAACAAGCAGTATTTATTTCCGACTGATATTATCGCATCCCGTATAAAGACATTTACGTTAACCGATGCCACTGATCCCATCTTCAAGAGTTAAGAGTACCCTATTAGTCCACGATGGGGTCGTGTCAAAGCAACGCTTCCTAGTATTATGCAGCCCATTGACAATAATGAACGCAAACCTTTTCTGACTCACAATATTCCCACGTTTGATTTAGAATAAAATTTAATTACTGTTGTAGAACTTTGTAAGTAATTAATAATGTAATTGTTACACCGTGAACATGATAATTTACGCAATTGTGCGTTTAAACAACAAAAGCTACTCGTAAACAATAACAATTTGTTGGCAAGATTGACCATTCGTTACGGATTCTTCACATGTATGTAGGTACGGAATACGGGTTTCAAAATCTTTGAAAAGATCTGTTGACTGTTACCGTTACAGTTTTAACATTTACTGCTATTGTTTTCTAATCGTAGGCCAGACGTTTTTCACCAATTCTTTTTCCAAGCGAAACACTAGGAAGTGGTGAAGGGCGGGGTTGGGGGGTGTGTAACGTTTGAGATAATAACAAAAGTTCTAATGATCATAAGACCGAATTTCATTCAATATACTTTGTTTAATATAAAGATGAAATGATAAGTATAATGAATTATTGACATAATTTCAGTTTACCTAATTTTATATGGTATAATGGACATTTTCTATAATGCACATTTGAATTAATATTCATTTAGTTATAATATTTAGTTACTATAATATTCAAAATCTATAAGTAACGTTTATTATAATTTAGAAACGTCTACTTTGTTTTGTATATTTTTGCAAGAAGTGATTAGATTGTAAACGCCTGCCATTTTCGTTAGGTTAGCTAGGTTAGACCAGTGACCAATTTTAAACGCCTGCCATTTTCGTTAGGTTAGGTTAGGTTAGATCGGTGACCAATTTTAAACGCCTGCCATTTTCGTTAGGTTAGGTTAGGTTAGATCGGTGACCAATTTTAAACGCCTGCCATTTTCGTTAGGTTAGGTTAGGTTAGATCGTTGACCAATTTTAAACACCTGCCATTTTCGTTAGGTTAGACCGGTGACCAATTTCGAACGCCTGCCATTTTCGTAAGGTTAGGTTAGGTTAGATCGTTGACCAATTTAAAACGCCTGCCATTTTCGTTAGGTTAGGTTAAAACAGTGACCATGTGCCGCGGCAGCGGCCGCCGAGCGCCAGGTCCCCTTTATTGTTGGTAAATCATTTCGGTTACATGAGGTTATAACAGTATGATGTTTCCCGATATTTACTTACTATTCATTACAGAAGGTTGGCTGAAAATGGGTAAATATGAAAATTAGGTCAACTAAACGTTATATTAAAAGAGCATTATAGAATTTGTAAATTATGTGTAATGAACGTTATACTTAATGTTATTAGAGGAAAAGAAGGTTATATGAAATATAACATTCGATCACATGAAATTGGGCTAGGATACGTTTTTATAGCGTATGGAAATTATATCTTATGAACGTTATTTCAAGTGATATTATACTATCTGTTATTATGCCATATATTACACACCCTGGGGGGACTGCCTTATTTAATTATGACGTTCAAAAAGTGCTGATTCTCAGCCTAATTTAAATAAAAGACTTTCGATTAATTAATATTTTTAATCAAAAATTTTAATCAATCATCACTTTCACTTTTTCTAGCAATTATTTCACCAAATACAAGATCCCACTTTATCTGATTGAATTTTGAATAAGCATGAAATAAAACGACACTATTAGATACAGGAATGCCAAATATCAGGCCCTTCACAACCAGCTGACATTCAAGCACCTACCTCGTGACGATAGGAGTATTCATCTGCATGAGGCATCTTTGGATCCTTAACAAAATACTTTAATGAAGAATGCTTAGCCTAAGGATTGGTATGCGAGGGCTTGTACCTATCTACATGGATATTATCAGAGTCAAACTCAAACTCGAGACATTTATTTTTATTAAACCTATTACTTAGGAAGGATAGATGTACAAGCACTTTTGAATTGACAAGGAACCGGTCGATCAGAAAGATAAAGCTAGCTGCCCATTCCAGAGGATAGTAGGTTCCTATGGAGAAGAACGGGACTGAAGCTCCATAGACAGACTAAAAAAAAATCTTACTACAAGGTACTGACTTTATACAGTAAGGAGAAGTGTTTCTAAAACAGAAAAAGACAAAACAGTAACTTTTAATGATTGAACATACAATTTACTGAAAAAACAACAAATTAAGGAAAACCACCATTACTGAAATGTAACTAAATTTCAATGGTTTGAACGATATCACCAAATCCATAAAACAGTTATGACCTTTTAGCTACTTAACTTTTAGTTACTGCACAAATATCCGACGGTGTCAAGTGGGGGGAAAGATCGTCCGCGCAAATAGCGCAGTTTTCCAATTTATGTGGTAATTACCTACGCGAGATAGACTTTCCAGTGCAACTGGAATCTTGCAGTGGGAGGTTTTGCACTGACACCAGCCATAGGGTGATGATTGATGAACTGTACAGTAACATAGTACACTGCTTAGGGTTGGCAGCAAGTTCCACACACCGGAAAAAGCCTAGGTATCGCAAGTGTGTAGCAGGGTGGAACAGGCACGTCCGTGGCGCACACGGGGAGGCGCGGGCTAAGTTTACTATATGGGACTGGCACGGCCGACCGTCGTCAGGTACTTTGTACAATGATATGGTAGAAGCGCGGAAAGTTTTTAAAGGGAAGCTGAAGTGGTGTCAAAATCACCAAGAGGCCATTAAAATGGACATCCTAGCCTCACATCACGCAAATTCCGATTTTCGTAGTTTCTGGAAATGTACCAATAAGATGAGCGCGGCCCAAGGCCTTCCCGTGAGCGTTGAGGGCGTTACTGAACCGCAACTAATAGCCGAGGTGTTTAAAGACCACTTTATGGTTCGATCACCGTTGGGGCCAGCGCAGCGAGTGATCGATGATGAGACCCAAACAGGACCCATTTCCACTCTTATCACAGCTAAAGATGTTAAGATAGCTCTTAAAAATATGAAAAGAGGGAAATCCCCAGGTCACGACGGACTCAGTATCGAGCACTTGCAGCATGCGGGTTGCCACTTGCCCAGAGTTTTGGCACTACTGTTTAATTTTTGTATCGCACACTCCTACTTGCCTGACAGTATGATGAGGACGGTGGTCGTGCCAGTGATTAAAAACAGAACAGGAGACTCATCAGATCGGTCGAATTATAGGCCTATTTCTCTGGCAACGATTGTCGCTAAGGTGCTTGACAGTGTGCTTAACGTACAGCTGGAGAAATATATATCTTTGCACGATGCGCAATTTGGTTTTCGACCTGGCTTATCCACCGAAAGTGCAATCGCGTGCCTCAAGCACACTGTCAGGTACTACGCTGACAGGAGTACACCAGTTTATGCGGCGTTCCTAGATCTCTCCAAGGCCTTCGACCTGGTCTCATATGACATTCTTTGGGATAAATTAAAGGAAACAGGGATACCCAATGAGCTCCTGAGCGTTTTTAGGTACTGGTACGACAGCCAAACTAACGTTGTAAGGTGGGGAAATGGATGTTCTCTGCCGTACAAGTTGGAGTGTGGTGTGAGGCAGGGGGGCTTAACCTCCCCTAATCTTTTTAACTTGTATCTGAATGCATTGATCGGGGGACTCAGCAGTGCGCATGTCGGCTGTTTTGTGGACGGGTTGTGTTTTAATAACATCAGCTACGCAGATGATATGGTGCTGTTGGCTCCCTCGGTCAGTGCACTCAGAAAACTTGTAAAAATCTGTGAGAACTATGCTGCCAGCCATGGGTTGCTGTATAATGTGAAGAAGTCCGAACTCATGGTCTTTGAGGCTGTCGGCAAGAAATGTCCAGTAAATGTGCCACCAATAAAAATTAACGATGTCCCGATTCGTCGGGTACATCAGTTTAAATACTTGGGACACTTGATTGCTGACAACCTTAAAGATGATGCTGATGTTGAACGGGAACGCAGGGCATTGGCGGTACGGGCGAACATGTTGGCACGTAGGTTCGCTCGATGTACAGAAGCGGTCAAACATACGCTATTTAAAGAATACTGCACATCTCTGTACTCGAGCGCCCTATGGATCAACTGTACCAAACGTGCCGTCAATGCGATGCGCGTCCAATACAATAACGCCTTCAGGGCGCTGATGCGGCTGCCACGTTACTGCAGTGCGTCAGAGATGTTCGCAAAAGCCCGAGTCGACAGCTTCTCAGCTATCGTACGTAAGAAAAGTGCGTCTCTGCTCGCCAGATTGCGTGGCAGTGGCAACAGCCTCCTGAAAGTGATAGCTGACAGGCATGATGAGAGCCCCATAATGGGACATCTCATCAAAACAACACTGTCTGTCGTAGTGTATAAGTATTAACATAGATCATAAGCCACATTGTTACTAACATACTAGTATATAAGTACTAACATAGGATATATTGTTACTAACATCTTTTATGTATTTTTGTCTTTGTCAGTGTGGACCTTTTTGTTGTCTGTCAAATAAATAAATTATTATTATTATTATTAAAACGTTAAAGTTTACTGTCAAGACGGTAAAATTTTGCCTCAAGCTTTAACTGTTTTCGGATCAGTAATAAATACTGTTTTGAACGTTCAGGCTCATATGGAACTATTATTTCTTTCAGTGCACTTTTTCAAATAAAAAATATTTTAATTCGGTAAGGATTGCGTGTCACGTAATAACATTGTAAGCACGTAACAGCGCCATTAAAGCACGTTTCGAACATCACTTGTATGGGATGTGTCGATAACAATCAAACAATCCCGTCCTTATTGAAGAGATATACGAATGCTGTGTCGCGATACTGGGCGGATCACCGATATATTGCGATGCACATCGACCAGTCGAACCGGTCTAGGGCAGAGGGTTTACGATACGATGAAGTCACGGCGGCCGTGACACACTAAACATTGAAATAATTCGATGACACCGACACTGAAGATCATTAAAAATCTAATTTTATTGATCTGCGACTTACATAAATATAATCTATCGTATATGAGCACAGTACAAATAATAAAGTTATTAAGTGGTCTCCGAATACGGTAAACAGTGTTAGACTGCACATAGTCTAAGCTGATGCACAGTGGTTCTCAACCTTATTTTGCCCACCGCCCAATTTGAGATTTTATTTTTTCAATAACCCCCCAATTTTTTTACTTAACATTTACTGCGAATCTGACAGCTATTGTCACGATTATACTTAAACGTGTAATATTATACAGGATTATTGGTAAAACATTAACAACCTCTTAAGAGGTCATTGTACTCATCATTTTGAAAAACTTTTACTATGGGACCAACCCTGAAATCGCGAAAAAATATCTGTTCCCTACATTTATGTTCGTATAACTCGTCAAATGTAGGGAACAGCTGATTTTTTTTAGTAAGATAGGATATATAATTTTCTCTGCCCCCCTGAAAGTCTCAACAAGAGGGCGTTATCGCGCACGTTGAGAACCTATGATCTAAGCTAACGTTGAATCATAGAAATTGCTTGCCTTATAAAGTTTAAAAGCAAGAACACAAATTGCCCAAGCGACGAGGAGTATTCAAATAATTACTGCAAAAACATGGATTACTTAAATACGTTGACCTGATGAACTTTCCTGAATTCATGGGTGGATTAGATGTAATTTATGTAAAGGCGTGTTCAACAAACTTTGACCCTGGTACATTTTATGGGTTATTAGAGTGATTACGTAATTATCTTAATTCGTCTTCATTAAAACAGTATCTGTATTTAAACTCCTGTTGGCCACTAATTGCTTCAACAAGGTCGAGCTCGTTTAACATACAGACGCCAGCACATTAGGCTACTACAATCTGTCAAATTTCTTGAATAGATTTTCAACTTTATCGCTAAAGTGTAAGGTTCAAAGTTGATTGGGAAAATTTGACAGTTTCGGGTAGCTTGATGTGCTGTACATACATAATCAGCCTATAATGGTCCCACTGCTGGGACATAGGCCTCCGCTGAGAGGGAGTGGACTGTAATCCACCATGCATGCCCAGTACGTGTTGGAAGATGTCACATGTCTTCGAATTTTTACTTCTAAGACATGCTAGTTTCCTCACGATGCTTCCCTTCACCGTTTTGAGAGCAGAGGTGATGAAATAATTTACACAAAGTAAAACGCCTGTCTGGATTCAAACCTACGACCTATAACTCGTAAGTCGCAGCCTTTGCCATTGAGCCACTACTGCTCTCTCAATATCATTAAACCCTAGACATTATAAAGTTTTGAACTTTTTGTAACTCCCGGAAAAGCTGTCCTCATAAACTTCGAAGGTCATCCATATGAAATATGATATTTATTCATTAAAATATTCCATTTCTAACAAATTATCATTAAGCATCTGCTTGACCTTTTAGGCTTAATACATAAAGCAAATTAATAAAAAAACAAATTAATAACGTGTTTTGACATCATCATAAATTATATGAATACATTTTGATGACATCAGGCTCAATGCGACGATAAAAAATATAAAGTTTAGTACGTTCTCATACATTTTATAAGAAATTGATAACTACGATAAGTTAATAAAAACGGATAATTAATTCACACCACAAACGATTATCGTTAATCAAAAGATAGGTTACCAAAGAATTGATTGTCGTGTAATCGATCACCAATGCGCGGGGGAACAATACAAATTAGCGTTTCTTTAAAGCGAACACACAAAAACTTGGGAAACACTAGGAGCCACTATTGTTATAGCAGATTAGTATTAATTACTTAGATAAAACCTACAGGCATTTGGTTGCAAGTTACAAAATGTGAAGAATCTTATTTGTTGTAATATTCGGAAAACAACACCTGTCTACTATATACTCGTATTACATTGACAAATCGTAATGCCAATGAATTTTGAATTGCTTCACTGCCACATAGAAACCAAATCCATATTGTCCCATATCTTTGAATGCCTTGAAAAGAAATTAACAAGCTTGTAACATATCGCTTACATTTACTTCCACTCTCATGTTAGTGTGAAACCATCCCAACAGAAAATATTTGACTGCCGCTGAAAATTTTGAAACGTAATTACATCTAATATAAACGACGATGGTCATAATAGATAATACGATCAATGAATAGTTCTTAGGTGACCTAAAGAAACTTCAAGAGAGACGTTCCGAAACCGTCCAGGAACCTTTAATTGAGGAGCCTATGTCGAAATAACACGCGGAAACACTTCAGGTGAAGACCGCGGTTCACGAGAGTGACCTCACGAATCCAAGATGCAACCTTACAATTAAATTCTCTTCGTGAGCTGCCACTTAAACTATTAACAATATTATTATAATATACTTTAATGAATGTTTAGAATTCAGATTTAATAATAGGAAGCTTTTGATCGATTGTGGCGTTAATAACGTTGTCACAGAGTATTAATCGGTTTATAATTTGATGGCGATTAAATATACCTACGTGTCTGACTCGTTAGTTTTGTGGTGGCAAGGGCTACTACTGAGTGTGTGGCCGTGGGTTCAATACTCAATTCGGGCAAAGCGCTATTGGGTTTTTCCATCACGAATTTGTCAGTAGCACTCTAGATTTTGTTTTGGAACAAAACAACTAAAGCTGACGTGGCTCAAAAGGCTGCTCAACTTAAATGGGACTGGGCAGGACATGTCTGCCGCATGCCGGAGAAACTGTGGGCCCAAATAGCGCAGAACTGGTGCCCTGAGACAGTGAGGCGGGGTCGCGGCAGACCACGTAGGTTAGGTTAGGTTAGGTTCTTTTGGATCACAGAAGTAGGCAGTGACCTGTCGCTGCCGGCCGTGGTCGAGTCGATGGTCGGCAGCGAAGAGTCCTGGGACGCGGTGGTTTCCTTTTGCGAAACAGTCATGTCGCAGAAGGAGGCTGCGGAAAGGGAGAGGGAGATCTCGTCACCCTGCCCGCAGCAGGCGCACCGGGCGTCGGCGGAGGGCGGACAACGCCCTCTTCCAGCCCCCCTAAATGGGTCCAGGGGCGACGGACTCGGGGACGTCCGCCGCCCCCCACACATCGGGACCCGAGGTGGCGGCGCGTAGTGTTCCACGCGCGCCCCTCTTAGACGTCACGGGGGGAGTCAAACACCTCACTCCCCCCCCTGACCCGACGAGGCCCGCAGTGGCGGGCCGGCACCAGCCGGGGGTTGCGGAAGGATCGAACGTTCCCGCGACCCCTGGCGTAGGTGTGAGATGGAACACCGGGGTGGTTTTTAGTCAGTAAGAGTCTGACAGACCCCGTCGCCCGCCCCAGGGCGGCGGACATCCATGAGGATTTTCCACCCCGGAACAAAAAAAAAAAAGGTTCTTTTGGAACATTACATGGGATTTTAACACACTATAATTTCACCTCTGCCTAACCCGTCAGGAATTACAGGCGTGATGTCATGATATATTAGATTTATATATTTAATGAGAATTCTGATTTAATAATAGGAAGCCTTTTGATTGATTGACGCGTTGAAAATATTATCGTCAATCGTGAATATTAATCACACTAATATGTATGTACGAGTATGTATTATAAAGGCCAAAGTTTGTAAGTTTTTTTGTATCTTTGTTACTTCTTCACGCACAAACGGCTAGACCAATTTTTATAAAATTTGTTATGGAGGTAGCTGACACCCTGGATTAACACATAGGGTACTTTTTATCCTCATATTCTTACGGGATCGAAACTTATGCAGGTAAAACCGCGGGGCGCAGCTAGTCGATTTATAATTTGATGCTGATTAAATATATGTTGAGGTTTCATTATGAATATGAATGTTAAGGCAGTTCTATTTAATTTATTGCCTATTAAGCATGGTTTTTAGGTATTTCTCTAAATCAGGTTATTTTATAAATACGAAGTAGCTACACTAATTTAATTACCTAGCGCATATTATAATGAGTTGCTTTATATAATCGTGAATGAAATTCCTGCGCTCCTTCATGGAATTTGATTAACTTTCTTGAACTGTAATTGTTTAATAATATGCTTGACAATTTACATGATTGTGAACCCTGCTGCAAGTCTATTACTTATGTAATTATTCTCATAATTAAGAACATGATGTATTTTATATTTACCAAACGTAAAATAGGTACATTCATGTCCTATTAGACTAGTTTTATTTATTTATTTCATTTTATATGATTCTGTTTGGGAACATTACAGCTAATATAAACAGATATGCAATAGAAGGCCATTTACAAGTTTCCACTGACAAACACTTAAAACAAAACAAAAAACAAAAAAGGTCGGTACAAAATACTTATAAGATAAATAAATAAAAAATGCACAATCGACTAATACAGACTAATAATAATTTAGACGCTAATAATTTACTTTTCCGTAAACAAGCTTTTCACCTACAAATGCGAAACACTGGTTTTATATGTATATGGTCTATTTGTGTATGTCTCGCAATTTTTTATATTTGTAAGGTTGTATTTTTATGTTCAGCTCAATTGATGTACTCGTAACAGTCAATAATTGACCTATGAAGAAAAATCTATTAAAATAACAATTTCCGAAGTCCGTTTCAACTTAACACCAAGAGTTTTGAAACATTTCAGTCTTAAAAGTCATTTGCAAGCAGTAGTTACTTAGGCACTAAGTTGGTTATTTCGTAAATGCTAGTATATCTGGGCAAATATATGTAGATGCTGATTGGACAAAACATTTCACTTCTTCACGATCTTTCAAAACTGTTTAAAAGCCCATTTACTCTGTCTATATGTTAGACACTGTAATTGAGTAACTCTTCGCATAGGTATAGTATAAATTGTAATTGATTATAGTTTTCGTAACATTTATTTCGTATCTACATAATAGTTGAAGAGCTTATTTTTGCATGTAATTTGTGTTTGCGGCAAAAATAACGAAGATAAAGAAGATGCAATTTAGAGATGGGTGTTCAAGGCAAAAACTGATACGAGATATTGTATAAAATTATTAAGATACCTACATTTAAAAACCGGCGAAGTGCGTGTCAGACCACGCACAATAAAGGATTCCGAAGTTGGGATGAATTTATCCCAATAACAAACTTATCTTTGTTGTTGAAAAAACGTTATACTATCAACAATAAAATTGGAAATTGGTTTCTCTCATTTGGGTTTTTTGATTGAAAACTTTGCTTCCTGTCTTATTGTTTGATAAGGCTCACATTGTCTGTGTGGTGCCGGACTTAAAGAATAGCACCAACCCATACTTCTCGTGGGTGTCGTAAAAGTCGACTAAGGGTCGTACCGGAGAATGGGCAGCAGCGTTCTCTATGCATTCCACCACCATACTATACTGCGATGGCCAACCCGCCTGCCAAGCGTGGCGATTACGGCAACCCCCCCCCAACTTGGGGGAGGCCTATGTTCAGCAGTGGACGTCT
The DNA here is from genome assembly GCA_916614155.1 of Mesoligia furuncula. Classification (NCBI taxonomy): domain Eukaryota; kingdom Metazoa; phylum Arthropoda; class Insecta; order Lepidoptera; family Noctuidae; genus Mesoligia; species Mesoligia furuncula. Next base: position 16,754,117 of record OU744791.1, on the reverse strand, counting down.
TTCGGCTGAAATGATGATGATGATGAAGGCTCACATTCTATAAAACTAATATGGCTAGAAATCATAATAAACAAAAAGATAATCAAATAAGATCGGTAATAAATAAATCAGTTTTTGAAAATGATCCATTTCAGAGCCAATCATTTACAAAAAGTGAAAAGAGGATGGTTTGCTTTGTTCAAAAAACACTCACAAATCTGTTTTCTTATAATATTGTCTTATATTCAATGTTGCGTTTTCTTTATTTCAGAGCCCCATGAAGCGGCTGTCATGCGCATAGCGGCACTGATTGCACTCGTGCAGGTATGTCTGTCTCCATAATATTTGCATTGATTGTAATAATTAATTAGTCTCCTAAACAATTATTTAATTAATATTCTATTACTTCAGTCACACCATGTTTTAAGAGAATATGACACTATCCTTTAAATGTAGGACCATTTAAAGGATAGTGTCATATTCTAATATATGTATACTTACAAGGTGTAACGTTAAATGCGCAAAACCTCTTAAGGGGTCATTGTACTCATCATTATGAACAACTTTTGCTATGGGACCCCAACTGAAATCGCGAAAACAAAATCAGTTGTTCCCTACATTTATGCTCGCATAACTCGTCAAAATGTACTGAACAGCTGATTTTTTTTGCGATTTCAAGTTTGGTCCCATAGTAAAAGTTGTTCAAAATGATGAGTGCAATGACCTCTTAAGGGTCTTACATGACCTAAAGCGCGGTCACTGTCGGACTGCATAGAAAAGAAAGAGAAGCGCGATGACACAACGCTGGTAATTTATTGCAAAATATGAAGCAATTATTTCATTACAAAAAATCTATTATTTGGACAAAAAAATTATAATAGTAGTATTTTAGTATGTTGCTTGTAGAATAATCTGACAAAAAATCAGAATGATTGTATGTATATTAGTATGGTTTATATTGTAAAAAGAAAGTTTTTAGAGGTATCTTCATGATTTTTTTCTATCGTATCAAATTAGTTGAATTATATTTTCAATACAGTATATACCTAGCATATATCCTGAAGAATATCATAAATTTTTCTGATTTTGTTTACTGTAGTCGATCATATACTTTTATTGTTTCTAAAACTTGCGTTTTTTGGGCTTAAGTCCTGTAAACCCCGTAATGATAGCTTGAAACCTTCCGCTAAACTACCAGGTGCCTACTGGCTACCCATTCCATTACATTCATCACGAGACAAGCCTACACATACTAACTAATAACCAGGTTAACGAGTAGTTTAATAACATCGATTGCTTCGCTGACCAAACAATAACCCAAACCTTAAGGTCAATGGTTCACACATTCTCTTATCTAAAAATGTTGTAACAATTTCCCTTTTAGCAACCAGAAGAACGTAACAGTCACATTAAGTAATATACAAATACAATTTATTACGTTTTGATAGAAAACCCCAACTTTCAAAGTATTTAGTATGCGGCTTCGTAAGCATCGTTTCTTAACTTTTGATTTAGAACCATGGGGGTAATGATGTAATGCCTACTTAAGATTATTTCGTCAACTTTTTAAGATTATTTGGTGACGAAAATAATATACCAGAGAAGTCAGGGAAATCCCTGACTTCTGTGAAATTATTTCTTATAAATATAAGAAATAACATTTCTTAATGTTTTACTTTTTCGCTCGATAAATAATTTTCATAAGACAAACTACATACCTAGCATGTTTGAGGATTTGAACGCAAATAGCTGTTTTTGACAGATTTTGGAATCAGCCGAGAATTTGTTGCGAAAATAAAAGAACCGAGGAACTTTTGACTATACTTAAATGACGTTCGAAACTTGTTTAAGTCCTACCGAAATTTTATTTATCAATATTTTTCTTTACTCTAACATTACTAAGTCATATTATTGTTTTAAACCACAATAATTAGATATATTTTATAATATGGAGCGTGTTTTAGTTTTCATATTGTGCAGCGGTTTGTGACACCAAATTTAGTACGTGAGAGTTAGAGCTCATTGTGCCGCTGCGAACAATAAATTACAGATTTAACGATAATAATAAAGTGCCGTCATCTCACACACAGATCCTTGGATGTTTGACGAAGGGAGACATAGCATTATTCATCACTTTACTTTTAACATTCAACCTATCCACTGATGTCTAGAAATGTTAAGGGGTATTATTTATTATTTATTTATCCATTTATTTCAGGCATCTTGGCTCATATAAATACATACAATACAATATTAATATAACTTAAAAATACTAGAAATACAAACAACATTATATTAACACTAAAAACTGACGCACACGAAGTGTCTGCGTCGTGTTTCGCTGACTGGTGTCATGTAGCCGGCCACGAAACCGGCGGTACACAACACCCTTCGGCCAGAACTCTTCCTACCTCTTCCTCTTCTCTTACCTCTTCCCATTTAATTACACGAAAACTTTGAAAATGCATACACAACATTTAAAATGTAGGTTAGCATAATCAGCCTATAATGTTTCGAATGCGGAGCCTCCTCTCTTTTCTTTTCAAGGGGAGGTGGGCTGTAATCTACCACGAGGGCACAAGTAGGTTATAAGTAGTTAGTAACGTTTATCTTAATGTTGTGTAGGCAAAGTGCGAAGGCCTGTGCAACACTACCTAATTGCCTAGGCTTTTCCACTTGGCACAGGCCCGAGTACGCTCTCTGAGTATCCGTGGACACTATCCGTACTCTCACTACGATCTGACTGTAGGTTATAGGTATTATTCTGTTTCTAACTTTCAACAATACATATTTCTAATATTCTAACGTCTCTGTAGCTGTCGCTCGCTACAGCTGTTTCAGATGACTCACAAACGCTCACCGCGGTTGAGCTAAACCGTGAGCTGTCCGGCGACAATATACTCTCACCATTCTACGAGAGCAATGAAGATGCTGGGGTCGTGTTCTTCAGAGGCTCAAGAGCCGCCGACTCGCCCTTATCTCCCGACATCGACGTTCAATGCTCCGGCGACTTTATCGACGTCAGCGTCGAGTTCGCAGACATATTCGATGGTATCATTTACAGTAAGGGATTCCTAAACGATCCGAAGTGCAAGTAAGTACAATACATTATTGGTACGTTAAAATAATCGTGAGATTAGGGGCGTTATAAAAAATCTTCCTCTATAGTGCCTATTCAGCGGTGCAAGCATGGATGTTTGGTGAGTCGTAAAAAGGCGAACACAATCGAAAATCCACGAAAGTAGGTCAACGATTTACATCCTTGGGGTCGAGTGTTTTATCCACAACTTGTCAAATAAAATCGTTTAATCTGTCAATATAAACAGACCCGTGATTTGTCTTAAATTGTCGTTACCCATTAAATTAAGTTTGTAAAAAGACAACTACCGTCTTGGCAACAAAGCTCACTGTAACGACCTAAGGAGCATTTTGAAATTCTCGAACTCAGTCCAGAACATGCATTCATTTAATAACTGCTATAATTTTAGATACGTGTCACTGGGCGGCAGTCAGTCGCGGTACTCATTCCGAGTGCCCCTGAATGGCTGCGGGTCCCGGCCGCTTTGTAACGCGTGTGGTACCATCGACAACGTGCTCGTGTTCCAAGCTGATGACTTGTTGCAAGGACCGCAGGACTTCGCCCGCAAGGTAGAAGACCATCTTAAAACCTAGACAAGTGACAATCGCTTGCCAAGCGTTTCGTATTTCTCCAAAGTATTGACAAGAATTTCGGTATCTAATGTCAATCTAATACACTTTTGATTTTTCTAGTATAGTATAGTTATCACTGATAAAATGTGGCTTTGTCTAGGCCCTCTTGAAACACCTGTATCTGGAAGTAGTTTATGTTTTGGGCTTGTGTCAAAACAACTTGAATTTGTAACTAATGTAGCGCATCGGCATCATAAAGGCTAGGGTAAGGATCAAGTCACGTAAAATAAAATAAAAATCTTGTATATCGTGGCGAGCTTTTTGGCATTTCGAATTAATGTTTGTTACATTCAAAACAATCAGATATTACAAAAGTTAATTTTATATTATTGAATAACCACCCAGTAGATTTGAAAGAGTTCCTTTTATTATAATAAAATGCACTGCCTTCTTACAAGATCGAGGACTCACGTTTTCCAACTATCGCATTCCAGGTATCATGTGCGCGCACTTCAATTGAAGTGTCAACCGGAGTGGTCACCTCTAGGGAAGAGCACACGCTGAAACTGAAACCTTTCATGGTTGACATGCTCGATGTGGTCGCTGTTGAAGGACCCGCCGGAGGAGTTGAATGCTGGATGGACATACAAAAGGGAATTTTCCCTAACGTAAGTAGCAGAATCAAAAACGTTTCGATCTATTAAGTGATGATGACAATTGTGATGTGTTTTAAGACTCCAAAATAAATGAAGTATTTTAAAAGATATCTTTATAACAAAGAAAATACATGCATTTAGGACATACTCTGCAAAATAAAAACAAACAAAATCCATTTTTTGTAAAAACAGGCACGTGTGCCTCACGGCTGCGCCAGTATAGCAACTTCATTTACTTTGTAAACGTTTCCAGACGACTCCATTGAAAGACTCCATCAAAATTGGCGAATATTTAACCATCCTCGTATACCTCAAAGATGTCAGAAAGCAGTTCAGCCTTAAAATCCACGATTGTTGGGCTTATGACAGCGAGAGTTACGATAATCCTAAGACTGCCAAGATTCAACTTACCGACAAGGAAGGTTGTCCCAAGTAAGAAAACTGATATTTTAATATATGACTTCAACATGTTATTATCTGCCGAGCATTTTTCTAACTATGTCAAGTTCAGGGTACAGTCTGACCGGATGCACAGCTTCAGCAATACGAATGCCGAAAGTAAACAAGGAACAACTACTTCACCATGTTAATTCAATCTATTTAAAGTAAATGTGTGATTATAATTCAATGTTGTCCCTGTCACCTGCACACGTCACGTCACGTCACGTCAGCGAACGGTATTCGCGTTGCTGAATTTTAGAGTAAATAAAATTTAATAAACTATGATTTTTTCATGCTATTTTCGCCACACGCTAAGAACAAGATTATAATTTATACACCGGAATATAACAATATTCTAAAAAAACTCAAAAGGACAGCTTTGTGCTGATTGGACATAACAGAATTCTAATGCTGGTACATTAGAATTCTGTTATGTGCAATCAGCACAAAGCTGTCCTTTTGAGTTACAAATCGCCTTTAAAATGTATTTTTTTTCAACAGGAAAAAGAAACTCATTGACTTATGGCAGAAGACAACAAACACGGGCAAAAGCGGTGCGACTTTGATAGCTTACAGCAAAGTGAGCGCTTTCCGTTTCCCAGAAACCGATCAAGTTTACCTAACTTGTAATGTTGAGGTAAATATTTACAACAACTTGATTATAGGTCCTCCTCTACTAATAATCTGTTGTGATTCATTATTTATATTTGTTTGTATTCTTTATTACAGTTATGTACAAACAACTGCGATGCAAGCTGTGATGGAGTTATCAGAGAGGTTTCTACCACAATTAGACCATCACAATGTTACCCAGGATCGCGCGATCCGGCATGTCAACGGATAACTGTTGAACCACAAACTAAGTGCTATCCTGGTTCTTCCGATCCCCGGTGTCCTCAACCTACACCTACTACACCAAGCTGCTATCCAGGAAGTACAGACCCACGATGCCCGTCACCTACAACTGTAAAACCTGACTGTTACCCAGGCTCACCCGACCGAAGATGTCCGCAACCACCACAACCGACGACACTTAACCCACCAACATACTTACCGCCAACATCACCAAAACCTACATGCTATCCTGGTTCCAATGATCCTAGATGCCCCAGGCCGACCACACCTGAGCCACCGAGTTGCTACCCTGGATCAACTGATCCCAGGTGCCCTAAGCCTACGACTCCTGAGTCACCGCGATGCTTCCCTGGATCAAGTGATCCCAGGTGCCCTAGGCCTACGACTCCTGAGCCACCGCGATGCTTCCCCGGCAGCACAGATCCTAGATGTCCCAAACCAACAACACCAGCTCCACCAAACTGTTACCCCGGCAGCCAAGACCCTCGCTGCCCTAAGCTGATCACTCCTGCTCCTCCTAATTGCTACCCCGGTAGCCAAGACCCTAGGTGTCCTAAGCAGATCACTCCTGCTCCTCCTAATTGCTACCCGGGTAGCCAAGACCCTAGATGTCCTAAGCCGACTACTCCTGCTCCTCCTAATTGCTACCCCGATAGCCAAGACCCTAGGTGTCCTAAGCCGACCACTCCTGCTCCTCCTAATTGCTACCCTGGTAGCCAAGACCCTAGGTGTCCTAAGCCGACCACTCCTGCTCCTCCTAATTGCTACCCTGGTAGCCAAGACCCTAGGTGTCCTAAGCCGACCACTCCTGCTCCTCCTAATTGCTACCCCGGTAGCCAAGACCCTAGATGTCCTAAGCCGACCACTCCTGCTCCTCCTAATTGCTACCCTGGTAGCCAAGACCCTAGGTGTCCTAAGCCGACCACTCCTGCTCCTCCTAATTGCTACCCCGGTAGCCAAGACCCTAGGTGTCCTAAGCCCACCACTCCTGAAGCTCCAAGGTGCTTCCCCGGCAGCACAGATCCTCGTTGTCCTAAACCAACAACACCCACCCCACCAAATTGTTACCCCGGCAGCCAAGACCCAAGGTGTCCTAAACCAACAACGCCTGAACCACCGCGATGCTTCCCAGGATCAAGCGATCCTAGATGTCCTAAGCCAACGCCCTCTAAGCCTGTTTGTTATCCTGGTTCCCCTGATCCAAACTGTCCTCAACCTACGCGACCAACAACATTAAATCCGCCAACTTATTTGCCACCACAACCAACTACTCCCACGCCTCCCAAATGCTTCCCAGGAAGCTCAGATCCAAGATGCCCTAAAGCTACGACACCTGAGCCACCACGATGCTTCCCTGGATCAAATGATCCTAGGTGCCCTAAGCCTACGACTCCTGAGCCACCGCAGTGCTTCCCTGGATCAAGCGATCCCAGGTGCCCTAAGCCTGCGACTCCTGAGCCACCGCGATGCTTCCCCGGCAGCACAGATCCTAAATGTCCCAAACCAACAACACCAGCCCCACCAAACTGTTACCCTGGCAGCCAAGACCCTCGCTGCCCCAAGCCAACCACACCTGCTCCTCCTAATTGCTACCCCGGTAGCCAAGACCCTAGGTGTCCTAAGTCCACCACTCCTGAAGCTCCAAGGTGTTTCCCCGGCAGTACAGATCCTCGTTGTCCTAAACCAACGACACCCGCCCCACCAAATTGTTACCCCGGTAGCCAAGACCCAAGGTGTCCTAAACCAACAACACCTGAACCACCAAGGTGCTTCCCCGGCAGCACAGATCCTAGATGCCCTAAACCAACAACACCAGCCCCACCCAATTGTTATCCTGGAAGCGCAGACCCTCGCTGTCCCAAGCCTACGACTCCTGCACCGCCAAGATGTTTCCCAGGCAGCACAGACCCTAGGTGTCCAAGACCAACAACGCCAACACCTACAAAGCCTGTTTGTTATCCAGGTTCCCCAGATCCCAAGTGCCCGCAACCTACACGACCAACAACATTGAACCCTCCCACATACTTGCCACCTACTACACCGACAGCTAAGTGTTATCCTGGATCAACAGACCCAAGATGTCCCAAACCCACGACTCCTGAAGCTCCAAGGTGCTTCCCCGGCAGCACGGATTCTCGTTGTCCTAAGCCAACAACTCCTGCTCCACCTAACTGTTACCCTGGTAGCCAAGATTCTCGTTGCCCTCAGCCCACAACACCTACTCCTCCTAATTGTTACCCCGGTAGCCAAGACCCTAGATGTCCCAGACCAACAACACCAGCCCCACCTAACTGTTATCCCGGTAGCAATGACCCACGTTGTCCTAAACCAACAACGCCTTCGCCTCCTAACTGTTACCCTGGCAGCCAAGACCCTCGCTGTCCCAAGCCTACAACTCCTGAACCGCCAAGGTGCTTCCCCGGCAGCACAGATACTAGATGTCCCAAACCAACACCTCCGAAGCCAGTTTGTTACCCCGGATCGCCTGATCCAAAATGTCCGCAACCTCCGAGACCTACAACATTGAACCCTCCCACATATTTGCCACCTACCACACCAACAGCTAAGTGTTATCCTGGATCGTCCGATCCAAGATGTCCTAAACCCACTACTCCTGAATCTCCAAGGTGCTTCCCCGGCAGCACGGATTCTCGTTGTCCAAAACCGACAACTCCTGCTCCTCCTAATTGTTATCCTGGTAGCCAGGACCCTCGTTGTCCAAAGCCTACAACACCTGCACCACCAAGGTGCTTCCCAGGTAGCACAGATCCCAGATGTCCAAACCCAACGACCCCTGCACCTCCAAACTGTTACCCCGGCAGCCAAGACCCTCGCTGCCCTAAGCCGACTACCCCCGCACCTCCTAACTGTTACCCTGGTAGCACAGACCCACGTTGTCCTAAACCAACAACACCCGCACCTCCACGGTGCTTCCCAGGCAGCTCGGACCCACGATGCCCAAAGCCAACCACGCCTGCTCCACCTAACTGTTACCCTGGTAGCCAAGACCCTAGATGTCCTAAACCAACAACACCAGCCCCACCTAACTGCTATCCCGGCAGCCAAGACCCTCGCTGTCCAAAACCAACAACGCCTGCCCCTCCTAACTGCTACCCTGGCAGCCAAGACCCTCGATGTCCCAAACCAACAACACCTACACCTCCAAAGCCTGTGTGTTACCCAGGTTCCCCAGATCCCAAGTGCCCGCAACCTACACGACCAACAACATTGAACCCTCCCACATACTTGCCACCTACTACACCGACAGCTAAGTGTTATCCTGGATCAACAGACCCAAGATGTCCCAAACCCACTACTCCTGAAGCTCCAAGGTGCTTCCCTGGCAGCACGGATTCTCGTTGTCCTAAGCCAACAACTCCTGCTCCTCCTAATTGTTACCCCGGTAGCCAAGACCCTAGATGTCCCAGACCAACAACACCAGCCCCACCTAACTGTTATCCCGGTAGCAATGACCCACGTTGTCCTAAACCAACAACGCCTTCGCCTCCTAACTGTTACCCTGGCAGCCAAGACCCTCGCTGTCCCAAACCCACTACTCCTGAAGCTCCAAGGTGCTTCCCCGGCAGCACGGATTCTCGTTGTCCTAAACCAACAACTCCTGCACCACCAAGGTGTTTCCCTGGCAGCACTGACCCCAGGTGCCCAAAACCAACAACACCAGCTCCTCCTGATTGCTACCCCGGTAGCCAAGATCCCCGCTGTCCCAAGCCCACCACGCCTGCACCACCAAGATGCTTCCCAGGGAGCACAGATCCTAGATGCCCAAAACCAACCACGCCTGCCCCGCCTAATTGCTACCCCGGTAGTCAAGACCCTCGATGCCCTAAGCCAACCACACCCGCACCACCTAGGTGTTTCCCAGGCAGCACAGACCCCAGATGCCCAAAACCAACGACGCCAACACCTAAGCCAGTTTGTTACCCTGGTTCTCCCGATCCCAAATGTCCCCAACCTCCTCGTCCGACAACATTGAATCCTCCCACATATTTACCGCCAGTAACATCCGGACCCAAGTGTTATCCTGGTTCAACAGATTCGAGATGTCCTCAGCCCACCACGCCCGCCCCACCTCGATGTTTCCCCGGAAGCACGGATTCAAGATGTCCTAAACCAACGACGCCTGCACCTCCAAACTGTTTCCCAGGTAGCCAAGACCCTCGTTGTCCAAAACCGACAACTCCTGCTCCTCCTAATTGTTATCCTGGTAGCCAGGACCCTCGTTGTCCAAAGCCTACAACACCTGCACCACCAAGGTGCTTCCCAGGTAGCACAGATCCCAGATGTCCAAAACCAACGACCCCTGCACCTCCAAACTGTTACCCCGGCAGCCAAGACCCTCGCTGCCCTAAGCCGACTACCCCCGCACCTCCTAACTGTTACCCTGGTAGCACAGACCCACGTTGTCCTAAACCAACAACACCCGCACCTCCACGGTGCTTCCCAGGCAGCTCGGACCCACGATGCCCAAAGCCAACCACACCTGCTCCACCTAACTGTTACCCTGGTAGCCAAGACCCTAGATGTCCTAAATCAACAACACCAGCCCCACCTAATTGCTACCCCGGTAGCCAAGACCCTCGCTGTCCAAAACCAACAACGCCTGCCCCTCCTAACTGCTACCCCGGCAGTCAAGACCCTCGCTGCCCCAAGCCTACCACACCCGCACCACCTAGGTGTTTCCCAGGCAGCACAGACCCCAGATGCCCCAAACCAACGACGCCAACACCTAAGCCAGTTTGTTACCCTGGTTCTCCCGATCCCAAATGTCCCCAACCTCCGCGTCCGACGACATTGAATCCTCCCACATATTTGCCACCGGTGACACCTGGACCTAAGTGTTATCCTGGTTCAACGGATTCAAGATGTCCTCAGCCCACAACACCCGCTCCACCTAACTGTTATCCTGGTAGCCAAGACCCTCGTTGTCCAAAGCCTACCACACCTTCACCACCAAGATGCTTCCCAGGTAGCACCGATCCTAGATGTCCAAAGCCGACAACTCCTGCTCCTCCTAACTGCTATCCCGGCAGCCAGGACCCTCGTTGTCCAAGGCCTACTACACCTGCACCACCAAGGTGCTTCCCAGGTAGCACAGATCCGAGATGTCCAAAACCGACCACCCCTGCACCTCCGAACTGTTTCCCAGGCAGTCAAGACCCTCGGTGTCCTAAGCCGACAACACCTGCTCCTCCTAACTGCTATCCCGGTAACCAGGACCCTCGTTGTCCAAAACCTACCACACCTTCACCACCAAGATGCTTCCCAGGTAGCACCGATCCTAGATGTCCAAAGCCGACCACACCCGCGCCGCCTAATTGCTACCCCGGTAGCCAAGACCCACGTTGCCCTAAGCCAACAACACCTGCCCCTCCTAACTGCTACCCCGGCAGTCAAGACCCTCGCTGCCCCAAGCCTACCACACCCGCACCACCTAGGTGTTTCCCAGGCAGCACAGACCCTAGATGCCCAAAACCAACGACGCCAACACCTAAGCCAGTTTGTTACCCTGGTTCTCCCGATCCCAAATGTCCCCAACCTCCTCGTCCGACAACATTGAATCCTCCCACATATTTACCACCAGTAACATCCGGACCAAAATGTTATCCTGGTTCAACTGATTCAAGATGTCCTCAGCCCACAACACCCGCTCCACCTAACTGTTATCCTGGTAGCCAAGACCCTCGTTGTCCAAAGCCTGCCACACCTTCACCACCAAGATGCTTCCCAGGTAGCACCGATCCTAGATGTCCAAAGCCGACAACTCCTGCTCCTCCTAACTGCTATCCCGGCAGCCAAGACCCTCGTTGTCCAAAGCCGACAACTCCTGCTCCTCCTAACTGCTATCCTGGTAGCCAGGACCCTCGTTGTCCAAAGCCTACTACACCTGCGCCACCAAGGTGCTTCCCAGATAGCACAGACTCTAGGTGCCCAAAACCAACAACACCAGCTCCTCCTAATTGTTACCCTGGTAGCCAAGACCCCCGCTGTCCCAAGCCCACCACGCCTGCACCACCAAGATGCTTCCCAGGAAGCTCAGACCCTAGGTGCCCTAAACCAACAACACCTGCCCCACCAAACTGTTATCCCGGTAGCTCCGACCAACGTTGTCCTAAACCAACAACGCCTGCGCCTCCAAGGTGCTTCCCAGGTAGCACAGATCCCAGGTGTCCAAAACCGACCACACCTGCAGCGCCTAATTGCTACCCCGGTAGCCAAGATCCACGTTGCCCTAAGCCAACCACGCCTTCCACTCCTAACTGCTACCCCGGCAGCCAAGACTCTCGCTGCCCCAAGCCAACCACACCCGCACCACCTCGATGCTACCCAGGCAGCACCGATCCCAGATGCCCCAAGCCAACCACTCCTAAGCCAGTTTGTTACCCCGGTTCCCCTGATCCAAAATGTCCGCAACCCCCGCGACCTACTACATTAAATCCTCCAACATATTTACCGCCTACGACACAAACACCCGAGGCACCACGATGCTACCCTGGCTCCAATAATCCTAGATGCCCCAAGCCGACAACACCAGAGCCATCTCGTTGTTACCCTGGTTCGAATGATCCTAGATGCCCGAAACCCACAACACCTGCTCCTCCCAACTGCTACCCCGGTAGCCAAGACCCTCGCTGCCCTAAACCAACCACACCTGCACCACCTCGGTGCTTCCCAGGAAGCACAGATCCAAGATGTCCCAAACCAACGACACCAGCACCTCCTAACTGCTACCCCGGTAGTGAAGATCCTCGCTGTCCTAAGCCAACCACACCAGCTCCTCCAAGGTGTTTCCCAGGTAGCACAGACCCACGTTGTCCTAAGCCCACAACACCTGCTCAACCTAACTGTTATCCCGGCAGCCAAGACCCTCGTTGCCCTAAGCCTACTACACCCACACCTCCTCGATGCTTCCCAGGAAGCACAGATCCTAGATGTCCTAAGCCCACAACACCGTCTCCACCTAACTGTTATCCCGGTAGTCAAGACCCTCGCTGTCCAAAGCCGACCACACCTGCACCTCCTAACTGTTTCCCAGGCAGCACAGACCCTCGTTGTCCAAAACCTACGACACCCGCACCGCCTAGATGCTTCCCCGGTAGCACCGACCCTAGGTGTCCCAAGCCAACAACTCCTAAGCCAGTTTGCTATCCTGGTTCACCTGATCCGAACTGCCCGCAACCTCCGCGACCTACGACATTAAATCCTCCCACATACTTGCCACCAGTTACACCTGGACCCAAATGTTATCCTGGTTCAACAGATTCCAGATGCCCCAAACCAACGACCCCAGCTCCACCAAACTGCTACCCTGGTAGCCAAGACCCGCGTTGTCCAAAGCCGACCACACCCGCGCCGCCTAATTGCTACCCCGGTAGCCAAGACCCACGTTGCCCTAAGCCCACATCGCCTGCCCCTCCTAACTGTTACCCTGGTAGCCAAGACTCGCGTTGCCCTAAGCCCACAACACCTGCCCCTCCTAATTGTTTCCCAGGAAGCCAAGACCCGCGTTGTCCCAAGCCGACCACCCCTGCACCTCCTAATTGCTACCCCGGTAGCCAAGACCCGCGTTGCCCTAAGCCCACAACACCCGCTCCACCTAGATGCTACCCTGGTAGCCAAGACGCACGTTGTCCCAAGCCGACAACACCTGCGCCTCCTAATTGTTTCCCAGGCAGCCAAGACCCGCGATGCCCTAAGCCTACCACACCTGCCTCTCCTAATTGTTTCCCAGGCAGCCAAGACCCGCGTTGTCCCAAGCCGACAACACCCGCACCACCACGATGCTACCCAGGCAGCACCGATCCTAGATGCCCCAAGCCAACCACTCCTAAACCAGTTTGTTACCCCGGTTCCCCTGATCCAAAATGTCCGCAACCCCCGCGACCTACTACATTAAATCCTCCAACATATTTACCGCCTACGACACAAACACCTGAGGCACCACGATGCTACCCTGGCTCCAATGATCCTAGATGCCCCAAGCCGACAACACCAGAGCCATCTCGTTGTTACCCTGGTTCGAATGATCCTAGATGCCCGAAACCCACAACCACTGCTCCTCCCAACTGCTACCCCGGTAGCCAAGACCCTCGCTGCCCTAAACCAACCACACCTGCACCACCTCGGTGCTTCCCAGGAAGCACAGATCCAAGATGTCCCAAACCAACGACACCTGCACCTCTTAACTGCTACCCCGGTAGTCAAGATCCTCGCTGCCCTAAGCCAACCACACCCGCACCACCTCGATGCTATCCAGGCAGCACCGATCCTAGATGTCCCAAGCCAACAACTCCCAAACCTGTTTGTTACCCTGGTTCACCTGATCCAAAATGCCCGCAACCCCCACGACCTACGACATTAAATCCTCCAACATATTTACCGCCGACAACACAAAAACCTGAACCGCCACGTTGCTACCCAGGTTCAAACGATCCTAGATGCCCCAAGCCTACCACACCTGAGGCACCACGTTGCTTCCCAGGTTCAAACGATCCTAGATGCCCCAGGCCTACTACTCCTGAAGCACCACGTTGCTTCCCAGGTTCAAACGATCCTAGATGCCCCAAGCCTACTACTCCTGAGGCACCACGTTGCTTCCCAGGTTCAAACGATTCTAGATGCCCCAAGCCTACCACTCCTGAGGCACCACGTTGCTTCCCAAGTTCAAACGATCCTAGATGCCCTAAGCCTACCACTCCTGAGGCACCACGTTGCTACCCAGGTTCAAACGATCCTAGATGCCCTAAGCCTACCACTCCTGAGGCACCACGTTGCTACCCAGGTTCAAACGATCCTAGATGCCCCAAGCCTACCACGCCTGAGGCTCCACGTTGCTACCCAGGTTCAAACGATCCTAGATGCCCCAAGTCTACCACTCCTGAATCACCACGTTGCTACCCAGGTTCAAACGACCCTAGATGCCCCAAGCCTACCACTCCTGAGGCACCACGTTGCTATCCTGGTTCAAACGATCCTAGATGCCCCAAGCCTACCACACCTGAGGCCCCACGTTGCTACCCAGGTTCAAACGATCCTAGATGCCCCAAGCCTACCACTCCTGAGGCACCACGTTGCTATCCTGGTTCAAACGATCCTAGATGCCCCAAGCCAACAACTCCCAAACCAGTTTGTTACCCTGGTTCACCTGATCCGAAATGCCCACAACCCCCACGACCCACGACATTAAATCCTCCAACATATTTACCGCCGACAACACAAACACCTGAACCGCCACGTTGCTACCCAGGTTCAAACGATCCTAGATGCCCCAAGCCTACCACGCCTGAGGCACCACGTTGCTTCCCAGGTTCAAACGATCCTAGATGCCCCAAACCTACCACTCCTGAGGCACCACGTTGCTCCCCAGGTTCAAACGATCCTAGATGCCCCAAGCCTACCACACCTGAGGCACCACGTTGCTACCCAGGTTCAAACGATCCTAGATGCCCCAAGCCTACCACTCCTGAGGCACCACGTTGCTACCCAGGTTCAAACGACCCTAGATGCCCCAAGCCTACCACACCTGAGGCTCCACGTTGCTACCCAGGTTCAAACGATCCTAGATGCCCCAAGCCTACCACTCCTGAGGCACCACGTTGCTACCCAGGTTCAAACGATCCTAGATGCCCCAAGCCTACCACTCCTGAGGCACCACGTTGCTATCCTGGTTCAAACGATCCTAGATGTCCCAAGCCTACCACTCCTGAGGCACCACATTGCTACCCAGGTTCAAACGATCCTAGATGCCCCAAGCCTACCACACCTGAGGCTCCACGTTGCTACCCAGGTTCAAACGATCCTAGATGCCCCAAGCCTACCACTCCTGAGGCACCACGTTGCTATCCTGGTTCAAACGATCCTAGATGTCCCCAGCCTACCACTCCTGAGGCACCACGTTGCTACCCAGGTTCAAACGATCCTAGATGCCCCAAGCCTACCACTCCTGAGGCACCACGTTGCTACCCAGGTTCAAACGATCCTAGATGCCCCAAACCTACCACACCTGAGGCACCACGTTGCTACCCAGGTTCAAACGATCCTAGATGCCCCAAGCCTACCACTCCTCAGGCTCCACGTTGCTACCCAGGTTCAAACGATCCCAGATGTCCGCAGCCTCAACCTCCAACTCCAAGCTCATGTTATCCAGGATCCAGGGATCCCAAATGCCCACAACCGTTTGCTCCCAGCAGTACAAACCCGCCTTCAACATATTTGCCGCCATTCCCTGAAGAAAATGAAATCAAATCATCGAGGTTCATCAGATTAGCTCCTAATGATGATGATGATAAGTCCTACGCAGATACGCAATCAGAAATAGGTAAGCATTTCCGCGGTTTACACACAGCACCGTTATAATAAACAATAAAAATTACGATCAGCTTGCAACATTGCATACGTCATCATAATCATTGTCCTGCCCTTATCCCAAATTATTTGGGGTCGGTGCAACATTCCCTACATTGCATACAATGGTGTAGAAATTAATGTGATATTAATTACCCAACTTTAATTAAATAATTTGGGTACGGATACACGCTCCCAAGTCGATTCCAACAAATGCTTTTTCTAAACTCACCTTGTTATTTTACTTCGTGTTTAACCTAGTTTTTTTATTTACAGATTCCTTTGAATCATCGCGAACACTACCGAGGTCGAGGAAAGTGCGTGATATCAGCGGTGACAGTGAAACCGCTGCCTTCGCTACTAGCGGAACTGCCATCATTTACATTGCCATTGGCTCTGCTATATTAATGACTTTGTCAATCTCCCTTGCCATTTATTTGTACAAAAATAGCAGAAAGCTTAATTTAAGAACAGTTCACGCAGAGGCGACAGTTAAAACGCAGAGCCCTTGTTAAAATTGTGAATAACTGCTATTAATGTGTTAAAATTAAATATTGTGATATTTTAATTTTTTATGTTACTGCTTGATGCATTCCAATTTGCAATTTTTTACAAAATATGAATGGCTGCGTTATATGGATTGATTAACTTTTAAAGTAACTTTCACTGCCTTTTAAGCTTTATCTAATATAATTTAGGGCGCTTTTGCATGCCTATTTTATCACTATTTAAAATAGTGCCATAATAATATCTAATATTATATCGTGTCTTCTTTGATGCATCCTCACAATTTATAATGTATATTTTTATCCCTAGTCAATATTTTCTATGAATTATAATACCTATGTATAATATGTTCTGAATTCATGATGTACAAAATCAAAATTACTCATTGTTTAAAATATACTCATTTGTGATATTTTTGTGTAAATACATAATATATTTACCAGTACGCTGATGTGGCCATTGAATGTGTAGTGTACGTATAATGTTAATATAAGATGGCTTGGGTATACTCTGTTTAACACGATTTCACTGTTCGTATATTGAAAGTTTTGAAAATGTATATTTTATATTACAGAGTGTACCTAACGTCACGGAATCTTATTTTCAATGATTTTGTAATGTTAGTACCTAAGATTGCTTGTCGAGTCAATCTAAGTAAAACATTCTATGAATGTCAAAACATTCGCGTTTTATTTTATTCAATCCAGAAACCATTCCTGTCCGCATGACTAAGAAAAATCTCTTAAATGTCTGGACTACATGCACTAAGTGAGTTTCCAATTCCTCTACAGAACAACACCTACATCAAAAAGCCATTTATAAAACTTATAACTAATCAAAAAAACTCTATCGGAACAACTGAGGTTTAAATACTATAAAAGTCAGAAATCGCTAAAAACTACAATAAAGGACAATGTATAATGTTGTATGGGCTCCGTACCCAAAATTTGACTGTAGCATTATGAACTATGTCTGTCTGTATTTTATGCCCTCAGGGAGTAGTTTAATTAATCCTTGGAAAAAACACGTGGAGAAAACTGATACGTGAGGAAGTAAGATTGATTTAATAAAGAGAATAATTTAACTTATTCTCTAAAACTTATTGACCTGCTGATGATGGACCCTTTTTAAAATTAATGAACGTCCAAAAACTTTTTGCACCTCTATGCAGGTTTTTTAAATAATTGAAACTCTTTTTTACGTTCTAGTCTTATGTCACAGCTGGTGTTAGTAACTAAGCTATAGTACCCCGACCAAACGGGTTAGGTTAAGTTGGAACTGTGACCAACTACGCAAGCCGAGCGAGCGAAGCGAGCGGTGCCGCGCCAGAGGCCGTCACGCCGGGCCTTTTTTTTGCGGATGGGAAATCATCAAATGACTCCTCCCGCTCTGGGTGGAACGGAAGGGAGTGTCAGACTCTTACTGACTAAAACCCACCCGTGTTCCTTCCTTAGCCCTTTATGTTCCGGGCCAACGGTAACCCTTTCAGACAATCCCGCTGACCCAGGTCATGCTGGGCCTTGCCTTACCTCTTTCGCAGCGTGGTTGAGTTATTTGTGGAAGCAGTGGCTATACGTATGTGAGGCACCTGTCCACGACTTGCGAGAAGCGAGTAGAGCTAGCATTTAGAAACGAATTGGCGAGTAACGAGCAGTGAGTGTGTAGTTCGGATAGTTTTGTC
Source organism: Mesoligia furuncula (assembly GCA_916614155.1). NCBI lineage: Eukaryota > Metazoa > Arthropoda > Insecta > Lepidoptera > Noctuidae > Mesoligia > Mesoligia furuncula. The sequence continues at coordinate 16,735,985 of OU744791.1, read as the reverse complement.
ACTGGGTTATGAGCGAGTGTGTGTGAACAACCAGTAGAATAGAATGACAGCCCAGTCACTTGCCGATATGGGTATGTACCAAGCGAGAGTCTGTAGTACTGTGTTGTGACTTGTCGTGTCAGCTTCTGACGGAGTTTTAGCCAACAAAACTCGTAGTATTTCGACGTAGTTCTGAACAGATACGTTTGATTTGTGTTTTCCACGTCACGACACAACACAACACAATAATGTGCCGGTAGCCTAAGTTGTGAAAGTAAAGGGGGTCGGTCAGAGGGCCAAAGGAATACAAAAGCGATAGAATAAACAAACGTTATTAAAAATACTGGTAATTTAATTTACGAAAAAAATACAACTTACTAACTACATATTACATAGTACAAAATACAATAACATATTATTTACATTATACGAAATCTAGACAACACTTTTAAATAAATGGTAACTAATAATATATCACCTTACATGAATATATACACAATAATTATGTACAGTCTCTTTACATAGATACATTAGGGCCGTTATCTTGCACTTGTAGTTTGACAGTGCCACGTAATTTAACGCGCAGCCAAATTACTATGCTATTATAGTGCGCGCAAAATAAATCAACACGCGGCCAAAATCGAAAATAATCGTTTGCCGCTATCTGGACGTTTATTTCAGGTGTTAAAAGAGTGCTGTAGTGTTGCCGTGTTCCGTGTTTTCCAAAGTAAATAATTTCCGTCAATACGCGGAAAATGATTAAAAGTTCTGGAAAAGATATAATTTTGAAATAAACGCACTCTAAGTAACACTTATCTATAGATCTCGGCCTAAATGATCAAGATAATGATCAAGATTAACTATCAGATTTTGTCTGTGAAGAAACGAATCAAATCTGCAAGCATTAGGCTAAGCTACCTTCTAGGAGTACAACAATACCTTCCTAAGTAAAACTAAAATATGTAGGAAAATCTACCGGTCGGTAAGCTTCAATCTAATGGGTCCGTTTGGCTTATACATAGGATGTATGTGGTAGTCCATGGGTTCATGATGATACTCCATTTTGAAGGCTTGCACCATCTGGAAAAGAATTGTTTTCCTTTAACTGCCTTTGTTAATAAAGTATTAGTGGACCACCAACATGTTATTAACTAGGGCAGTGTGTTGTATACCCATAAATAAATGAAACATGTCTTAAGGTATTCGCAGAAATCACAAATAAATGCACTTTTTTTTCCAAAAAGCTATTCAATGAACAAAACTGTAAAACAAAATGTAATCGTGACGCATTCGTAATTCAAATATCATTTCTTTTTTTTTTTTAAACGCAAGAAAAACGTAAAGCAATTCTTTTTTAAATATTTTTTGGATAACTGCACAAGAATGCAGAAGGGTTATTTTTCTGTCGAATGAATTTATGATCAAAAAGTATTGAAATGTGGTTTTTTATTTGAGATAACTTTGTATTTGTTTAGGATGTGCAGATAAACTAAAAATGCTTCTTTATACCTTACAAATAACCGTATGTATTTCAAGTTCAGCAAATCTTCTGCCAAGGCACATTCTTTTGCCATAGCCGAACGGTAGGGATGCGAAAGCATGGTGTTTTTGTGAAGGAGATCTGTTCATCCATCTCTCAGGCCGAAACTCTGATGCGTTGGTGAAATAATCGTCGCAGTTGCCCATTACATAGTGTTGGAAAATAACTTGGGTCTGAAAAAAAAAATATTAAGTAAGGGGCTTACAGGACCTAAACGCAAGAAACACAAGTTTTAGAAACAACAAAAGTATATGATCGAGTACAGTAAACAAAATCAGAAAAATATATGATATTCTTCAGGATATAATGTTATGTAGATAGTGTGTTGAAAACATAATAAGTGCAACTAATTTGATACAATAGAAAAAATCATGAACATATCTCTAAAAACTTTCTTTTTACAATAAAAATCATACTAATATACATACAATCGTTCTGATTTTTTGTCAGATTATTGTACAAGCAACATACTACAGCACTAGTGTTTAAATTTTTTAGCCCAACCAATAGATTTTTTGTAATTAAATAATTGCTTCATATTTTGCAAATTACAAGTGTTGTGTCATCGCGCTTCTCCTTCTTTTCTATGCAGTCCAACAGTGACCGCGCTTTAAGTCATGTAAGCCCCTTAAGTAGATTTTTATTATTGTGAAGGAAAACATCATCATTTGAAATCGACAATACGTCTTGAGCAAGCGCAGTAATCAATACTCGTGCCTTCCCTACACGGCAGCTTTTGCCCTGCAGGGAGACTATATTGACAACAATATTCTGGTATTATTATATTTCATAACTCCAGTCTTTTAAAGGTTTCGTTTAAGACAGTTATAGTAGATTAGTAGCCAAGGGCTGTAAGGCATACAGCCCTAGGGCGGTAAGTAATTTAAAAAAAAACTTCACTTTTTCAAACAGTCTTACCGCCCTAGGACTTTTCTAGCTACATTATTACCCTAGAGCGCTAATTGGTCACCTACAAGCCCCATTTGGGGGTAATAAGGACCTACTTACCGAATATGAGAGATGTAAAAGTTTTTTAGAGGATGGGCGTAATTCCACTTAATCATACTGAATAAATATAACTAATGAATATACATACTATACTCGGAATTTTAATTCAATTCCAGATTTGACAATTTCAGTGTTGCAACGTTATGACAAGTACTAAATAGTGACGTTGCGAAATTATTCGATATGGAAATGGAATATTTCCGGATCGATTCTTCTCGTTTATAATTTTACTATCGTAAACTAAGTATATCAGGAAATTAAATATTTCTCAACCGATAATTTAGTTTTGACGATTAATTAACGATCTGAGACTTTTCTTTTATAATTGTGTGTGAAATAAATAAAAAAAGGTATCATGAAGGAACATGGCAAATAAAACAGATAGATGTATTATGGTAATAATTTATTTTATATATTGTCGCCGTCATCGCTATCGGTATCGCTGTCACTTTCTGTAACATTAATTATAAATGTGTCTGTGATATTGTCAATTAACACTGATAGCACACACACTGATTGTTTATCGATTTTTGTGTTCATCACTACACTATTATATGTGGTATCATTATTTCACAAAATGACAGTAGCTAATGTCAAATCTGGAATCGAATTAAAATTCTGACTATAGGTAACATAAGTATGATCAATTTATGTGCCAAAGATTGTAATAATTAGGTATAATCCCGTACGATAGCTCTGCTGCGGTTTACCGAAAAATTAATGCAAGTACTTAATTAAAGGATTTTGTTTGATACTTACTCCTTGAGGTATGTTGTAGCCACAAATGACTGTATCCTTTGTCAGCTGTCGACCGTTTCCGATTACAACTGGATACATTCTGAAAACAAATCCAATATTAGAAAGGCATTTATTTATTCTTACAAGGCAAAAGCATGGAATATCTGTCGTTTATTAGATCAACGTCAGATTTCATCTAGTTTCCAACTTAAGACTTTTCCTTAGATCAAAAAGGAACCGTTACCAGTCTTTTTTCCAGAAATTCTTAATAGCTGCCAAGGTTGTTGGAGACATGGGTTCCTATGGCTTATGGACTAAACCTAACCAACATTGGCGGAGTTTAACGAGTGTAAAAACATAGGTTCAACCTCGCCTTGACTTCTTCAAGAATGAAAAAAAACCTGTCAAGTCGAGTCGGACTCGCGCACCGAGCGATTCGCACTTTGTAGGTATGGAAGTAGTTTATCACGGGATTTTTTTTGTTGTTAGAAACTACAAATTTACGGTTTTTGGATTTTGTCCTTCACTTGTGCTACATGACATTGGTTCTTACCAAATTTCATGGTTCTAGGTGAACGGGAAGTACCCTATAGATATTGATTCCGGAACATAAACGCCCGTATCTTTTGATTGCGTCGACTTAGAAGTTTGATTTTTTCACTGCTTCAAGGGATTGCCACCCTGAGTCATCATCTGCCTTTTCCCAAACATGTTGGGGTCGGCTTCCAGTCTAACCGGATGCAGCTGAATACCAGTATTTTACATGGAGCGACTGCCTATCTGACCTCCACAACCCAATTACTGGGTAATACGATACCCCTTGGTAAGACTGGTTGTCAGATTTTCGGGCTTCTGACTACCCGTAACGACTGTCAAAGATCCACGAATGACAGCCAGGACCAACGGCTTAACGTGTTTTCCGAGGCACGGAAGGGTCACGGTATGTAAAGATGGTCACCCATCCACAGACCAACCGCGGCAAGCGTAGCTTAACCTGATCGATCGACCTGTGCGGCTGTTATTATTTAGCCACGGGCCCCTCGATTGCCACCCTGAGTATTTGATATTAATTTCAACTTGATAACTCCACGCGTTCCTGAGAAAAAGGGTCTTAACCGACGGACAGACAGACGGACAACGAGGTGATCTTATAAGGGTTCCGTTTTCCCTTTTGAGGTACGGAACCCTAAAAATACACATACATATCACGCCTGTTTTCCCCAAAAGGGTTGGGCAGAGTTGACAGACCTATGGTACACCCACATTTCGCCAGTTATGGATAAGTCTGTAAAGCTTAGGTAGTGTGAAGGCAATAATACTCCAGATATACGACGAAAGTATATTGAAAAATAAACGAGGTATATCGAATAGTGAAATAGCTCCTCTTTACAAAATATGTACATGTCTTATTACTAAACATAATATGGGCACAAGTAGTGACCTATTTACAAACATTAACCGCTTGTGTGCCATAATTACAGACACAATTAAAAAGCCATTGTGTCTCGCGTAGATCTACGTTCCGGCAGACTAAGAGTTAATCAACCAATAGTAATACAGTTGAAATATATATTAATAGTTCCTAAAGAAATCTCATGAGCCTATTACCATCAGCCGGCCACAAATCCTGGATTCAGGCTGCTACTATGAAAACCCTGAAGGAAAAATCCAATAACGCTTTGGCCGACCTGCACCTTTATTGCGTAACCCACTATCAACCACAGTCTGAATAATTTTGAAAGATATTGCTATTCCATTGCTTTATATATGTTCCAAAAGCCTCATGCTCAGTAGTTGAGTTTCTTAAGTTTTGAGTCGAGCTGCACGATTTCTGACAAATGCGTGCACTGACTGGTTCTCTAAATCTGTGTGGTTCTTTGCTCAAAAGACCATCTCAAACATCGATCTACATGCTCTTCATATAATCTGACCAAGATTGTGTTTGGACTTTAAAAGAGAAATCTGAGTTTGTTTCGGCCTTTCTTCTCAGATAGGAAACGGCGACCTCATCTAGTTTAAAAAAAATATGTTTGACGTGTAAAAGTGTTTGTGCAAACCTACATACAAAAATAAAATCATTTATCATTTAGCGATTACGACCACAAGACCAACGTTGCAATAAAAATATTAAGATAACTATTATTTAATAAATAATAGTCACCACTAACCTCAGAACTTCCTTTACACACGCTTTCAGGTACGGCATCTGGTTGACATCACCAGGTTTCATAGGTCTGTCCTGCAGTACTTTATGAATTTCTTCGTACAATCGCTCTTGTACTGAGGGCCTTAATGATAACTGATACAGAATTGAAGCTACTGCGTTTGATGTCTGGAAATTTAAAAAAAAAAATAGTTTAAAAGCTAAATAACAAAAATAAAATATGGTGAACTCTTCATCATTTCAGCCGAAAGACGTCCACTGCTGGACATAGGCCTCCCCCAAGCACCTCCACTTCGACCGGTCCTGTGCTTCCCGCATCCAACGGGTTCCTGCGGCCCTTGTGGGAGGCCTTCCAACGCTTCGTCTTCCGGTACGCTGTCGCCACTCCAGAACCTTTCGGCCCCATCGGCCATCTGTTCTGCGACCAATGTGCCCTGCCCACTGCCACTTAAGTTTGGCAATTCTTCGGGCTATGTCGGTTACCTTGGTTCTCCTGCGGATCTCCTCATTCCTGATTCGATCACGCAGGGAAACTCCAAGCATAGCCCTCTCCATTGCCCTTTGGGTGACTTTTAGCCTTCTTATAAGGCCCACTCTTAGAAAATCTATTTCTAATCGTTTTCACCACATAAAACAGTGGGTTAATTGGCTTTTATTTTAACAGTTCAACACTTTAACAACATTAATTTCGTTATTTACGTTGTTGACCAGACAAATTTTTCGAACATAATATGAAGCATCATCATCATCTGCCTAGTCTTTTCCCAACTATGTTGGGGTCGGCTTCCAGTCTAACTGGATGCAGCTCAATACCAGTATTTTACATAGAGCGACTGCCTATCTGACCTCCACAACCCAGTTACTGGATAATACGATACCCCTTGGTAAGACTGGTTGTCAGACTTTCGGGCTTCTGACTAACGTAACGACTGTCAAAAGATCCACGAATGACAGCCGGGACCAACGGCTTGACGTGCCTTCCGAGACACGGAGGGGTCACGGTATGTAAAGGTGGTGAACATAATATGAAGCAAATCCTTTAAAATTATTCAGATTATGTTTGATAATGTGTCACGCAATTAGGGTGCAGACTGGTTTTGTTTGACTGAAAGAGGTAATCTCTGGAAGTATCTACAAAATAATACATCGCTGATAGAAAGCCGGACGCCATCTTCTATCTGTGTAATAAAAAAAAATAGAAACAACCGAATTGAGAAGACCTTTTTAGAAGTCGGTTTAAAAAAATTTAAATGCTGTCGTTGGTAAGCGCATAACTTGAGAACCGCTGGACTGATTTGGCTATTTTTTGTTTTTAAATGTTTGTAATATTCCGAATCAGCTGAGTTTATAAGTGGTGATTTATGTTGTGCTGTTCCACAAACGATGGGACACTTAATATCGTGTCCTGCGTGTCCTGTCGCTGCTGCACGTTACAGGAACTGGTGGACGCTGGTGATGGCGCCAAACAAGTAGCCGAATTCCGGGCCGAGTCCATTTAGATTGCTATCGACACGCTAAGGGTTTGACTTTATGGTGTTAAAAAACGCTCTCGAGGGAAACACACCAACTTACTTTCCTAAACAATGTGGTCACTGCAGTCTTAGAAACCCTAGCTAAGTATATAGCGTTCTTATGGCGTTCTGCAAAACATTGCTACTAGTTTATCCTGCGACCGGACTGCATTTTGTAACGTATTGCTATAAGATTATTATCAGGCGACTTCTTTTGATGCGTTCCTTATTCCACTAGAATTCATTAATTTTTTATTTGATAGATTCCCACCGTATCTATTCCCACTAAGAACAGATCCAGAGCTGCCACTGCTGCTACTCTAGGACCTGCAGCTGCCACCAGGTCTTGTAGCAGTGACTTACTGCTGCCGTTAGCCTCGCATTCCTTTAGCGCCTTCTCCACATGTCTGAGAGTTACGCTGTAAAGAGATTCGTAGTATTTTTTTTAGCAAAAAATAGACTGAGAATGAGGCTAGGAGAAATTTGGGCTAGTTACCTCCGTTATCAACATTGTTGAATGGCTAGTTTTATATGGGAAATATTAAACTGATCTTCTAAAAACTTATTGACCTTCTAGTGATGGACGCTTTTTTAATTAAAAAACTGTTTGGGATACCTACAATTAAAGAACAAATAGTGTAGGTATTTTGGCATTCAGTCATTGATTCAGTTGGACAATTCTGAATCTAAGTACTTCTAAGATTTATAAACGTACCTTAGATTTAAAAGTGCTTAAGGCTTCCTTTACACCAGAAATGAGCGAGGATGCGTAGCGAAGGATGTGTGTAACCAACCAATAACATCGCTTCATTTTTATAGCTTGAACTAAGTTAGCGTTGGTATTAGCATCCTCGCTCATCTCTGGTGGAAAGGCACTCTAAATAACCTAGTCTATCGTAGTCTGCAAGTAAATAGAACAGCCTTATCCAGATTCCTCACCTAAGGATTGTATCCAAGGCGGCCACATACTGCTGGAACATCTTAGTTGGGTACAGCCTCCACCACGGGGCTCGCAGTTCCAGTTCCCCCACGCTTAGAAAGAAGGTCTGGACTGCATGGATCAGGCGCATGCTCTCCGAGTCCTCCGGCGCCTCGAAACAGTTAAGGCGGGTGTCTAAGGCTATTAGGCCGAGGGCTGAAATGTTCAATCAAGGTTTTGAAGACCGGCGGGGTAAGTACGTAACACATTACAATGGCAATGCCTTTCATTTTGATAGTTCAACAACATTCATTGCATTATTTACGTTGTTAGTACAAGAATTTTTCAAACATATGAAGTAATTTCCTTCAAAAATGTTTGGATTGTGATGTTTGTTTGTTTATTTGTATTTATGTATTTTTTGACAAAACCTCCGAATTATGTATTCTATTTTACCTAGCTTGAAAATTTAAAGGAGTAAAAACTAGTACTAAGATTGATAATTAGGTAGGTAGACGGCAGGTAGGTACTTACATTCTAAAGACCATTTGTGTACTTCATTCAGAAAGTCGCTAGGCGTTTCCGAATTTTCATCCCTTATTTTACGTATTCTGAAAGCAGATTAATAGTAGGTAGATTGTTTGCCAAGGGAGCAAACAACTATGTTGAAAGCGAGAGTGTTTCTTACGAGCGAGAGTGTGTTTACGTTACTCGAGCTTAAAATAGTGTTGCTTCCGAGGTGGACACTCTTTTATCACCCTCTACGAAAAAATAAGTAAGTGCAACTTATGAATAAGAATTAGTAGATTATTAACCAAGGGGGTAAAACAGTGTCTTCTGTCGCGGGTGACGATTTAAATCGCGAGCGTAACAAATAACTCGAGGTTTACTCCCAAGCTTAGCGAGGGTGTTAAAAACTTAAATCACGAGCGAAGCGAGGGATTTAAGACGAGTCCTGAGTGTAGCGAGGGATTTAAGTTCACCCAAGACTAAGACAGCTTTATCACCGAGGAAAATACTCTACTTTTCCTACCATTTGCGAAAAAATTAACACAATAATAATATGAGATAAGCCTTTATTAAAAATAATGACAATTAAAAGTAAAAATAAACTTAACGTTTATGTATTTGAAGAAAACAAAAACGCGGCTAATTCCTAGACTAATATTTTTTTGTCGGAAAAGCAAAGGCATCAAGCTCATACGGCCTCGTCGGTTTTCGTAATTTTATTTAATAATCATAACTGCGTAATAAATGCGTATTTCTTTTTCAAAAAGATGTATAATGCTTTATATACAAACTCAATGGTGTAAACACAGATGTACTTCAGTATGAATTTCGGTAAGTATTCCAAATTTAAATCACATTCTCCCCCTAGAGGATGAATGAAATTCAGTACAATTTTCTTTCCCTGTTTTTAACAGATTAAAAATGACTATTGTTATGTTCGCTTTTTGTGGCATAGAATGTCACTTTTTTGAGCAAGTGGTACGAAAAGTACATTTATTTATTTACATACAATTACTTGAGGAAGACATGCTCATTTTTTACAAAACTAAGTAAAATCCTAATTTGAGTAAACAATTTACGAACGAAGGCAGAATGCTTTTTGCGTTTTTTTAATTTTTTCACGAGCTTTTTTTTTAATTGGCTCGCGCGTTTTACTTTATCATATAGCCTGTTACTTGTTCATACAATATTCGTGATTGATCTCTTTGGTAATTGGAACTGTAACTAACAATATCCACATTCCAAATTCAAATCATTTTTAATCCCTAGGGATTAAAGAGCTTTTTTAGTCCCTGCTTACGAAGGATACAATAGCTCTTTTTGAATACATCTGATGAAAACGATTTTTTTTAAAGAATCTTTTTGCCATCAGATTAATGTCTAAGCCCTTGGCCACGACCTACAGTCCGTTCACAGTTATTTTGCATCACTGTCAAAATCACAGTGATCTTTATTGTCGTGTGTGGCTTGCAATAAGATTGCTATTGGGTTGCTTCCATTGCCAAGTCTGTTAAAATAACAATTGTCTATATTTCCGTTCTATGTTGCTGTCGGAGGTAAAAAAAAGCGAAAGGACTGTACACGCTCAAGCGACACGCGTCAAGCGACAGCGACAAGCGGAGAAAACAAATGAAATAAGTTGTTTGGAGCAACCCACGAGTCACCGCGACACGACTTGCGGAGCGACGATTAGAAACAGGTGACGCCCGCGCGGGTCAGGCTAGGCGTGTGCTGGGACGCAGGTGACGCAGCGCAGCACAGTACAGATTTAGCAGCGCAGGGCAGGCGAGACAGACATAGTCGGCGACCGTATGCTGTGACGCAGTATGTGCTAGTACAAAGAACAGACGTCTCGACTTGCACGCGTCGTCGCGCAGGAATCTGTGCCGGCACTATAACGAGGCACAGAGCAGGGCAGACACGTCTGCGTCGCACGTGCCAGCGCCGCAACGTATGCAGTAATCGGTACTTTCATGCATTACAAAATCTGCTCTGCCCTGCGCTGCGCGGACCTGCGTCGCCTGCGTCCCAGCATACGCCTAGCCTTATTTGCGGCCATAAACGGAGCCTCACACCCATTCAAGTTTTTGCCTACCTTTGGATAAAAGCATCTGCTACTTCAGCGACGGGCACCGTATACTGAGCGGCAGCACCAGCACTCAACGCTACTCGAGACACTTTGGTTCGAAAGGCTGACCATTGTTCACCGTGCCTAAAACATATAAAACAACTAGCTGCGCCCCGCGGTTTCACCCGCATAACTGTCGACCCCGTGAGAATATCGGGATAAAAAGTAGCCTATATGTTAATCCAGGGTGTCAGCTACCTCCTTACAAAATTTTATCAAAATTGGTCCAGCCGTTAGAGCGTGAAGAAGTAACAAACATATAAACACACTCTCACAGTTTCGCCTTTATAATATGAGTGTGATATCAGTACTAAATAATCCCATTACCTTTATTTGGCATTATACCTAACCAATGGATACAAGATAGATTACAACTACTTAATTGGCCAAAGCTGCACTCTCGGTTAGTCATAGGTAGGTAAGTCATTTTTTATCTGTCAGAACTAACGTTTTTAGTTCAGATTCTATCTATCGTTTACGCTAATCGTGGGAATTGGGAATCTGAATCAAGTTATTAGGGTTTAAATATATAGTTACTCACACTGCAATTACACCAGCACAGTTTTCCTCAGCACCGAAGAAGTCTTTCCTCAATGTGTGTTTGTAATAGTTTAAAGAGGGCATTGAAGGCCTGAAAATAATAAGGAAAAATCTTGTATTACACATAACAAACAAAAGCTTACATAGTTTTGGTACAACATTATTTCTAGACGGAATTTATAGACCTGTTCAGTAGGCACTTGATCCTGCAAAATATAAAAAAGAAAGCATCCTAAGTAAAGAAGACATCCTTCGAAATCACACGAAGAAAAGTTCAGGGCGTTAACATCTTCAATGCCTTTTTAACCGACTTCAAAAAGGAGGAGGTTCTCAATTCGACGGTATGTTTTTTTTTGTGTTTGTTACGCGATTACTCCGCCAATTGTGGACTGATTTTCAAAATTCTTTTTTTATTTGAAAGGGTATACTCTCGAGGTGGTCCCATTATGATCAAGTTGGAATCTGATGAGAGGATCCCATGGAAATCGAGGGAAACCCTCAAATTTTATAGGCAAAGCTATAACGATTTGGGTATTTTTTAAAATAACTTGAGCATTTGCTCTCGGAAATCATCATTTGGTAAAGTGGAGCTGATGAAGAAGACCACAGATGGCCATTGGAACTACTCAATGACAAATATTTCACGGGTTCAGATTCGATTACTTTAATATGGTTGCTAAGCAATTTATGCTCGTCACAATGCGTATGGTGAGTGGTTGTTGAAGAGTTCTCCTGGTCGGTGGACGTCCCAACATCGGGAAAAGCAATATTTTGTAACAAGTGATGAGCAGTTGACATTAGGCTATTGTAACTTAGATAAATTACAAACGGACCCACTAAAAAGTGAAAAATAAAAACTTTTTACAAAAAAAAACAACCGACTTCCAAAAATAATACTAAAAATTGAAAAATAACTTTAATTTCGGAAGTCGGTGTCAATAAACGAAAATGCGTATTAACATTAAATTATTAAATTAGTATTATTTTTGGAAGTAGGTTGTTTTTTTTTTTTGTAAAAAGTTTTTATTATTAACATCCTTCCCGAAAATATTCCGTAAAAACATGAGAACGCGGAATTTTCACTACGTTAATAAAGTACTTCTTCTCTCCTTCAACACGATTAAAGTTATCCCTCACCTATGCGGCGCCGCATCTTCGCCCCTAAATACACGTTCCACCTCGCTGGCATCGAAGACGAACAACATGTCAGGTCTGCCAAGCAGTCCGGTCATCTTCACACAGTTACCGAACTCAGCACGCAGAGACAGGCATACCTTGTCAATGTGCTCCACGGAGTAGCCACCTGAAATTAAAGAACATAGCCCAGTTACACATTTTGATTTGGGAATCATTAAACAAATCGTTAAGCCGTTGGTCCCGGCTGTCATTCGTGAATCTTTTGACAATCGTTACGGGTAGTCAGAAGCCCGAAAGTCTGACAACCAGTCTTACCAAGGGATATCGTAATACCCAGTAACTGGGTTGCGGAGGTCAGATAGGCAGTCGCTCCATGTAAAACACTAGTATTCAGCTGCAACCGGTTTCACTGGAAGCCGACCCTATCATAGTTGGGAAAAGGCTAGGCAGATTATGAATCATTAAACAAACTCTAAAACCAACTTGAAACCACTGGGTTTCAAGTTACCTAGTGGGTACTCTACTGACATCTGATAATAATACAAGGTAATAATAGTAAAGTTATCTGCTATTTGGTATTTAGGAATGTACTGTCTTCAGATAATTAAAATAAGGGAAATAAATTAACCCGTCAAACGATCGCCCACTAGAACGCTCCATGTAAGCGTTCAACGGCTTTCAGGATGTTAATTACTGTCATTTCGAGCATATTTTTCATAATTATGAACGATTGCTGATTTGTATGACATATGTCGGGTTAAGCAGGAACGCCAACGCTTTCATAAAACCACACTTACACCGTAATCAATTTTCTATGTGCAATCTGCGGGATGGGTCGTGGTGATGACAATTAACCTCCCCCGAAATAATTATGACCTACCAGTACACGATGCAATCCAATTGCCTGTGGCATGCCATAAGTTGAAGCAGCACAGTCTAAACAGAGTTAAGAAGATGAAAGACTTTTGTTACTTCAACTGTATTGTATGCCACATGCAAGAAACTTGCATCGTGTAAATGGGGCTAAAGTAAGTCATAATAAACGGAAATATATGCTAACAAGTTCCTTCATAACCTTACAAGAAACAATTAACACAACATTAAACCAATTTAAACAAACTGCTCATTCTTTCACGCAAGATTTATTACAGCGTAAAACTTCCAACAATAATGTGTGTTTGTATTCCAAATGGTACTTATCAGCAACAGTTAATGTGTATTGCTGTTTTCCTTCTACCGCATTGGTTTATACAGTAACGAGAAAATACATTATGGATCTAATGTTCGTCAAACAAAGGTGTTCCTATCGTTTGCAAGCAATAATAAAGACTAGAATGACTTGCTGAGAGGAACCATTTTATTTCCGTCTGAGAGTTTTCTGAAACACATTAAATAATGTTTATATTGAGGGACTCGTGGCTATAACAGCCGCACAGGTCGCGGCTAAATGATAACAGCGGCACGAGTCGCGGTTAAATGATAACAGCGGCACGGGTCGCGGCTAAATGATAACAGCGGCACGGGTCGCGGCTAAATGATAACAGCGGCACGGGTCGCGGCTAAATGATAACAGCGGCACGGGTCGCGGCTAAATGATAACAGCGACACGGGTCGCGGCTAAGTGATAACAGCGGCACGGGTCGCGGCTAAATGATAACAGCGGCACGGGTCGCGGCTAAATGATAACAGCAGCATGGGTCGCGGCTAAATGATAACAGCGGCACGGGTCGCGGCTAAATGATAACAGCGGCACGGGTCGCGGCTAAATGATAACACCGGCACGGGTCGCGGCTAAATGATAACAGCGGCACGGGTCGCGGCTAAATGATAACAGCGGCACGGGTCGCGGCTAAATGATAACACCGGCACGGGTCGCGGCTAAATGATAACAGCGGCACGGGTCGCGGCTAAGTGATAACAGCGGCACGGGTCGCGTGTGACGTTGCAAAATAGATACGTTTGTTGTCGTTCTGTGCAGGCTCGTGGAGCGTAGTCTTCGCGTCACTAGATGGCGTTAGGGTCGTGGTGTATCATGAACATTTATAGTAAAGTCACAAATCGATAAGATTTATTTAGTCTGTGGAGGAATATTCTGGAGTTCGAACTGACAGATAGGTTTGAAAAGCAAAAGGAGGTTTCCGTTATTTGCGACTCTTTACTCGAGCGAAAAGGCTGATTGAGCCAATTGAGCGGGACTTATTCCTGGTGGAACCTGCACGTTCCCAAATAACCCGATGGGGTTTTGTTAGGAATGCTTGAAGCTGAATCCTGTGAGTATTCAACCATTTTCTTTGTTCTTGCTGGATAGCCTGTAGCCTAGGTTTTACATGTTGTGTTCTGACACTAGGACGTTGTTACAGGTCTGGCTGTTAAGCTAGCCTCTTAATTTTCCGGTCGGGGCTATGCGCGACTAAGTCGTGAAGCCTTGGAGCAGCCCTGAGATCAGGAGATTGGAAATTGATCCGGGCGCCGGCAACTTTAAGGTTGTCCCTTGTGGTGTGGCCTTCTGTTGTCGCAGAAGGCCTTACCTAGCCGAATCCAGGTGATGAGGGAAGTTCGCCGCTCCAGGTAACGCAAGCGTCACCATTTATGCCCGTAGGCCACGTTCTACGTGTGTTCGCAGGTTTATCCTGCGAGCGACGCTAAGGGCCGGAAGGCCGTCAACTGAGAAGGTCTGAGAGCGTTTACTGACGGTTTTATTTATACCGAGAGAACATTTAGTTGATCTATAGTGTCATAATTTAATCTATGAGAGAGTTAGGCCTTTTGTAGGAACTAGGTGATAAGACCAGTTGTTATAAAGTATTGTCTCGGGTTTGCTTTGCATAATCTTTATTTTCCCTATATGAGCACAATCCAATAGGTTGATACTTGTACGGTTGAGCTAAAGTTATTAAGTGGTTCATCTCACGGACTCGATATAGCGATTCTGAGAATTTGTCATTGTCTCATGCAGGCGTACACTCCGGTACGACCAGGTACGGTGACTGGTTGTATGGGAGTGAATGCCCAGGTGTTTGGGGAAAGATAGTTATTACTTTGGTGGCTCGCCACATTCTTTCGGTACTTGTTTAATTGAATCATCCCCTAACAGATTATTTGGATAAATTTACAAGGTTACAGTTGGCGCCCAACGGTGTATAATTATTTAATTGTTTATGGTGTACAGTTCTCTCCCTAATGTATATAATTATTTAATTGTATAAGGTGAACAAATTAATAACCAGTATCTCTCTCTCTCTCTCTCTCAGTCCTTCAGCCCTTTCAGTTGGCGGAACTTCGTAGTAGTTTTAAGGCTAGTTTTAAATATAAAGTGGTCAACGAACCACAATCTGACCATTTCTTTTGTTGGACCGGTAAGGTGCAGAGTGTTGATAAAGGTCATTAACCTATTTGAATTTACAACACAAGTTGGAGAATTTGCATTGTGGTAACTGTTTTGAGATTATTATATGTAGGTACTCAATGTTTGTTTGAAGGTTGGTGACTTAATATATTCTATATTTCGGAAGTTTATGTAACACATTAAGTTGCATTCTTGGTAGTCTAATTATTGCAACACACAGGTTCAAGTAGTAAATAATTATTTCAACTGGAAAAAAAAATTGCTAAAGAAGAATAACATAACAGTTCATGTTTATCTTTGTGGTTGTTTAAGTTCATGATCTGATAAACTGTATTGCATTTATATAGTGAAACAGTGTATTATATTACAATAAACCCAACACAGACTTCTGTAAAATTGTTATAAAACATTTGGGGGTAAACTTGATTTTTGTAAACCGTTCAAATGAAAAGTTCCCAGAGGTGTTTTAGCGGTCTCTTATTGATTTAGAGGTAAGATAATAACACTCCAGGCAAGTTGGTAAAATTATTGAACAACAATAGACAACTTCCATTAAAACTGAACACTTGGAATATTTTATGACAACTGGTCGGTCATTTAGAAGTTTAACGATTGAACACTCATAATTGAACCCAGATTGCAAATACAAACGCAGCATTCCATAAAATAGCATTTGTTTAGATAGTTCGACATACGTTTTCATACATTGGTATTTAACCTATAAACACATTGACAATTTGACATTGGTGACATTTGACGTTTGAAATATTGTGCGTTCGGAAACGAGATTAAGTTTAGTAATCGATACACGTTTTGCGTTTAGTTAACTGTTATTTCTTTTGCGTTTCACTATGGATTTAGAGACAGTTTATATACATTCCCTTCTACGTGACGAACTGTCATATGAGGTTGCAGTTCGTGCAGAAACACCAGCAGATACAGTTTTTAAGCTTCGGAAACAACTTAAATCACTCTGTTTAGGCTTCAGTCCCTCCGAGTTTGTAGATGAAGAGTCTGACATTAGTAAGGAACTGGATACGATCCAGCTTAAGCTAAAGGAGTTGCAAGCCAAGGTTGATGGTGCCGAAAAGACTCGAGACAGGTACAGTCTTGCTCGTGCTAGGGCTTTGTATTGCCATTTATTCCATCGTCTGCATAGATTAGCTTGTACGGAGGATAAACACAGTGTCGTGCAGGAAAAGCTTAAGGTTATGTTAAGGGGTTATGAAGCTACACTTCACAAATTGTACAGTCGTTCGGAGGTAGGAAGGAAACAGTCTGAGTCCGAAAAGCCAGAGGCTGAGGACAACTTCGATAACAATCAGTATGCAGTTAGTAAAAATATTTGTAAATGGAATGTCACATTTGATGGAAAGTCGTGTCCATTTTTGTTTCTAGATTCAATCGCTGAACGTGCCAAGGCTTTTAGAATAGGGGATGCAGTTTTGTTTGATTCGGCTTTTGCATTTTTTAAGGGTGACGCTTTAATATGGTACAGGAGTGCAAAATGTCAAGTGGCTACTTGGAAGGAGTTAGCAGATCTGCTCCTTAGGGAGTTTCATGCCATTGACTATGAGGACAACTTACTAGATGAGGCCAAGAAACGGATTCAGGGAAATGATGAACCCGTTCATATGTATTTTGCCGTCATGAATGGGTTATTCTCACGTTTGAAGACACCATTAACAGAACCAGAAATATAAAAATACTCAAAAAGAACGTCAAACCATCCATATCTAGGGTTTAGTATTATTAAAGCCAGATTCAGTGGCAGAACTAAAGAATTTTGCTCGACTTCTGGAGGCTGAAGATATAAAGTCAAAAACCTACACTAAATCCACTTCACAGTCAGAATCAACTGATCATAATAAACAGAAACCAAAAGTAGCCAGCGTAAACCACCATGTCAATAGAAACAAATTTAGGAATAGAGAGAAGCCAAAACCACAATCTTCTCAGAAGGAGATAAAATGTTTTAGATGTGGAAAGTTAGGGTTCACAGTAAAAACTTGTACCGGTTGTAAAGATACAAAATGTTTTAAATGTGGGAAATTAGGGTTTACAGTAAAAAATTGTCCAGAATGTAAAAAAGAACCTAAACATGCAAAAAACTAGTATCAACAGTCTGTCACCAACCACCGGAACCGGTCGATCCAGGTGAATGGAAATCTTGGTTAAAATTTGTTTCTAATTTTTACAAGTACAATAGATCTGTGTCAGCACTGTTTAAGCCAGACAGGGGAAAAGATATTCGGCCATATTTAAGTGTACATTTATATGATGTAGTATTATACGGTTTATTAGATTCAGGGGCAGATATTTCAATAATAGGCAATGGAGCCCATGAAAAGTTTATTAACTTAGGTTATTCATTAGATACCTCGGTTGAGTTGAAGCAAAATATTCTCGTTGCAAATGGATCAGAAAGCAGTCCTATAGGTATTTTAAGGTTACCTATTACTTTTAATAGTGTAACTAGGATTATTAATTTTTATGTTATTCCTTCCATAACATCAAATGTAATATTAGGGGTGGATTTTTGGATAGCTTTTAGTTTGATGCCTCAAATGTTTAAACACATTAGTTATATTGAGACACCTAAACAATTTATGCAATTTAATAATAATTCTAGTAAAACAATAGTTAACTCAGTTGAATCATTTGATAATTTGAGCCCGGAACATAAAACAATAGCGGAATTAATAGTCCAACAATTTCATAACATATCGTTTGAGTCAAAAGGTTTGGGTAGAACACATTTGATACAACACGCAATTGACACTGGCGACGCATTACCCATAAAGTCCAGACCATATCCAATGTCACCGGAAAAGTTAAAAGAACTTCATAAGGAATTGGACAACATGTTGAAGCTCGATGTGGTGGTACCAAGTGAGAGTCCATGGAACAATCCAGTCCTTATGGTTCCAAAATCAGATGGTACATTGCGGTTCTGTCTGGATTGTAGGAAGCTTAATGCAGTTACAAAAGGGGATGCTTATGCAATACCATACATACCTCAAATCCTAGATAGCCTCAAAAACGCAAAATACACACATCAAAAGTGTCTAGGGATCAAGCATTTTTATGCGGATTTCTTGAGATTGAGATGTGGCTTTGTAATAAATTTATGATTTTATAAATTTATATGGATCCTTTTTGGTGCATTTCATAATTTGAATCAGGAACTGTGAATCAAATTCGAGTAAAAGATGAAAATCAGCTGTCAATATTTTCCCTATAAAAACATACAACGCATTGAAGACATTATTAGTGCTACTGTTTCCCTACTACTGATTAAAACCAACGTTATTATGGAGCGGCGACGTCATTTAAGCAGGGAAGAAATGCTCAGAGCCGTGGGAATGATAGAAGCTGGTTCCCGGCAACGTACCTACTGTGGCTTTAGCTCTGAATACAAGTCAGAGTGTTATCAGTCGACTTTGGACACGTTACCGAAGCACTGGTACCGTGGCTGAGCGCCATGGAGGATGGTATCGCTGCACCACACGGAGACAAGACCGATACATTCAAATCTTAACTCGAAGAGCTCCAACAATAACCGCCATGATGTTAGCCGTGAGGCTTCATCACTCTTCAGGGAACTTAATTAGCGACCAAACAGTCAGAAACCGCTTGCATGAAGTGAACCTTCATTCCCGAAGACCGCTACGGGTACCACCTACAGCAATGCACAATCGTAGGATTCGATATCAATGGGCTCTTGAACACAGAAATTGGGCAGAAGAACAATGGCGTTTCGTGTGCTTTTCTGATGAGTCTCGTTTTGGTATGAGACCGGATACAAGACGTATACGACACTGGAGAACCCCTGGACGCCAACTGCGATTAAAATCCTGCCAGGAAGTCCATCCTTATAGTGGTGGAACCATCATGGTATGGGCGGGTATTTGGATCGGCGGAAGAACTGAGTTGATTTGGATCAGAGGCAACCTCAACGCTCAAATTTATGCTGAGACGATTGTATCAGACGTCATCGTTCCTCTACAAGTGCAAATCGGTCCCTTATTTCAGTTAATGCATGATAATGCACGACCGCACACCGCAAGAGTTGTAAGACAGACTCTCGCCGCAGCTAACATCAATGTCCTGCCCTGGCCTGCTCAGTCGCCAGACTTGAACCCGATTGAGCATGCATGGGATATGCTACAGAGAAGAGCTCTGCCGAATATGGAGGGTATCCAGTCGCAAGAAGACCTTTTTTTGTTGTTGCAACGAACATGGGCGGCCATTCCACAGCGTGATTTGGATGAACTCATTTTGAGTATGCCAAACCGATGTTCTTGTGTTGTTAGTGTTCGCGGTAGAAACACGGATTATTAATTGTTACCCAATAAAATTTTAAAGAAAACTGTTATTTCAGTCTTTTTTTCGAACTTTTGTGTTAGTGGTTCAAATGTCAAAAATCCCTTTATTAGGAAAATGGCAAATTTCTTTATTAATGCAAAGGTGACTTGGTTTATCGTTACTGTGACAAACGAAAACACTTTATTTGATGAATCCTTAAAGAAAATTTTAATTAATATCAATCAGGAGAAAAGTTATTGCAAAAATATATGTTGATCCCTAGACACTTTTGATGTGTGTATATAAGCTCAGTAGATTTCAAATCTAGCTTTTGGCAAATACCGTTAGAGGAAGCCTCACGGGAGAAAACCAGCTTCACTGTTCCAGGTAGAGGACTATTTGAATTTAAAGTAATGCCGTTCGGACTTTGCGGAGCTCCAGCTCGACAGCAAAGATTAATGGATAGGTTGTTTGGGCATCCGTTTTGTAGCGATATAACCAAAGGGTTAATATTCTGTTACGTTGATGACATCTGCGTAGTGTCAGAGGACTTAGACACACATATTCTTCTGTTAAAAAGGCTACACGAACGGATTCAAAGCGCCAATTTAACAATAAATTTTGGGAAAAGTAAATTCTTTAGAAAATCCCTAAAATACTTGGGCTATGTGGTGGATGAGTGTGGTCTTAGGACTGATCCAGACAAGGTGCGCGCTATTTTAGACTTTCCAGTACCAAAGACTTCGAAGGAGGTAAAAATGTTCTTAGGAACTTGTTCTTGGTACCGTAGATTCATTAGAATTTTTTCTACAATCGCAGCGCCATTAAATGCACTCACCAGTACTAAGGTTAAATTTAAATGGAATCCAGATGCAGACGATGCCTTCAACTCACTAAAAAATATTTTAGTATCAGCTCCAGTTTTAGCCTGTCCTGATTCTGAAAAACCATTTACTGTTCACTGCGACGCATCCAGTTATGGCATAGGTGGTATGCTAACCCAGAATATTGACGGGAATGACCATCCTATAGCTTATATTAGTAGATCCCTAAGTAAAACCGAGCGTAATTATAGTGCAACGGAATGTGAAGCATTAGCCGTCATTTATGCGGTTGAAAAGTTTGAACCATATTTAGGTAGCAGACATTTTACAGTTATTACTGACCATGCTTCACTAAAGTGGTTTAAGAATTTGGAAAACCCAACAGGTCGCTTAGCTCGCTGGGGTTGCCGTTTATCTCAGTATAATTATACCATCGAGCATAGGAAGGGTAAAGACAATGTTGTACCAGACGCCTTATCAAGGTTACTCAAAGTGGAGGCTGTAAATACACCTATTACACCTACACCGACAGGGGACGAATGGTATGACAAAATTCTGGCCGGTTGTTCGTCATGTCCGAAAAATTACCCCAACTATGGCGTAGAGAAAGGTACTCTGTATAGGTACAGTAAAGGCAAATATGCGTTGACACAAGAGTTCGACTGGAAAGAAGTAGTACCCAAATCACTGCGTTCACAGGTCATGTCTGAAAACCATGAACCTCCTACTTCAGGTCACCTGGGTGTTTTTAAGACACACCGAAGGTTAAGTTTGAGGTATTTTTGGCCAGGAATGTATCGTGACGTAGTTGAGTACATCAAGGGTTGTAGTAATTGTTCGGCCTATAAACACAAGACTACTCTTACTCCAGGACTCATGGGTCAGCCTAAACAATGTTATAGACCATTTCAAGCAGTATCTATAGATTTAGTTGGACCACTTCCGAAATCACGCTCGGGTTTTGTACATTTACTTGTAGTTTCTTGCTGTTTTTCAAAATACACGTTATTGTTTCCATTACGCCGTGCAACTAGTGCTTTGGTAGCCAAAAACTTTGAGAATTATGTTCTTCTTGCTCACGTGATTCCAGAAACCGTAATTACCGACAATGGGGTTCAATTCACGGGATCGGAATTTTGTAACCTTTTAAAGAAGTATAACATACCTCGAGTGCATTATGGGCCTAGGTACACCCCACAAATTAACATGGTTGAAAGGTACAATAAAACGGTAATGACAGCAGTTTCTTCTTACGTAAAAGAAGATCATAGGACTTGGGATCTCAATTTAACAAGAATACAATTTGCTATAAATAGCGCAGTGAATGAAACTACGGGATTTACTCCATTTTTCTTGGTCCATGGCCGTGAACCCTTTATAAACGGCACATTTTATAAGAACTCAGACGACTGCGATTATGAAGTAGCTATGCCTCGTGAAGAGTATGCAGGAGATTTAGGAGTTCTAAAAGATATCTTTGATAAGGTGCGCGCCAATATTGTTAAGGCTCATGCCACAAACGCGAAATATTATAACTTGCGTAGGCGTCACGTCACTTTACGTGAAGGCCAGTTGGTTTGGCGTAAAACTTACATTCAAAGTGATGCGGAGAAGTATAAGGCATCTAAGTTGGCTCCAAAATATCAACAGTGCATAGTGAAAAAGAAGCTTTCACCCTTAGTTTATGAGCTGATAGGGTTAGATGGGAAACCATTAGGCTCTTGGCACATAAAAGATATGAAAATCTATTAACATATCCTCAGTTGTTGAAATTCATTTTCAGTCGTCTCAGCCGGGGTTTCATTAGCCGTAGTCCGTGTTATCACGTGTTGTTTGGAGGTACACTCCAACAACGACGACAAGGCGTATGCATGCGATACTTTGATTTTTACCTTGTTTTGATTATTATATTATGAATGTATTTAGGGTTAAGTTCAAAACTTTATACGGTATTATGCCGTTTTGCATGCTTTGTGTTTTTTTTTATGGCTTTGTCCATGTTTTTTATGAAGCGGATAGTGACTTCTAAAATAAGCCTTCACGTTGTTTGTAGCCAAGCACGCTTGGACGTTTTTATGAAGCGGATAGTGACTTCTAAAATAAGCCTTCACGTTGTTTATAGCCAAGCTCGCTTGTTTGTTTTTTATGAAGCGGATTGTGACTTCTAAAATATGCCTTCACTAATGTTGTGTTTTGCCGAGATAGCATCGTTGCTTCGGTGAGACTTCAGATAGCACTAGTGCTTATCTAGTTAAGAGCGGCCGGTGACTCTTAAAATAAGCCAAGCCACCATTTCGTTTTCAGAATTTTTATTTCTGGGAACGCTCTATACGTCCAGCCTGGTGAGTTATGCACATTGTTTGCTCAATATATGTATCAGCTCGCTGAACATATTCACCAGGAGGATCGTTTTGATTTATAAAGAACAATGCAGAGTTCCACTGGTATACAGACGGAATTCGGGAGTATGCAAGAGGTGGCCTCCTGCGATTTGAATGCAGGTTGCTACAGAATGGAAGGAGGGAAATTTAGGGATGTATGAAAGATTGGGGGGGTCATACCCGGACAGTAGGAAGTTTTGTTAGTAGAATAGGTTTCCTGGCAGTTGGATTATTTATGGTTGGTTATTTGCTTTCAGTAGGACATAATAAGGATTTTTTTTTTTAACTATTTTAAACTTCACCCTTTTGTTAGAACCATCAGTTTTCAAATAGATATGAACTCTTCCACTAGTTTTCTTTGTGAATTTGTATACCCACTCCAGTTCTAACACCGAGGGCGGTGTTGGTTTTTGCGTACACAAAAACCTTTTTGTGGGAAGAGGGGCATTGTGACGTTGCAAAATAGATACGTTTGTTGTCGTTCTGTGCAGGCTCGTGGAGCGTAGTCTTCGCGTCACTAGATGGCGTTAGGGTCGTGGTGTATCATGAACATTTATAGTAAAGTCACAAATCGATAAGATTTATTTAGTCTGTGGAGGAATATTCTGGAGTTCGAACTGACAGATAGGTTTGAAAAGCAAAAGGAGGTTTCCGTTATTTGCGACTCTTTACTCGAGCGAAAAGGCTGATTGAGCCAATTGAGCTGGACTTATTCCTGGTGGAACCTGAACGTTCCCAAATAACCCGATGGGGTTTTGTTAGGAGTGCTTGAAGCTGAATCCTGTGAGTATTCAACCATTTTCTTTGTTCTTGCTGGATAGCCTGTAGCCTAGGTTTTACATGTTGTGTTCTGACACTAGGACGTTGTTACAGGTCTGGCTGTTAAGCTAGCCTCTTAATTTTCCGGTCGGGGCTATGCGCGACTAAGTCGTGAAGCCTTGGAGCAGCCCTGAGATCAGGAGATTGGAAATTGATCCGGGCGCCGGCAACTTTAAGGTTGTCCCTTGTGGTGTGGCCTTCTGTTGCCGAAGAAGGCCTTAGCTAGCCGAATCCAGGTGATGAGGGAAGTTCGCCGCTCCAGGTAACGCAAGCGTCACCATTTATGCCCGTAGGCCACGTTCTACGTGTGTTCGCAGGTTTATCCTGCGAGCGACGCTAAGGGCCGGAAGGCCGTCAACTGAGAAGGTCTGAGAGCGTTTACTGACGGTTTTATTTATACCGAGAGAACATTTAGTTGATCTATAGTGTCATAATTTAATCTATGAGAGAGTTAGGCCTTTTGTAGGAACTAGGTGATAAGACCAGTTGTTATAAAGTATTGTGTCTCGGGTTTGCTTTGCATAATCTTTATTTTCCCTATATGAGCACAATCCAATAGGTTGATACTTGTACGGTTGAGCTAAAGTTATTAAGTGGTTCATCTCACGGACTCGATATAGCGATTCTGAGAATTTGTCATTGTCTCATGCAGGCGTACACTCCGGTACGACCAGGTACGGAGACTGGTTGTATGGGAGTGAATGCCCAGGTGTTTGGGGAAAGATAGTTATTACTTTGGTGGCTCGCCACATTCTTTATTTATGTACCTTCATTTGTGTTTTGTTACAATAAACTTTGTATTGTGTAATTAGGTACTTGTTTAATTGAATCTATATACCTTATAAATTTACTGAAGCGTGGCCAGCGCAGTAGGTAGGCGCTTTCATCCTGTAAAGGTCGGGTTACACGCGGCTAAATGATAACACCGGCACGGGTCGCGGCTAAATGATAACAGCGGCACGGGTCGCGGCTAAGTGATAACAGCGGCACGGGTCGCGGCTAAATGATAACAGCCGCACGGGTCGCGGCTAAATGATAACAGCGGCACGGGTCGCGGCTAAATGATAACAGCGGCACGGGTCGCGGCTAAGTGATAACAGCGGCACGGGTCGCGGCTAAATGATAACAGCCGCACGGGTCGCGGCTAAATGATAACAGCCGCACGGGTCGCGGCTAAATGATAACAGCCGCACGGGTCGCGGCTAAATGATAACAGCCGCACGGGTCGCGGCTAAGTGATAACAGCGGCACGGGTCGCGGCTAAATGATAACAGCCGCACGGGTCGCGGCTAAATGATAACAGCCGCACGGGTCGCGTACAAAATTTTGTTTTAGTGCGGTTAGTGGAAGTGCTCAGGTGCCGTTCGTCCAAGTGCGGTTGAAATCAGTGCTCTGAGTGGAAAACCTCGATCGAAAGATGCGTTTGCCGCGTTCGGTTCGTGGATAGCTGACCATTCATTATATATCGAGACCCGGCGTGCCTCGCAAAGCCTGGTCCCGACTGTCATTCGCAGATACACCGTATTCAGTTTATTTTCCTTACAATCTTTGATCTGTGGGTAGGTAGTACTGGTCGATCTTCTGCAGTCATTACGGGTACCAAGTCAGAAGTCCGAAAACCTCACAATCAGTTTTACCAAGGGGTTTCGAGTTACTCAGTTACTCGGTTGTGTAGATCCGATGGCAGTTGCTCCATGCAAAATATTGCTATCCAGCTGCTTCCGATTTTAGACTGGAAGCCGACCCCAACATAGTTGGAAAAAGCTAGGCCGATTGATAATAACATAATGTTTATATGTACGAGTAAATAATGATAGTTATCTGAGATAGAGAGGGCTATGTTTGGAGTTTTCCTGCGTGATCGAATCAGAAATGAGGAGATCCACAGGAGAACCAAAGTAACCGACATAGCCCGAAGAATTGCCAAATTTAAATGGCAGTGGGCAGGGCACATTGCACGCAGAACAGAGGGCCGATGGGGCCGA
Organism: Mesoligia furuncula; assembly: GCA_916614155.1. Lineage (NCBI taxonomy): Eukaryota > Metazoa > Arthropoda > Insecta > Lepidoptera > Noctuidae > Mesoligia > Mesoligia furuncula. Next base: position 16,710,148 of record OU744791.1, on the reverse strand, counting down.
AAGATTCTGGAGTGGCGACCGCGTACCGAAAGACGTAGCGTTCGTACCGCAGGAACCCGTTGGATACGAGAAGCACAGAACCGATCGAAGTGGAAGTACTTGACGTCTTTCGGCTGAAATGATGATAATGATGATAGTTATCTGATGTTTTTACTCATGGACGTGATTTCTGTTTGACCGTCTAATTTCAATAACAATGGAGACTATAAACTGATCGCAACAAGAAATAATCTTTACACCTGACCTCAGGACAGTTAGGGTTAAAGAAAGTCACATAGGTCCTCTCACTCACTTTTACCTCGCACTTAGACCTTTTACAAGCCAAACAAGATATGAAACGTAATCTTATCCGAGTAGAAACCATACACCGCATACATTCCCGTTCCCTGCAATTTCACTTTCAAATACTCGGTCAGTGGTCACCTCTCCCGAAGAAAGTGAGAGTTCGATTAGACTCATCGTTTCTCGATATAATAATTAATCGTCGTCATTACTCTAATTTCGGTTCAGTTGCTACGAACAATTTTATATGTAATTTATTTTTTCCTTTCTTTTTGGCTAGAGCTGTGCCAAAAAGAAAGAAAGAAAAGAGAGTGTGTGTGCGTGTGTGTGTGGTGGTAGTCGAAGCTAAAAAAGACTAATTTCTAGTTAAGTGTCCTTTCTACTTTATTTAACGTACTAAAATAGAGGAGCATCAGGCGTGCCTATGTTATATTATATGTTTCAATCCCGTGGGAATATCGGGATAAAAAGTAGCCTATATATAGGTGTCAGCTACCTCCATACCAAATATTATCAAAATTGGTCCAGCCGTTTGAGCGTGAAGAAGTAACCAACATATAAACACACACACACACTCACAAACTTTCGCCTTTATAATATGATTGTGGTAGATTGTAGTAGGTTATTTTTCACATTATTTTATTTTTTTAAGTCCAGTTACGGCAAATTTTTGCGTTTTATGTGCAACCAACTAAAATTGCGTTGATCAATCTATAATTGAGGCTGATATCAATCTGCAATCTTCGTACTTACCTAACTACATATCCAATTTACTAAATCCTGATAATAAATGTTCTACAACATGTAATAAAACTAGATTGAATGAAGTTGTCCTAGATTTCAAATCAAGTTGCCTATGTAAGGTTTTTTCTAATTAAAACAGCTTAGACTAGACTTACGGAGTTACGACGCAAGAATTCCGCAATTTAGTGCATAGACCTAGCTAAAGTGTGTTCAAATCCTTTTTAGGGTTCCGTACCCAAGGGGTAAAAACGGGACCCTATTACTAAGACTTCGCTGTCTGTCCGTCCGTCTGGCTGTCACCAGGTGTATCTCAAGTACCGCGATAGCTAGACAGTTGACATTTTTACAAATTATGTATTTCTGTTGCCGCTATAACAACAAATACTAAAAACAAAATAAAATTAATATTTAAGGGGGACTCCCATACAACAAACGTGTTTTTTTTCGGCGTTTTTGCCTTGTGGTACGGAACCCTTCGTGTGCGAGTCCGACTCGCACTTCGCCAGTTTTTCCAATTCATGTTATTTCTCCTTAAAAGAAAATCATCTTTACGACACTGTAAATTAAGTTGATTTCAGAATGACTAGGACCTACTTTTTAAAAAATCATAAAAATGTTTGAAGTTGCAGCGCAAGTCGTTTTTCCAAAAAAAACAAACATTCCTTTACATGTTTAGAAACTAAATCACAAACGCAGGATGGTTCTTTCAAACCTTAGTATTTTTTTTTAAACCAACATATTGCCGTTTTGTATTTGGCAGGATTTTTACGAGACACTGTGCGTCACTTTTAAAAATATTAAAATCATCACATACAACCTAAATACATAACGGTGTACTTAGAATTATTAATTGGCACTTTCTTTCACTCATATAGAGCTATCAGAACAAAAATTGCATTTGTATGCACATTAAATACGTTGAAATTTTAAATACACAGTGAGTGCATTGTATTATTAAGTTTCACATCCATCAGCGGAATATGTTTAAAAAGTGCAATTATTATGATTTCTTTGTAAACTTGAAATGTTGGAAGTGATTTGCTTAGTTGTAGAATTTTTTGTGCCTTTTGTTAAGAGCGTTTCCGCCGTACGGCATTTCATACAAACTTTCAAGCCCTTTTTTTTAGAAATGAATGAACCGATTTTAATGAAACTTCATACGCATAAGCAGGTTACAAAGTTCTAAAAAGTTACTTAAGAACATTTTCGAAATGTCTTAAAAGATAACTGGAAATCTCCGTTTCTATGGAAAATTTAAAATCGCTGTAATTTGGCTGTAACACTATTTCTCGAAAATGTTCTTAAAATAGTTTTTAGACCTTTGTAACCTGCTTATGCGTATGAAGTTTCATTCAAATCACTTCATTCACACGACATTACATTGCTTCTTGCCAAATTTCATGATTCTTGGTCAACGGGAAGACCCTATAGGTTTTGATTCTAGAACAACGCCCGTATCTTTTGATTGCGTTGACTTAGAAGTTTGATTTTTTCACAACTTTAAGGGATTGCAGCCTTAAGTATTTTTTATTAATTTCAACTTGATAACCCCACGCGTTCTTGAGAAAAAGGGTCTTGACTGACGGACAGACAGACGGACAACGAAGTGATCTTATAAAGATTCCGTTTTTCCTTTTAAGGTACAGAACCCTAAAAACCTATAACACTTTGCCCGACTCAGGTATCGAACCCAGGACCTCGTGCTCAGTAGCAGATTCAGTGACACTTTCAGTATATTTGTTTCTCTTCAAGACTTTGTTGTTATTTATTTGTAGTTGTGAATGTACATACATAATCGTACGGGTACTAATAATTCAAGTTGTGAACGTTTACTTACACAATATTTATTCATTCAAGTGTACTCAGTACCTACATTTAAGATAAGTACGCTTGTATTGTGTAAGCAAAACAAATACTATTTTACGCCTTGTAGCAGGTACCCGCGCAACTACCAAGCAAATACTAGTATTACAAAATAGTTAGGCTAGTCTAGTACGGACCCGCACTGGGCCCGCGTTGTGGATAATGGCTCACTTCCTTTAGAGGCATGTGTCCCAAATTTCCAGCAGTGGGAACTTAACAGCCTGGTTTTGCTAAGGCTTCCTTTCTACTTTGTCTGGAGGTAGGTACTTAGTGTAAATACTGTACATATACCGCATTCAAATTAAATAACATTTAGTAGGTACAAACGTACTACGTGATCGAATCGGAAATGAGGATATCTGCATTAGAACCAAGGTAACCGACATAGCCCGAAGAATTGCCAAACTTAAGTGGCAGTGGGTAGGGCACATTGCTCGCAGAACAAATGGCCGATGGGGCCGAAAGGTTCTGGAGTGGCGACCGCGTACCGCAAGACGTAGCGTTGGAAGGCCTCCACAAGGTGGTCCGACGACCTTGTGAAGGCCGCAGGAACCCGTTGGATGCGAGAAGCACAGAACCGGTCGAAGTGGAGGGTGCTTGGAGGAGCCCTAAGTCCAGCAGTGGACGTCTTTCGGCTGAAATGATGATGATGAGGTACAAACAGTTCGGGCAAAGTGTAATTGAGTTCTTCCATTAGGAATTTTTAAGTAGCAGCCACGGAGTCTGGATTTGTACCCGCATGAAGGCAGTAGGGTCGTCACCTATTACATGGGACTTAAACATAACTGTCGAAATGTGGGGGTATTATTATGTACACCTCTACCTAACCTTTCTGGAAAATATAGGCGAGATATGTTATGTATAAACAAACAACATAACACAATCAGCCTATAATGTTCCCACTGCTGGGACACAGGCCTCCTCTCGGTGAGAGGGAGTGGGCCGTAATCCACCACGCGGGCCCAGTGCGGGTTGGCAGATGTCACATATGTCTTCGAAATGTTTATTCTAGGACATGCCGGTTTCCTCACGATGTTTTCCTTCACTGTTTTAAGAGCAGTGGTTATGAAATAATTTACACAAAGTAAAGCGCCTGTCTGGGTTCGAACCTACGACCTACAAGTAAGTCGCGGCCGACCACTTGGCCACCACTGCTCTCCATAAACAAACAATATTTATTTGTTCAAGACTTAAACCTATTACAATTTTTGTACCTTATTAAATTAGGCTTTGTAACTCAGTGGCAAGATACAAGACATGATGCAACTGGGCTTAAACTAGGAGGACTCCTGTGCAGCAGTTACTTTCGCCACCACCTGCTCCTGTGACATGTGTGTCTGCCAAGGCCTACCTACTTATTTGCTCTGGTGGTACTGTAAATACTCTACAATATAATACAATAGCCTCTGCCCGCGACTTCGCCCGCATGAAACTTCACCCTCCCCCCATTCACCCGCTTAGGGGTGGAATTTCGAAAAACCCTTTCTTAATGGATATACTCTTCACAAAGAACACACCCTCCAAATTTCATGTCTCTAGGGCCAGGTGTTTAGGCTGTGTGTTGATATATCAGTGAGTCACGACTTTGAATTTTATATACCTACAACATTATTTTTAGTATATGCGAAACCCGAAACACGTGTCTAGTATTTTTATGTAAAGAATCCATGTACAAAATTTTAAAACTGTTTCATGAAAAATCACAAAGTTATAAGCTTGTTACCTGTTTGTCCGTACAAAAACATGCTTACCCGCGCCGCTCGCGCCACGCCGTCTTGCGCTCATTGATAATAGTACCTAGGTACCTAACCGTTCGGCGCGGCGATAGGATAACCTACTTAGTGTCGCTCGGTGTCCAACTTTTAACCTTTTTTAAATATTTTTGGGACAAAATATAACATGGGGAAAAATTATTGGAATCGATTCAGTTACTTATTCTGAACAAACTATGTTCAGGTTTCGCATATACTAAAAATAACGTTGTACATACTTAGATCAAATTTAAATAACGTTTAGTTACCAAATCGTGCAAAGGAAATCCAACATTACCAAAATTGTATAATTCTCCATGCATCCGACAGAATACGCCTCGCAATGCTTGTTGGTGATTATCGCTAAAGTGACCATTGTTCTGACTTCAGTGGGACATCCCTGAGGCAGCTTTACATCATCGTCATCTTTACATCTTACTTTACTACACAATAAAATTGTGTGTATTTTATTGTTAATATTCCTTTGTGTGTTTATAGATTTGTTAACAAAGTTTAAATGCAGGTTGATGCAAAATAATAAATAAAAGAACAATCAATATGGGAATATATTGATTGTTTTTTGTTTTTTTTTAAGAAATAACAGAAAAATATAAATAAATATTTGTTTATATGGCGTTGTAAAATAAACCTTTAACAAAATATTATAAAGAAAAATAGAACACAAGAAACTAACGAAATAAGAAACAATGTAAAGAATAAAATGCAATCAATAGAAAAGTTCAACTGCTGTATGATTAAAGATAAAAAAAAATAGGTTATTCAAAACTCAATCTTGTCCCCTTAAAACAAAGGCAATATGTTTTAAATCCCTGATCGTTTCGTAGTTCTAAATATATATGTTCTTTTTCTTTCATGTATTGTGTAACAAAAGATAACAAATCAATCATAATTGTGCATACGTTGAATAAAGTTAAACAAAAGAGCTACCGGACTTTTTGATTTTCGATTCAAAATTCGCTTCGCATCGTCAAAACTATTCGTGCTACTGTCGAAAACTGACGGAAAAGATTGTATTCGCGCAATAACTTTAATTTCTAAGCATGAAAATGTTGACAAATCTAACAAAATAAAAGCTAACACTAAAATATACAGGGTGGCCGGGATATCGACGTACAACCTAGGTTACCATGGATTCCGTACATGATTCTGAACCCCTCTACGTTAAAATTTTTCGTCAGTTATTAAAAAAAACTGCTGTTCCATACATTTTGACCACGTAGGTCTATAGAACTCTTTTCTATAGAACAGCCACCCTGTATATATTATGTACAAGTAGGTACCTATATAATATAAAAAAGGAAAGAGCAAATAGGGCATAAAAAACCGTCCATATTGCTGGCAATAGGAAAAGTGCCCAAAAGGCTGGCAGCATTGCAATGAGAAAAGTGTCCAAAAGGCTGGCAGCATTGCAATGAGAAAAGTGCCCAAAAGACTGGCAGCATTGGCATGAGAAAAGTGACCGAAAAGATGGCAGCATTGCAATGACAAAAGTGCCCAAAAGGCTGGCAGCATTGCAATGAGCACTTTTTGCTTACAAGGTTTGCAGTATCGCAATACAATGTGCAATAACTTTAATCTAAGTAAGCGGTCTACCACAACCACCCGACCCGTTTAGAAATCTCAAACAGATACCCGATCAGCATTTCTAGCCTGAGATTTAAAACAACCTCACCCTCACATCAGGTGGCTAGGTCTACTTTCTAATTACTCTCTATTCTCCCATATTACCTGCTTTATTGAAGGTATTGCACTTACACCTCTAATTGGCTCTCGATGTGGTTTCACGATATTTTACGATCTAATAAAACGTAGTATTGAAATACAGCTGCTAGCTCTACTGTTCTTGTCTAACTTGGTGGTTGCCATGATAGATAGGTGAAAATTTAGATGTATCTCAAACTGACCAGGCGAAATTCGTAGGTACCGCCTCAAAATGTCCCAGGTTTTAATAGTTATTCTGCAATTTGGGGCGGAGACAAATTCAACAAAACAAAGATCATAAAAATCGGTCCAGTTGTTCTTGAGTTACATGTGGTGACTTACCCGACTTTGTTTTATTTATATATATTGCCATGTGATTTAGTTGGATTTTTGTCAACAGGGTCCCATTAAAATAGATGGACAAATTTTAACACAGTGCTCAGTTCGTCTAACCAAAGATATCCAAGCAAAAAAAACACTAATTAAAGTGATTTTATTTTGACCTAAAAGTTGTTCATAATGATGAGTACAATGACCTCTTAAGAGGTTTTTGGTGTTTTACAAATAACCCTGTATAGATAGACAGAAGGTTAGCTTTGACTACAGCTAACATTGAAACGATTTCCTTGAAAAGTTAAAATTTATATACGATTAGGTACGTTATACGATGCTTGTATCTTCTAGATAGAGAATAAGGCAGAATTTTGTCTGCACTTCGGTAGTTCAGATAGAAAAGCTTACCAATCGATCTATACATGTATACTGATAATCAAGAACATTCATGAAATTCGAATAATAAAAAATGTAGGATGAAACCTGATATTCCTTTTTAGGCTTACAGATGGTCACCGTGCACCGCCAACCGTGCAACAATTGCATAAGGAAGGGAAACGCGTAATTCCGGACCTTGCCCATATTACCAGCACCTGTAATTTATTTGTTTCCTCTGTACTATCAGCTTGTAGCTGTGTAGTGCGTGAGAGACTGTAGTGCGTGAGCGACTGTAGTGCGTGAGCGACTGTAGCTGCATCATACATCATCTTAGTAACCAACCGCGGAGCCTGCAGCTACAGGCTCCGCGGTTGGTTACTAAGATGATGTATGATGCAGCTACAAGCTGTTTGGATTGACCAGCCCATCATTGATAACATCTTTTGCAGTCAACTGTAAGGAAGAATAGTACTAATAGGAAAAATATTTGGATTTGTATATTAACGTTCAGATGTCCGGCAAAAAAGGACATATAAATTAAAATAACCAGTTTATTGCTGACATAAGAACAATGTTTCATTCACACCTGTTTTATAAGCCTAATAACACAAAATAGATATTATGTTGTTGTTATTGAACACTGTCGTATGCATAATTTATACATACTTTAATATTATAAATTCGAAAATATCTCTGTCTGTCTGTCTGTATGTAACCATTTCACGCCTAAACCACTGAACGGATTTCGATAAAATTTGGCAGAGAGATAGATCGCATCCCGGAGCAGGACATAGCATAGTTTTTATCCCGATATTCCTACAGGATCGACTCTTATGCGGGTGAAAGCGCGGAGCGCTGGATGTAATGTATAAATCTGAATACTTGCCGTAAGTCGATAGTGTTTATTTAGGTAATTGATTGCGTACATAATTTTTTAAATTTAATATCTGACAAAAATTATTAGAATAATTCAATTTAGGTACCATTTTTTAACGATGACGAAACTGTCATCAAATTAACATAAATATAAGACATAAATTCATTGTTAACAAACATATAAAGATTCAAAATGACGACCTTGTCCTAGTTGAATTTCGTAACGGAAGCGATATTAAAGAAAATTGTTATGCTGTCTGTGCCCACAGGCAGTGATGAAACCAACAACAATGGTCTGATGGCTCATTACAACGTAATTATTGAAGATTGCCGCGTGCCTGCTATCACTTGCATCGTAATGGTTTGACATGGTGTTCATAATGACAGAGACATCGTTAAGACTTAAATATACAAATAAAACTGTTATTACCTATGTTCTTTAGTTGTTGAATCAATAAAACATGTTTTACTAAGATCATAGGTAAAAGATCCTCAGATTTGCCGCAACCATTTTATGCACAAAACGGTCAGAGCGTTTCTTTTGCGGAAGGCAGTTTTGATAAAAGCTAACGAAAACTAAAGATGTAGTTTAATTTCCCTAAATAAGTACGATCCGATCCAGTGTGTCCCTTGCTGCCCTCCCACAGCGACGTCCTAAGCCGAGGTGCGTACCGCACAGTAGGTGCCCTTAGAGTGTACTCGTTGAGTTTATAAGTTTTAAGGTCTGGCTGGAGGCCTTTACTTACAAGATAGCCCGGTTATGCAGCCAAAACCCTCCTAGGTTGATTTGCAAAATGCAATACACAAAAAAAGTTGTGGTTAAATTAGACACAACTTACTTATAGAATTTAGGGAAGAAATTAACTACATTCTTAGCGTACGGCCGCTGACCCGTCAGCGCTGACCAACGCACGCGCTGATAGCTACGAGTTATTCTAAAACGCTTCCTAGAAGTTCATACGTTTCGGCTGTCAGCGCCGACGGTCAGCGTGCGGTCAGCGCGACTCTAAAACCAGCCTTAGCCCATTCTGTCCATCTTATCTGTTAAAATCACTGCATATCGACAAAATAAAACTCATCTAAGTTATTTTATGTAGTCGATCCAACCGGGGTGCTGTTTTAGACAAGCACTTCGTTTTTTTTTTAATTTGAATTGGGTTTGCTCTTGACTCTAGTCTAGGTCAGAGGTGAGAGAGACAAAGTCGACGATGGAGTGAGCTTACCCAGAAGAAGCCTGTTCATTCTTACTTTGAAGAGATGCGGGTTGTATGCTTTTTTTGCCTTACTGGAAAAGGTAGGTATGTTCACATACAAGTTTCCGTGAGCTTCAATTGCAAAATACTTGACCAGTCAAGACTGACATTTTATAATGAATATAATATATCCATAACCTTTACTTTAATATATCCATAACTTTAACCTTATAATCATATGATATATGTATGCATAGTATCCAGTGGGAATGGATTGAGAAATAATTTGTTAGGCTTATAAGTATATTTCTTCACAAAACCGGTGTCTTGAGTGTTTGTTGAAGAGCCATCAATTCGCCCACTTGTTAACTATTTATATATACTCAATGTTCAAGTGTTGGGATTATGAAAATTATGTATTTTTAAGGCAAACATCAAACAATTTGAATTGGTCTAGATTTTTTTTTACGACTCACAAGTTTCAGACTTATTCAAACAGAACATTCGCAATTGTTTAGGTACTTATCTAAAGAGTATTTTTATATAAAGTATTAAAATGTAATAAAACTATTAATGTGTAATATTTTATTCAAAAATGTTACATTTATGTAAATAAACTTGGATCTCAGGTTAAAAATCCGGACTCGATGTTCGTTGTTCGATCAGTGATTGACAATTCGAGAGAGAGCAACAAGTTCTACCATTCTCTCTCTCTTATTCAACCCGTATCCAGACAAAGCTAGCTCCTCTATTTCAATGTATGTCATTCTTCCCGATCTCTGTCCTGCTGCTTTGACCAGGCTATGGGTCCACCTAGTTCTCTTGAAGTAAAAAAAAAATGTCCGTGTTTCCTACAAGAGCTAAGCTAGTAATGAGCTAAGCGGTGTTACCCTTAGCTCAAGTTTACCAGTTCACGGCCACAAGGCTATTAACACACATAGCTGCCAAGTCAAGGTCTTCCGTGGATTACCGATACCTAGGCCACGTTTGTATACGTAATATGTAAATTTATTTATAATGACCACGTTTCGTAACTCTATTACATAATTATATGAAGGCTGTCTGTAGATGATCGCCTGCAGGGTACGTCACGTTTTGATTCGTCTTTGTTTTATTATTATACTAGCTGACGCGGCAAACGTTGTTTTTCCTTATAAATTATTTCTAGCTGCCCGGCGCTACTTCGTTCGCGTGGTGTCCTACCCCTTACCCTACCCTACCCTTCTCCCCCTGCCCTTCTACCCCTGCCCTTCTCGTACAATACTCCTACCCTACTGCTACCTTACTCCTAACCTACTCCTACCCTACTCCTACCATACTCCTGCCCTACTCCTACCCTACTCCTAACCTACTCCTACACTACTCCTACACTACTCCTACCCTACTCCTTTAAGTAAATAAAGTATTAAGAAAAAAAACGGATAAAAAGATAAATCCTATGTCCGTCTCCTAGGCTGGTTCTAATCTACCTCCTCACCAATTTTCAGCCAAATCGGTTCAGCCGTTCTTTTTATATATATACATATATAGTTCTGTGTGGAAGAATAAAAATCTGATGGCACCCCATATCAAATTGGCAGTGGGCTGGCCAGTCTGGACATGTTTGTCGAAGGACCGATGGAAGGCGGAGCAGAACGAGTCCTGGAGTAGATACCGTGTATCGGCAAGCGTAGTGTGTGACGCTCGGCCAGCTAGATGGACCGATGACTTTAAAAAAGTGGCTGGGACAGACTGGCTGCGCATGCTCATGGTATTGTGGCGAAGCCTGGGGGAGACCTACGGCCAGCAGTGGACTGTGATAAGCTAATTTGATATCTAATTAATGGTTTACAAATTGTGGTTGCTAAAAGCACCAACACTGATTTTCCACTTCCAGAAAAGTGAAATAATTTATTTTGTCGTCTTTATTTTTCTGTATTTTTTTCTCTTTTCTAAGGAATGTGCTGTCTGTGTGGTGCCGGACTTAAAAAATTGCACCACCCCTTACTTCCCGTGGGTGTCGTAAAAGGCGACTAAGGGTCTTACCGGAGAATGGGCAGCAGCGTTCTCTATTTATTCCACCATCATACCATACTGCGATCGCCAACCCGCCTGCCAAGCGTGGCGATTATGGCAAACCCCCCCCCCCCCCCCCCCCAAAATTGGGGGAGGCCTATGTCCAGCAGTGGACGTCTATCGGCTGAAACGACGAAGGAATGTGCAACTATTGCAATACTTACCACAAACGGTACTTTTGAAGGTACATACACTAATTTCGTAGAACGGTTGATTATGTGTTCTGATTGTAAATGTGATATTTAACACGCAAGTAAGAGATACATTTTAGTGTACATCGAGGGAATTTTAAATGGATTCTAAAACTGCACTCTTAAAATGTTTATTTCTACTTCTAATCGTCAATATTTACCACAATATTGTGTATTTATTCCCATATACCTATTCGCTTCTATAAAAAAACTATAAAAAAAAACCTATACGAAAAAACAATGTAAACCTATACTTTCTGAATTAACATTTCATTTCATTTCATTTACTTTCTGAATTAACATTTCAGAAAGTATACACCACATTTTATTTTTATTATTCAATCTATTGTAAGTATCAATAATTTTCATAAGAACGCACATTTTAATATCAATTCATATTTTTATTTTCAGAATTATAAATAAGTAACTGCGCCATTCGGGGTCACCCGCATAAATCTCGATCCCGTGGGAATATCGGGATAAAAAGTATCTTTCATCCTAATCGTAATCCAGGTCATGGTCTACCCATGTGTCAGATCTAAGTCAGTTCACCCATTTTAGCGTGAAAGCGTAACAAACAAACATACAAAATATCAAATTCAAAATATTTTCTCTTTATAATATTAGTTTAGATAACCTTTTATCTATACATTGCGATATCATTGCCATTTTGTAGTATTCTCGTGCCTTTGGTCTATAAAAAAGCAATTAAGTTACCTTGATTAGAAATCTTTGACCTCGTGCAAAACATCTCTGTATATAAATATCACACACAATGCATAATATTATAATAATATGCGATAACAAACGTAGATTATCATAGTAATCTTAGTTATTAAGAAACAGCGGACACAAGAAATCTTTAAAAAACGAAAATGATTCACTGTTTCTCATAAACATGAAAGTATTGCTTTTTTATATTAGCGCGTAATGTTTTCAGTGTTGTTTCTCTCAGGTTGCCAGCATCCAGTATGAATTGGACTCCCATATTTTACTATTCTACCGATAATAGAGACATAACGTGTGACTTTGTGAAGCCAAAATCTAAGCAAAGAGTGCGCTATTTCTAAAACTCAACCTAGACTGAAAACTATCCTTACGAATTGATATCACCAGTGGAACATGACGGAGTAAATAAATCAGTTTCTTGTATTTAGTTCATAACAACTGAGGCATAGTAATGAAAATAGGTGGTTGCTTATATTCTACCTGATGCAACAGCAAAATACCTCAGGAAGATAATATGGCGTGCCTAGGTACAAACGACTTTTTGACCCTTAACCATTTAACAATCCTACCTATTATTTTTGAAGCACTTACCGATATAAGGAGTGAACCGCCACGTGTTTCCCAACAGCGGCAGAGGCCTGGGTCCAGGTACGTCATCCCACGATTTGACGGACGGCGCCATGTCGAACATTGACGTGTCAATCGCCGCGTGAGTCGATCTCGCACGAATTCCTTGTACCGGACATGATTGTACCGGTTTTGGACCTGTTAAAAAAGGTGTTGTATCTTTAATTGTTGTTTAGGAATGAAAGAAGGGAATAAAAGTGTTTCAAACGCCTTTGTTTGTTTGGAGAAAAAACTCCGTGAAATCTTATTGTGAGGCAACGAAAAATTTCGATACGGTACAAAAGAGCTTTAGCCAATCAACCATGGCCCATCATGGGCTTTATATATGAAGGCGATGCACCTCTTTATGTAAGTGTGTGTAGCGTTACCAAACGGGAGCGTTCCCAAACGGGAGTAACCCGTCTTTTTGGTACTCTAGTTGTATGACATTTCAATTCTGACAATACGGGCAAGAAATTTAGAAAATTTACAAGTTACCAGCCAGTCATTGTACAGACGCCAGCACATCAAGCTACCCGAAACTGTCAAATGTTCCCAATCAACTTTGAACCTTATGCTTTAGCGATAAAGTTGAAAATCTATTAAAGAAATTTGACAGATTGTAGTAGGTTGATGTGCTGGCGTCGCGTCTGTACGATAACAGCTCGCTATTGTACTCTAGAACGATTGCGTGGTACGACAAGTGACAAGATCTAGTTTCCATCAATTGTATAGTATCAAAGACAAGTATATTGTCTGGGCTGACCTACTTTCGAAGTAAAAATGAAGTTCATGCTTTAAGTGTGTGAGAGGCAAAAGGCTTCAAAATTGCTCGAGTGAGATAGATCGAATCTTAGCGTCTTTGAAGATGATGTCGAAAGACACAAAGTTTAATTGCCCGTGTTTCTTATCGTCCCCAAATGGTAAGAACGGGACAAAATTTATAATTATAATTATTTAATTAAACAATAAATACTGTTTATTTTCATAATCTCTTAACTAACTATTTACACTAGGTACTAAATTAAAAGACTAACTAACTAAATACATAAATAAACACAAAAACAAAAGGATATCATCCGCATCGCTGTTATCCGAAAACGTGCCCAGAAGACTGGCAGCATTGTAATTTAATTAAATAATTTTACTATGTTTGCATCGTTAGGTAACCATACAGTTCTAGATCTAATTTCTGCATGCAATATTATTACTTGCATGCTCAGACAGCGGGAACTCTTGCGCAATGTGCCGACCGTGCGTGTGAAGAATGGCACAAAACTAGACTACCCTCATAAGGTTTAAAAGTTGTAAAAAATTATTGTTTTGTATACTTAGGGCTCTTTTTGTAATAATCAAATTGGTTTTATCTGAAGAATAAATATTGCGGGTTGACAGCTTTTATATAGAAAATATGGCAGTCCCATAATTAGTCTTCAGATAAAAGTTATCTGACTATTGAAAAATCAGCCCTTAACCATTAGTCTGCCGGAACGTAGATTTACGCGAGACACAATGGCTTTTTAATTGTGTCTGTATTTACGGCACACAAGCGGTTAATCATCTATTTGTCTAGAGACAGCTTAGCCTGGATTATTTAAAAAAAAAACTGCATGAGCTTGATATTTAGACCATTTTTGATACAATAATAGCCGGTCAGAATAAATAATCCCACAAAAACATTTCATGTTAAATGTTGCCAAGACGAGACCATGTAGCTCGCACTGTCAAAAAGTAATCAGATCTCATGTAGAGCCAAGCTTCTAACTCTACACGCCCTAACTCTACAAGGCCTGACTTCGCAAACTCTACACCTTAGTCAAAATATCTGGTTTGGCCGTTTCGTTACTACAAGAACCATTAACAGTATGAGAGTTTTTCACCTTACGCTCATGTGAATGTAGCGAAATGGCCAAGCCATATTATTTTGACTAAGGTGTAGAGTTTGCGAAGTCAGGCCTTGTAGAGTTAGGGCGTGTAGAGTTAGAAGCTTGGCTCTACATGAGATCTGATTACTTTTTGACAGTGCGAGCTACATGGTCTCGTCTTGGCAACATTTAACATGAAATGTTTTTGTGGGATTTCATTTCTTTTTGTAAGTTGCTTATGATATTTATACGAGTATTTTTGCTGTTGTTCATTTTTTCTTTCTTTTTTTGGGGTTTATTTATAACAAGGACCCCCTATATAAATTTTCAGACCTCTAGCATCAAAATTTACGGAATTTTTTTTTTTTTTTGGCGGGTAAAAGTTTCAAGTTTTAATATTTTTTTGTTGTTTGTGTACTATTACGAGCTTACATACCAAATTTCAGCTTTCTAGGACTTCAGGAAGTACCTTAAGAATTTTGATGATCATCAGTCAGTGAGTCAGTGACGAAATCGGGGTATTTTAGATATCAATAAAATCTAAAGTATAAGAGCTATGCAATTGAAACTTTATAGGTTTAATAAGTCAACCACTGGCATCATATTCCGAAAATTTTGTTTATCTGGTATAATCCAAACCCAAGTTAAGAGGGTTCAAAAATACGACGAAGTGCTTCGAGAAAAGGTAGGTAGTGCCCTTGCGCTTCGCTTGGCTGGTCTTGGCGGGGGCACTCCCGTGCCCCCAGATTTGATACTAGATTTTAATTTTTTTTCATGATTACCTTTTACATGAGACCTATCAAGCATACTTAAAAAAATCTGAAATACTTGATAACATTATTTTTTCTCATAACCTACTACTTACTTGATCACAGAAATCATGTAAGTACACACCAATCAGCTCAGACCGCGATTAAACTGCTGATTAGCATTTATCAAGCAAAGGAAATCATAAATACCACGCACTGATTTCTAATCCACTGTCGGAAGCCTGGCTACCTCGCGCTGTGGTTGATATCTGGCGACCAGGGCCGCAGATGTTCCGAAGAGGCCATTTTACTAAGCTCACTCGACTCCGCATTTTTCTGGAGTTTGTTCCTGAAAAGAGAATATCATTACATATCTATATATATATAAGAATGTCGTGCTAGTTACACTATAACTCAAGAACGGCTGAACCGATTTGGCTGAAAATTGGTGGGGAGGTAGCTTAGAACCAGAAGGCAGACATAGGATGCTTTTTTTTTATTAAATACTTTTATTTACTTATAGGAGTAGGGTAAGAGTAAGGTAGGAGTAGGGTAGAAGTAGCGTAGGAATAGGGTAGGAGTAGTGTAGGAGTAGGGTAGGGTAAGGAAAGGTTACCACGCGAACGAAGTAGCGCCGGGCAGCTAGAAATAATTTATATTGCAAAACAACGTTTGCTGGGTCAGCTAGTAATAACATAAAACATAACAACACGCCTGTATGTCCCAGAGGGTTGCACAGAGGTTAATCTATAGCACTGCACCCACATTGCGCCGCCAGATATTTTAAACTCCCACGTAAAAGGGGACAAGCCTATCGCCAACAACTGGGCACCATTCCAAACTCCCGGCTGCTACCGAGAAATTCCAGATAGAAAAAAACCCAATAACACTTTCCCGTCTCCAGGAATCGAACCCAGGACGTTTCCAAGAAGAGGACGTCCTCTACCCTATGTATGTTTCATAACAAACAACGAAAACGAAATTTTCCAAAAGGCGAATTCTCAAGTTTTCCCACGGCAGACAATGTGAAAGGTGATTAGTATCTTAAACACACAAACTTTTTAACTCTTCATGTTTGCCGTCATTCACGTAATATTTTCTAAGAAAAAGTGTGCTGTAGTTTCGTTAAAGTACGATGCACCGACACCCGACGACATATCAACCTATAGATTTCCAGTTTTAGTTGAACTCACAATGTATAGGCTTTTCGTTCAATGAGAAGTCAGCTTATACTGGAAATGTACCTATACCTGATATGTTGTCGTTATTGCTTCTTTCACGTCCGGTAAGATTAGCTAAGATTATTATCTAAAGTAACAATAGGGGTAATTAAACGCAATAACGCAAGAAAAGTTATTGACAACGCCATCAGTAGGTACAGTACTCGTATAGTCTCAGTAAAATGGCACTTCAGTGCTTCGGCATGTCCATTAGTCCCGCGCCCTTGAAAAAGTACAAAAAGAGGAAAGCCTACTCATCATCATGATGCAGTTTAATACTGGTATTTTACATGGGGCGACTGCCTAACTGACCTGCACAACCCAGATACTGGGTAACCCGTTACCCTTTCGTAAGCTAGTTGTCAGGCTTCTGACTGCTCATAACGATTTATTCCGTTCTGATCCCCAGAATCCCCCCCTCCCCGCCCTCCTCGATCCCCTGCTTGTTCGTCTTCTGTTCTAATCTCTGTCTTATCCACTATAAATATTCTCATTCCGGTTTGATGAACTGCGAATGACAGCCGGGACCAAGGGCGAGGCGCGGAGGGGTCCCGATATTTATCATTATGGTCTATCTATGAATGATATAAAACAAAAGCACGAATATTATGTTGCTAATCGTGTATCAAGCTTTTACTTTAGCTATAAACCGGTGTTCGACGTGCAGACAGCAGAATTACACGCTCGAAACTCTTATAGGCTTCCGCCCGCGGCTTCAACCACGAGGTATGTCGATAAAAACCATCCTATGTCCTTTCCTGGGATGTAATCTATCTCTGCCAAATTTTATCGTAATCTGTTCAGTGGTTTAGGCGTGAAAAGGTAACATATAGACAGACAGACAGAGTTACATTCGAATTTATATTATTAGTATGGATTATATGCATATTATGTAGGTACCTACGCATCGTAACAGAGGGGTATGTAATAACAGCGAAAATCGTGTACAACTAGCATTATAAAATTAATTGCTACTAAGATTACCAGAAGGTACTACAGCCAGATGGTAAATCTTTTTTTAGAAGCTAGACAACGTGGAATTTTGACATTTAGTAAGCAAGGCTAAGAATTTAGTTTGGCCTTACTTTTGACAAGCAACTAAAAATTAATTGCGTGAAGTATATTTTTAGTCTCTAATTATTCAAAAGAGCTAAATCGGGGATGTACGGAACATTTAGTTTTCTATCATCAATGTCAAGTTTTAAATACAAACACAACATATAAACAAATAAGTAACAAAATAAAAAGAGAAATAATGTTTTAACCTTTTCAACGCCACGGACTTCTACATTTTAACTATCTTATAAAAATTAATTTACTGTATTTATAAGCTTTGTTTCATTTTATTATTTAACAACAATAGTCTGTACTATTAGAGGGGCCCGTGGCTAAATGATAACAGCCGCACAGGTCGATCGATCAGGTTAAGCTACGCTTGTCACGATTGGTCTGTGGATGGGTGACCATCTTTACATACCAAGACCCCTCCGTGCCTCAGAAAGCAGATTAAGCCGTTAGACCCGGCTGTCATTCGTGGAACTTTAACAGTCATTATGGGTAGTCAGAAGCCCGAAAGTCTGACAACCTGTCTTACAAGCGGGTATCGTATTAGCCAATAACTGGGTTGTGGAGGTCAGACAGGCAGTCGCTTCATGTAAAATACTGGTATTCAGTTGCATCCGGTGAGACTGGAAGCCGACCCCAACATAGTTGGGAAAAGGATAGGCAGATGCTGAATCAATTAATTAACTCGGCTTATCGCAGTCCACTGCTGGACATAGGCCTCTTCCACAACAGTCTGCCCTCCACCTTCCGCATCCAGTCTGTCCCAGCCACCTTTTTGCGGGCGTCGGTCCATCTGCATCTCATCATCCAACCGCGGCAAGAGTAGCTTAACCTGATCGATCGACCTGTGCTGCTGTTGTTATTTAGCCACGGGCCCCTCCGTTGATTGATTGATTGTTATTATTAACAACCGTTAAGCTCAATGAAGGACGAAGACACATCTTACTTCCATCTAAGCTCGAACTTCCTTATGCTTCTGCACTTCTTATCACATGGAGTGCTTCATAATCAGCCTATAATGTTCCTACTGGTAGGATACAGGCCTCCTCGCTTCGAGAGGGAGTGGGATGTAATCAGAAGCGTAGCGTGCCTTGGCGGGGCCCCGTATAAAAATTTGTTTGGGGGCCCTTAGGAAGTGTAAAGATTTCTCACAAAAGAAATATTTATTCATCATAATTATTTATCTGTCACTTTTTCCAAAAACTTTTTTTGTCATTTCAGAAATAAAAAAAAAAATTGTGAAGTTTTTATTAATTTTTGCTTACGCACGTTGGGGGCCCCGTATAATTGATACGGCAGAAAAAAAAAAAAAAAAAAAAAAAAAAAAAGACACGGCGGTAGCTACGCCCCTGGATCTAATCGAGAGTAGTCCATAAAGCTAAAAAAAATATACAAAAAAAAAACTAAAATAATACTAGTAGGTACCTATATAATTCTTTAAAACAGACGTTACTTGTTACGTAAACCATTTTATTGAACTAACTAGCTTCTGCCCACGACTTCGTCCGCGTGAAAATCTTATTTATCCCAACTCACCCCGTCCCATCGCATCACCTGCCCGCGCTATCACTGTTTTTGCTAGGCTCCTAAGGTTATAGCGTGATGTTAAATAACCTATAGCCATCTTCAAGAATATCTAGAAGGGCTATCAAATGCAAAAAGAGTTTTTCAAATCCAACTGGTAGTTTCAGTTTCCGACTGGTAGTTACACACAAAACTTACAAACTCTTTGTAATATTAGTATAGATTAAAGGTGTTATTTTATCAATGGATTATTCTCTGTTGGAATTGAAATAAAAATAGATTATAATGAAAAAAAAAAAATATTTTGCTGTAAGACATCCGAGAAAAGCCTGATCTAATTTGATGTTCCAAGGTCAATCTATATTATTAACACATACTGTATAGGTACATACATTCACTCACGCCATCTTTCGAAGGGCTTTAGTTTATGTATGTAGGTAGGTATGTATCTATCATAAGAATTAAAAAATACATTCAACACAATCTGAAAATATTTACAAACCTTAAACTTAATTTATCTAAGGGTTGATTTTCTTTTTTGGAGAAATAATTTTGAAATTTTGACAGTTATTTCATTTCAAAAACTGTCAAACGTCAATTTTATTCCTCAAAGAAAAGTTATCTGGCGATGGAAAAATCAGACCTAAGTCTCACACACATTGTTTACACAACACTCAAAATTAACAACAGCAACAAAAAAAGAGGAATAACATCTGGAGCTCCTTCTCCTGGTTTACCAATACGCATAAAAAAAAAAAATAAAAAAAAAACAAACCTCTCCAAAAATGTTCTCAATTCCTTATCACTTTCACACTTATCACTTAGCACTACGGAACGTATCGTAAACCAGTAGCACTATCTCTGCCGACCCCCAGTGTGCCACTGGCAAGCTGAACATCGACTGAGCTTCCTTGAACATGGGTTAGGTGCTTGCATTTAGCGCGAGTTTCCATTGTACAGTCAGGAACAAAACTCGATGAACACTGCTGTTTTTTTAACCTTAGTTATTGAGCAAAATATTTGTTCAAAATTGCAGCAGAAGTACAATTTTTAGAATAATCAACTCTAGTCCATGGCTTATAGGCGACGAGACGTTGGTAGCTACACTTCACAGCCTAGCTCATCGGCGTAATGTTGCTTGCCTGTCTGTCTTCTACAGACTGTACTTCGGAGAGTGTGCGCAGGAGCTCCACGACCTGATCCCACCATCGCCCTTTTACCACCGGACACCCGCACCTGGTTGATATCCCCACGAGTCGTACTCAGCGCTTCTCCTCCACGTTTATTATGCGCACAGCCAAAGTGTGGAACTCTCTGCCGGCATCTGTGTTCCCTCCCACATTTAACCCATCTGCCTTCAAAGCAAGAGTGAACAGACATCTTCTGGGCACGCTCGTTCCATCATAGACCTTATCTATCGCTTACCATCTGGCGTGATTGGGGTCAAGAGCGGGCCCATTAAAAAAAAAAAGAAATGTGAAAAGCTAAAAAACAGTTTATTGAAAAAACTTGTTGCCAATTTATTAACATCTAAAAAACCGGCCAAGTGCGAGTCGGACTCGCACACGAAGGGTTCCGTACCACAAGGCATAAAACTTCGAAAATAACGTTTCTTTTATACCCCTTTAAATTTTAACTTTATTTTATTTTTATTATTTGTTGGTATAGCGGCAACAGAAATACATCATCTATGAAAATTTCAACGTCTAGCTATTACGGTTCATGAGATACATCCTGGTGACAGACAGACAGACAAACAGACGGACAGTGGAGTCTTAGTAATAGGGTCCCGTTTTTACCCCTTGGGTACGGAACCCTAAAAATGACAGTCATGATGGAGTTTTGTTGCCGACCGTACTTTTGACCTTTTGCACTGCGAACAGTAATTGGTATTCCTGGTGGTTTGTAAATCATTGAATGGTGATAGCATATCTGGCATAAAATGTTCTTTGTAGATGTAACGAATTTTCTTTCCGTTTAGGGTTTAAAGGAGTAAAAAAGAAAAGAAAGAAAATAATTTTATTCGCGATAAACATGACGCAAAGAAAGACCTGGAGTAGATATACCTACATATATTATATGGTTTCCACGTCTACATTCATAAATGTGTGTGTGAGAGAAAGATATGAGATAAGTCTGACAACCAGTCTTACCAAGTGGTATCGTATTACCCAGTAACTGGGTTGTGGAGATCAGATAGGCAGTCGCTCCATGTAAAATACTGGTATTTAGCTGCATCCGGTTAGACTGGAAGCCGACCCCAACTGAGTCAGAATGACTCAGAATGATGGGTGTGAATGACGTCTTAAGAGGTTGTTGGTGTTTTTCCAATAACCCTGTATATAAAATTCAAAGTCCTGACTGACTGATATATGTATCAACGCACAGCCTAAACCGCTGGTCCTAGAGACATGAAATTTGAAGGGTGTGTTCTTTGTGAAGATTAGATATCCACTAAGAAAGAGTTTTTCGAAATTCCACCCTTAAGAGGGTGTCAAGTCGCGGGCAAAAGCTAGTAAGAAATAAATGAACAACGTTTGAGAGCAAATAAATTACAAATTTTAAAAAATCGTGACGCCCAAGTAACACATCAAAGCAGTATAACGGCCGACTTAGAGCATTTCTGTATCGTTTTCGCATTTTGAGTTAGTTCTATAGTAACATTACAAACGTTTATACGGCTACTGTAATGCTTATTTGGGCACAATTTATACGGCTTTAGATACTAAATAGGTTCACAATAGTTGTTTAATAGCATTACAGGCGCATTATATTAGCATTATTATGGTCAAAGAAGTTACCAATCGCATTAAAGAAGAATTATTACGGTCAATGACGTTGCCAATCGCATTACAGAAGCATTATACTAGCAATACTATTGATAATGAAGATGTTAATTGCGTTACAAGAGCATTACACTAGCATTAGAATGTAGTAAAAGAATGATTGGAGCTATTTAAGTGTTCACAGTTAGAACTTAAATAAACCCTACATCATTGCAAAAACATCTCTAATACCACGGTACAAATGTTATAATACAATTAACGTTGTAATTTAACTATTTTGTATCGCAACATAATATGGACGAAGACGGTCAAAACTGAGTGACACCATATTTTTTTGCATCAAAACAAAATTTATAATACTGGGTTAATTTTTGACTCTTTTGCTATTTCATGCCTTCAAATATTACTGCGCAATGTAGTTTACTGTAAATAGCTATATAAGTTTTATTGAGAATTTTCACGCGCCTTCGATATTTTGCGGTTTTGATATAAAATGTTATTTATAGATATTATGTGAAATAATCAAAACAATTGTGTATTCCTGTTTAGAACGAATTTTGCATAATTAACATAATATTATTGGATGGGCAGTATTAAATTAAGTTATATCATTATTATATAGGTCTATTGCTTTTATAAATAGGTCCGAATGATAATATTTTTTGGTTATAAAATATTTACAAAATGGTGTCGGTCTATAGCAGCCCGGTGAGCCTTTAAAAAGGCTAATTAATGCCGTCAGCAGTATAAATACTCACACG
Source organism: Mesoligia furuncula (assembly GCA_916614155.1). Classification (NCBI taxonomy): domain Eukaryota; kingdom Metazoa; phylum Arthropoda; class Insecta; order Lepidoptera; family Noctuidae; genus Mesoligia; species Mesoligia furuncula. Next base: position 16,687,455 of record OU744791.1, on the reverse strand, counting down.
TGAACAATTATTAAGCCAGAGGCCAAAGAGAAGACTTTTGGTGAACAGTGTAGTGCCATTGTCTATAAAGTAGTTTTATATGGGTTCACCGGTATACCAGTAGACTTGATGTAGACTGAAATAGTGCCATGGGGATCCTTGAGTAAAACAATCACCTATTTATTACGATAGTTGTTTTCTTATTTTCAGTAATTTTTGTACCAACCATACAATGCCGAACAAAATAAAATATATCAGCTTGCCAAAGCTGAATTATTAAAAATGGAAGACAGTTGAATGTATATACAGCTTTACGCATTACAATAACTCACTTTTATTTGATTAAAGAGCTGTTAGCTGTACAACAGAACTCAGTTGATCTTTAAAAATGCAAGCATTACATTGATTCACGTTTATGCTGTCCAGCAGTACTAGGGTTTTACTTACCACTTTAAAGTGCTATTACACAACAAAGGGCACTAAAAATAGCTCAAAGCTTTATAACGGATTTACGGTGCATTATAATGGTACAAGTTTATGCTATTAAGCAGCATTAGGCATTATCTTACTACTTAAAAATGCAATTATAGATCCTAAGGCACTAAAAACAGCTGAAAGATGTATAGCGGATTTACATGGCATTATAATGGTTCATGTTTATGCTATTAAATAGCATTAAGCATGTATTTACTACTTAAAAATGCTACTGTAGATCCAAATGCACTAACAACAGCTGAAAGCTGTATAGCTGGATTGTGGTTTACTGCAACAAAACTAAAGGCTTTACAAAAGCATTTTGATAAGCCACTATCCAACCGTTATATAGCGTAAAGCATCATAATGGTTTTTAAATGCCAATATAAAGCGTCAAGATGCTCGGTGAACTTATATAAGAGTTTATACGGATCTTAAGTTGTACATAAGTTTACTATTCGTTTGTTATAAATGCTTTCTGTGTTACTTGGGCGGTTACTCTTACATCTTTTTTCCGTCTAAATCTCAAGTAGTATGCATAGCGCATAGTAGCATATATGTATAGCGTGCGATAAAGTAGGTACTACGATCCCAAAAGTAGTGTAGCAATGGACACGCACACCGGGCAAGTAGCGACAACGCACGACTGAGCCACTACGGTACGCGATGTACCGAACGAGATCGAAAGTATCTTTCTAGTCACAGGATTAACTAGCTTTTACCCACGACTTTGTGCTCACAAATGTCGTTACCGCTTGGTACTTGTCGTCATCTTACCATCTACAAGCGTCTACGAAACTTTAAAGCGTAGCGAATGGGTTCTTATAGGTGAGTTCTTATAATGGCGTAGACATCTGCTAAGAAAGGATTTCAAAATTAAGTTTTTTTACAACACTAGAATACTAAATTAAATGACTAACTAACTTACTATACAACTGAATAAAAAAACAAAGGACACTTAGGCGTCGAAGTACTCGCCCGCATCGCTGTCATCCGGAAACGTGTCCAGAAGACTGGCAGCATTGCCACGTTGAATGGCAATGCTAATTCTTTGGCCAAAGAACGACCCAGCCCTCTGGTCACGTGAAGTGTCGACCAGCCGGCGAGAAATTTCCTTAAAAAGGAGACGCGCATTCAGGCCCCATGACCCGAGCGTTTCGACCCCAAACGGCTCAAAGCTGTAGTTGCCCATAAGGTTACAGTATTTGCGCCGCTTGAGGGTCTCAGCAGCCGCAGCAGCGGCGCCAGCACAGCCCGCCGTGCTAGGAACGTGATATGGCGCAAGGGTATCGACACATGTTGCGTCCCACATTTCAAAATCAAAATTCAGCACTTTTTGAACGTCAACATTACACAAGACAGTCACCCAAAACGGCCGCCCTGCGCCAGTTTCTAGTTCTTAACTGAGAAGAAGTGGCGCAACAAACTCGCCGGCAGTTAAATTAAATCATTTAAATTTAACCAAGGAGTTTGGATTAAATTGAGGAGGATTGAATGGTTCATACTGTCGAAGTCGTTAGGAAGCAGCAGGCAGCTTAGATATTGTAGGCCTTCTAAAAATGTGAACGATCCCATGATGAGCAGCCAAAATTGAAAGCGGACCATGTGCTTCGAGAAATACAAAACAATTTAGGTAAGTTCTAATTTGTAGAAGTATAAATTTTATAAAAATAAATCTATGCTAGATGACACAAACTTAGTAAAATTTGAGTTTTTGTCTAGACAAACTGTCTAGACAAGCAAATTTTACTAAGTTTCGATTCGAAAGTGTTACACACATTCCTAACTCAATTATGTTTTTGCAATAATTAGTGAACGGAACTGAAGATTTGCATGACTGCGCTTTACGTAATCATTCCGATGATTTTACGTTATTGATGATGCGTTAATAAGTACAATACTTACTAGTTTTACTTATAGTAGGTATAATTTACGGTAAATTCAACTCTGCATCTCTAGTTTAGAGGCGATTTTTCAGGGACATTCGCAATTTTACAGTAAGGAGTATGCTAAACATACTCCTTACTGTTTGTTACTAGAAGAACTAAATTTCGAATTTAGAGTTCTTCCAACCCGCATTGTTGCGGATCACGGCCCACTTCCTTTCACAGAGAGGAGGCCTGTATCCCAGCAGTGGGAACATTATAGGCTGGATTATACTAAGCTCGGAGATGTACTGACGCTAGCACATCAAATTACCCGAAACTGTTAAATTATAAACAATCAACTTTGAACCTCATACTTTAGCGATAAAGTTAAAAATCTATTAAATAAAGACAGATTGTAGTAACATGATGTGCTGGCGTCTGTATCTGATAAAATATTATAATATTAACGATCTAAGGTAGTAAATCGTCATTCGTTGGCCAGGTCAATGAAATGACCTCCTGAAGTATTGAATATTGAACGCTAAATTATTTGTTAATAATTGTTGTCTGTTGTTGTATTGTTGTTGTTGGTTGTTCATTGTTGTTTGTTGTTGTTGTTGTATAGTTGTTGTTAATTGTTGTTATTTGTTAATCGGCAAAGCTTAGTTACTATTTATATTAATAACCCTTGATAATTTCATCATTAGGGTTTCGTAGCTCAAAAGGAAAAACGGAACCCTTATAGGATCGCCTTATAGGTCCGTCTGTCTGTCTGTCAAGACCCTTTATCTCAGGAACGCGTAGAGCTATCGAGTTGAAATTAAAACCATATACTCATGTCTACAGTCCCTTTAAGCTGTAAAAAAATCAAACTTCTAAGTCAGATCCAAAATTCGTAAGATTCGTCGTTTTGTTTTAATGTTGTCTAGTCGTTCTAAAATGTCATTACGTTCTTACAGATTAACACGTTCAAAAAGTTGCTTAAGATACATTAAGTTACACTATAACGCATTAATTAAGATCAAACATGATACCAGTATGAAACTTACGTAAAATTTACTAATTTATGATGACAAAAAAATATGAACCAGAAAATCATAATTGCAACCTCATAATGATTTCTTACTAAGTCTTTCGTCAGAAATATTTCAGAGTTACAGCAGCAGCGCCAGAAACCAGCGTCATTCGTGCGACAGTCGCTTATATAGGACGCGGCCTAAGGCTTTTTGGACGGAATTTTTCTTACTTAAATCAGTCGTATAGTGTCGCTCCACTGCTTTTTATATATGCACGTCTTTGTAGTATTGAGTCACTGCACGCGATGCGATATGAGGAGACATTTTGGGTAACTGCGCTTAAAATTATATTGTTTCTTGGAAGAGCTAAGAGCGTTTACGCCGTACGGCATTTCATACAAACTTCCAAGCCCTTATTTTTTTATGTCATTGTATTGCCTTTATGTTATGTCACTTGTATTGTCTGACTGTACAATAACATACCACCAGAGTCAAAATCTGCCACTGCCGGTGGGTTCCCACATTGTCGAGGCGGGGGGGCCAATGACCTGACCAATCGCAGGGGGATCAAGGGTGCCCAGACACGGGATCTTCTGGTGCCCAGGTTCTGGTTTGGTCCCTGGGGTGGTCACGGCGTGCTATATATTCTAGTGCGCCGGTGATGGGGAGTGCTCCCCAGAGAAAGGGCCGGTGATGGACAGCCGCGGTGGGTTCACGGATGAGTGTTAACGCGTGCCCGTGTTCCCGCCGTAAGCGGCAGAGGAGGACACCTTGGAGTTTTAGTGGGTCAGAGTCCCACATTACTGCACTCCCCGTGATAGTGCAGAATGCATGAGCGATTAAAAAAAAAGACTTCCAGTCTAACCGGATGCAACTGAATACCAGTATTTTCCATGGAGCGGCTGCATATCTGACCTCCACAACCCAATTACTGGGTAACACTATACTCCTTGGTAAGACTAGTTGTCAGATGTTTAGGCTTCTGACTACCCGTTACGACTGTCAAAGATCTGCGAATGACAGCCAGTACCAATAGCCTAACGTGTTTCCGAAACACGGAGCGGTCTCTATATGTAATGGATGGTCACCCATCCACGAACTGACCGCGGCAAGCAAGCTTAACCTTCGACCCGTGCGGCTGTTATCATTTAGCCAGAAGCTCTATAACAGACTCCCTGAACGTTCGCCGAAAAAAGTAACTTTTTCCGGTTATCATATAATATTCTAAGGGCCAGCAGGATTGTCCGAAAGGGTTACCGCTGGCCCGGAACATAAAGGGCTAAGGAAGGAACACGGGTGGGTTTTAGTCAGTAAGAATCTGACACTCCCTTCCGCTCCACCCAGAGCGGGAGGAGTCATTTGATGATTTCCCATCCAAAAAAAAAAAGAGCGAATTTCTCCAATCTATTATACCTAGAATAAGTCTTATCCTTAGAATAAATTTCGAATTTTTGACAGTTTTTCCTTACTAAAACTGTCAGACGTCAATTTTATTCCACGGATAAAAGATATCTGACTTGGATAAATAAATTTTCTAGAATACATATTCCAAACATAAAAATTCATTCAGGTCATCGTATCTAACAAATTGGGAGACGAATTCACACTACTTGGATGGATACAACATTAATTACAATGCACACATTAATTGAGAAAAAACAGTGAAATACATTTTCACACTTAGTATAGAGATTTACGATTAAGACACAAACGACACACATTATCATAAAATACACACATCAAAAGTGTCTAGGGATCAAGCATTTTTATGCGGATTTCTTGAGATTGAGATGTGGCTTTGTAATAAATTTATGATTTTATAAATTTATATGGATCCTTTTTGGTGCATTTCATAATTTGAATCAGGAACTGTGAATCAAATTCGAGTAAAAGATGAAAATCAGCTGTCAATATTTTCCCTATAAAAACATACAACGCATTGAAGACATTATTAGTGCTACTGTTTCCCTACTACTGATTAAAACCAACGTTATTATGGAGCGGCGACGTCATTTAAGCAGGGAAGAAATGCTCAGAGCCGTGGGAATGATAGAAGCTGGTTCCCGGCAACGTACTGTGGCTTTAGATCTGAATACAAGTCAGAGTGTTATCAGTCGACTTTGGACACGTTACCGAAGCACTGGTACCGTGGCTGAGCGCCATGGAGGACGGTATCGCTGCACCACACGGAGACAAGACCGATACATTCAAATCTTAACTCGAAGAGCTCCAACAATAACCGCCATGATGTTAGCCGTGAGGCTTCATCACTCTTCAGGGAACTTAATTAGCGACCAACCAGTCAGAAACCGCTTGCATGAAGTGAACCTTCATTCCCGAAGACCGCTACGGGTACCACCTATAGCAATGCACAATCGTAGGATTCGATATCAATGGGCTCTTGAACACAGAAATTGGGCAGAAGAACAATGGCGTTTCGTGTGCTTTTCTGATGAGTCTCGTTTTGGTATGAGACCGGATACAAGACGTATTCGTATACGTCTTGTATCCGGTCTCATACCAAAACGAGACTCATTACGAGGGGTTCTCCAGTGTCGTCACTGGAGAACCCCTGGACGCCAACAGCGATTAAAATCCTGCCAGGAAGTCCATCCTTATAGTGGTGGAACCATCATGGTATGGGCGGGTATTTGGATCGGCGGAAGAACTGAGTTGATTTGGATCAGAGGCAACCTCAACGCTCAAATTTATGCTGAGACGATTGTATCAGACGTCATCGTTCCTCTACAAGTGCAAATCGGTCCCTTATTTCAGTTAATGCATGATAATGCACGACCGCACACCGCAAGAGTTGTAAGACAGACTCTCGCCGCAGCTAACATCAATGTCCTGCCCTGGCCTGCTCAGTCGCCAGACTTGAACCCGATTGAGCATGCATGGGATATGCTACAGAGAAGAGCTCTGCCGAATATGGAGGGTATCCAGTCGCAAGAAGACCTTTTTTTGTTGTTGCAACGAACATGGGCGGCCATTCCACAGCGTGATTTGGATGAACTCATTTTGAGTATGCCAAACCGATGCTCTTGTGTTGTTAGTGTTTGCGGTAGAAACACGGATTATTAATTGTTTAAGTTACCCAATAAAATTTTAAAGAAAACTGTTATTTCAGTCTTTTTTTCGAACTTTTGTGTTAGTGGTTCAAATGTCAAAAATCCCTTTATTAGGAAAATGGCAAATTTCTTTATTAATGCAAAGGTGACTTGGTTTATCGTTACTGTGACAAACAAAAACACTTTATTTGCTGAATCCTTAAAGAAAATTTTAATTAATATCAATCAGGAGAAAAGTTATTGCAAAAATATATGTTGATCCCTAGACACTTTTGATGTGTGTATATCTGACATTTGTTATGTTCACATTAAGCCGATAATTCAGGCGTAAGTGAGTGCTAAGTAGCACAAATTATCGCCTTTGCAGTCAATTGAGCGACAGCAGGCATACTTAATTATTATGTTTTTTTTTTTTATTTATAAATCACAAGTTCCTTAAACTTATACAAAGCACACAATTAGACCTCTGGGGTCTGTCTTAGCATGCCATGGCCTGAGATTTGATCAACGCGGCATGCAATTCTACCTACATAGGTACGTACATAACATCACGCCTGCAATCCACAAAGGGTTGTGCAGAGGCAGTGCAATGTTCTTTACCGACCTGTAACTGGTAATATGTTAGTCTTCGGCGCGGGAGATATTATCATATCCTAACTATATAATATAATTATTATTAATATTATAAATGCGAAACTAAGTTTGTTTATTACTTTTCAACACACTTGCTCGTAAAGTGACTCTTATTGAACCGCTTTTAGGTCCATAATGCAGTGTATTATAAACGCGTGCTTTTTCTTTACTTTAATCCACAAGTGCTTTATTTTCACAGATAACTATGTATTTACTAGGCGGAGATGCGCGCTTTTTTAATCTCATCAATTCACTTTTTTTTTTTAAATAGTCTGTATTTTCCTTGGTCCCAAAATTAACTAATATTTATTTACCTTAAGGGGAATGTTTTCTGTTTTTTTTTTGATCTTACACCTTTATGAAGTTGGAGGGTTGTATTGGTGATTTTGATGATTATAATTCTGTAACTACATATGTCTTACAGCCGCGAATAATATTTTAATCAACATACAACCTAGCACTGGCCTGCAAATTGCCAAAAACGTAAGAAAATTTGAATTTCGCGGGCTGGTTGGTGCATTCACCTTAAGGTGAATGCGCAGGGACCACAGACAATTTAAGGTGAATGCGCAATGGTAGTTCACGAAATTCAAATTTTCTTAGGTTTTTTGCAGGTCAGTGTCAGGTTGTGTCTTGATCAAAATATGATTTGCGACTATAACAGGTACGTCTTTACATAATGATAATCATTCGAATCATTAATACATCTTTCTTATGGAAAAGTTCTTAGGGAAAAAATCTAACCTGAAAGATTCTATTCTAATGACTATAATTATGTAAATACATATATATAGTATAGTCGCAAATCATATATGATCAAGATACAACCTGATACTGACCTGCAAATTACAAAAAAACGTAAGAAAATTTTAATTACCTATCCACTTTATATTGTCCGTGGTCTCTTCCGAAACCAAACAGAAAAGACCCTGACTGGCGTTCTATTATTGCGGATTCTCACTGAACTAATGTATTTTTCTCTATGCCAATAGTACTTTCTAATTCCATACTAACTAAAGTACAATTTGACATACGACAACACTACGATCAGTCTACACATTATTTTGTGTTTATTATATTTTTTCTATAGGCTGTTTAGAGGTTTTGGCAGTGCCACAGACTAACATATTTAAAAAGAGATTCAGTGCTTTTTACGTAGTATGTCTAAGAAGTCTGTGGTGCTTTTATTTACACCTGCGCGCGCAAAACAAAACTAGCGCGCCATTTTCCAAACAAGTTAATATTTAACGATACAAGTCTGTTTTTTTCCTCGCAAGTGTGTTGAAAAACGTCGTATGAAACGCGTGTGCATTGATCATTAGACTCTCGGCTTTCTTATCGCACTCGCCTGCGGCTCGCGCGAATAATACCGCCTCGAGCATAATGATCAACATAGCACACATGTATCATAATGTACTATTGTCACGCCTAAACCAATGAACCGATCATCCTGAAATGTTGCATATACGTTGTCAGATGTACAGGAAACGGACATAGGTACCTACCTTTCACCGCGAAAAAAAGTGCTCTTCCGAAGAAAACAACAATAACGTTATTATGATAATAGATGGCGCCACGTGTCTTTCGAATCAAAAACAGGACAACGTCTGTCGGGTCAGCTGGTAATGCACAAGTTTGTGCGCAGAGGTGCACTCTCTCTCTCCCTCTCTGGTGTTGGCGGAGTGATACCTCCGTGCCTCAGACACCATAGGCACCTACTAAGTACTTGAACAAGCATTGCATTTTACATTTTGGTCTCAAGTCTAGCTTCTTTATTATGTTTTCCTTCACCTTAAATGCAATGTAGCCCTAATAACTAAGTCTAAGTAAAGTGAGTATAACGTTACAAGGCTTTAATGTAACTTAATACTGACACTTATGGAATTGAATTACATTTATGAAAATTGATATCACGATCGAGGCAAGATTCAGTTTCAAAGCTACACTTTTATAATTCTTACCAAAAACCACCTCCTTTTTTGAAGTCGGTTAGAAATAAAATCGAACAACAAAAGAGTTAGATTCATACTTCACACTAATATTATAAAGGCGAAAGTTTGTGAGTGAGGGTGTGTGTGTGTGTTTATATCACAGATATAGATATACCTAGATAACGCAAGTATCACGAACTGTATGAAAACCAAGCGTGCCATTTTTTGACTACCTACTATGACGTCACAAGCTTGCGCTCTCGCTCACACTTACCTACCCAGCCAGCAGTACAAAGGACTGAGCGCGAATGGGGCGGCTTACGATTTGTAATCATAAGTTGGTGCAATTTTTGGCACGCGAAGTAGTTACTCTTGCGTTATCTAGGTATATCTATATCTGTGGTTTATACCTATAGATAATGTTTGTTACTTCTTCACGCTCAAACGGACCAATTTTGATAAAAGTATATTAAATTATTAATTATATTATATTATTAATTATATTAATTATATTTGATATGTTATCCAGGGTGTCCCCTGGATTGACATATAGGATACTTTTTATGCCGATATTCCCACGGGATCGACATTTACGCGGGTGAAACCGCAGGACACAACTAGTAAATATAAATGCGAAAGTAACTCTGTCTGTTATCTTTTTAACGTCTAAACCACTAATTCGATCAATATGAAATTTAACAAAAAAGTTGACCTGTTGTTGAAAAAGTTGAGTTGTTGTTGAAGTTGTTCAAGTTGGACCTGCACCCTAATTGTATAACACACTGTCAAACTTAATCTGAATAATTTTGAAGGATATTGCTAATACATTGCTTCGTATTTTAGAAAAATTTGTCAACAACGTAAATAACGCAATGAATGTAGTTGAACTGTCAAAAAATGAAAGCCATTCCTACTGTTAGTGTGTTACGGAATTACCCCACTGGAGAAGGACAAAAGGAAGAGGACACTAAGGAGGCTACTTTCATCCTGGATATTAGTGTAAAAAACTGGCCGAGTGCGAGTCCGACTCGCACACAAAGGGTTCCGTACCACAAGGCAAAAACGCCGAACAAAACATGTTTATTTTATTTTAATTTTATTATTTATTATTAAAGTAAAAATACAACTGAGTATTTTGTGAATATTTCAAGTGCCTACCTGTTGCCATTTTTGATATGGAGCAAAAAAGGGCAAAACCGCAAAAAGCAAAAAAGGGTTGTATGGGAGCCCTCCTTAAATATTTATTTTATTTTGTTTTTAGTATTTGTTGTTATAGCAGCAACAGAAATACATACTTTGTGAAAATTTCAACAGTCTAGCTATCGCGGTTCTTGAGATACAGCCTGGTGACAGACAGACAGACAGACGGACAGACGGACAGACGGACAGACAGCGAGGTCTTAGTAATAGGGTTCCGTTTTTACCCTTTGGGTACGGAACCCTAAAAAGATGAAATACAAAATTTGTACACGCAGATGAAGACGCGGTCAACAGCTAGCCACTTCAAAGAAAATAATCCTCACATTGTTTCTCATTTCACCTTGAAAGCATCTCGCGTGTTACTTGACCAAACACCACAGTTCCGTAGTACTACACTTTCTCTCTCATTTGACGGCCAAGTGCGAACGTACGCGCGGATGAATGGAAACGTGTGAATGAACCTTTCATTATCAAGCGAATGTTATATTCGGAAATACGTGTGTATGTGTTGACTCACTGACACAGATACACAAGAATACCAATGTCAGGGAAATGTATAGCATGCAAACATGTTTCTTATTTTACTAGCTTCTGCCCGCGACTTCGTCCGCGTGAAATTTTACCCTCCCCCCATTCACCCTCTTAGGGGTGGAATTTTTACAAAACCCTTTCTTAGTGGATGCCTACTTTTCACAAATAACACACCCTCCAAATTTCATGTCTTTAGGACCAGCGGTTTAGGCTGTGCGTTGATAAATCAGTCAGTCAGGACTTTGAATTTTATATACAGGGTGTCCCTGGAAGTATGGATCAAATCGAATAGGTGCGTGAGCAAGGTCATTTCCAAACTTTTTAACCCTGAGAATGTCGGTGAATTTTTTAAAGTTATGAGCAGTTTTTGTTTTTTTTTCAATCACTTCGCATAGTGCTCAATGAAAGAAACATGAAAAAAAATTATTCGTGCTATCAATTTAATTTTGTTGGTACCCCTTTTTACTTTTTTTTGTGGGTAGGAAATCATCCAACGACGCCTCTGGGTGGAGCGGAAGGGAGTGTCAGACTCTTAGTGACTAAAACCCACCCGTGTTCCTTCCTTAGCCCTTTATGTTCCGGGCCAGCGGTAACCCTCGGACAAGCTCGCTGAAGGCCTAATAGTTTTTTTTATATTTAAATAAAAATTAAGTAGGCCTTCAGTCTGTAAGACACTACATTTTGAAATAAATTTATTATTTGTATATTATTTGAAAAAATGGTAACTTTATTTATAAACGTTACAAGTTGCTTAAAGTTTAAACGTTACAAATGTATAGTCAATCGCTAATCATTACTGAAATTTTAGCAACATTTATAAAACCCCATTATATATTGGTAAAGATAAGTAGATATTATACAGAGTGGCACGGACATCGACGCGTAAACTATAACCATGAATTCTGCATTATTATGATCCTACACCCCCTAGCTGTTTCATAGAAAAGTGCAATACATACGCGGTCAAAATGTATGGAACAGCGATTTTTTTTTTAATAACCTACGAAAATTTTCAAACTCATTGGGGATAAAAATCATGTACTGACAGCATTGGTAACATGTCGTTCGTCGATTTTCCTCCCACCCTGTATTTTTGATGAGAACTAATACCTAACCACAACTGAATTAAGCGAAACTTCATAGGAATCTGGAGCGGCAGAGGTAATTGCGTAACACTATCAGTAGCAATGAGTTACATTTTGACAGTTCAACAACATTCATTGCGTTATTTGTGTTGTGAGGCAGACACATTTTTCGAACTTATGGAGCAATGGATTAGCAATATGCTTGAAAATGATTCAAATTGAGAGTAATAGGGGTGCAGGATCTAATTTATAATTTTGCAAGTAGGTCTAACCATTTCAAATCTGACCTGTTCCACCTGCCATTAAATGTCTGACATTAATTCCTTTAAAAAAAATCAAATTCTAGCCTTCATATGAAATCTTCACATTTGTATGTAAACATGCATTTAGGTTCTATGTGTACTTACTTGTCCTACAACTACACCCCGCGGTTTCACCCGCGTTAATGCGATCCCGTGGGAATTTCGGGATAAAAAGTAGCCTATATGTTAATCCAGGGTGTCAGCTACCTCCATACAAAATTTTATCAAAATTGGTCTAGCCGTTTGAACGTGAAAAGTAACAAACATATAAACACACACACATACACACCCCCACACACACACCCCCACACACACACTCACAAACTTTCGCCTGTATAATATTAGTGTGATGCGATTTTGTTAATCATCAGAAAAAACTAACTATAGTTAGCTGTATTAAGAATCTCTAAAATCTTTGTTTTCATGCGTAAGTATCTCAAATAATAATTATCTGGCACTCCTTATAAACTTAGCTAATCTTGGATGGTCTCAGACACATCTTGTTATTTATCTGGACTGGTCTGGACTATTTGAACTGTAGCACAGTAGGCAAGATGATAAAGTAAATCACACTAATATTACAAAGGCGAAAGATTGTGAGTGTGTGAATGTGAGTTTGTGTTTATATGTTTGTTACTTCTTCACGCTCAAACGGCTTGACCAATTTTGATAAAAATTTGTATGGACGTAGCTGACATCCTGGATTAACATGTAGGCTACTTTTTATCCCGATATTTCCACGGGATCAACACTTATGCGGGTGGAAACAAATATATACATTCCTTAAAAATTATACTTAACATACTGACTGTACCTGGGGCATGCGATACACCGCTATATGTGTGTGTAGCGTTACCAAACGGGAGCGTTCCCAAACGGGAGTAACCCGAAACCGCGGAGCACAGCTAGCTAAACATAAACAAAAGAAAACAGAATAACAAAAGAAACAAAAAAGTACAGTATTTTCACCGGATTTCCAGCAATAAAAATGTAAAAGCAGGTTTCACCAAGAGCCAAAAGGAAATGACTTCGCGCAAGAAAATTGTCATTTTACTGTTGATCGAACTGTTTTTACTGTAACTAATAATGAAGATTTACTCATTTCAGCAAATGAGAACCAAACTTAAAGGCAAGAAGAGAGAACTCATCTCACTAATATTAGAACCCACCAATCTGTAGCCCCTAATTGCGTAACAAACTACCTATCAATCATTTTGAAGGATAAGTGTTGCTAATCCATTGCTTCCTAAGTTTGAAAATGTGTCTGCTCAACAAAGTAAATTTCGCAATGAATGTTTTTGAACTGTCAAAATAAAAGCCATTGCTACTGTTACGTGTGTATTGAAACAGATAAAGTTATTTGAAATTTTCAAAAGCAATTTAATAAATAACATTATTTTTGCAACTACATAACATAACTTCACGTATGTAATCCCCGAAAGGTTGGACACCCACATTTCGCCAGATATGTTTAAGTCTCCTGTAAAAGCTTACGAGCCTATTGCCATCAACCGGGTATAGATCCAGACTCGGAGGGAGGCCAAAGAACAGATTGATGCAGAAATGTTATGAAAGAATTGGGAGTGAATGTTAGGGAGTGCATGAGAGCAGAGTGGTGACCCAGTGATAACGGCCGCGACTTACGAGTTGTAGGTCGTAGGTTCGAACTCAGACAGGCGTTTTAGTTTTTTTAAATTATTTCATCACAAATTCAGAATAAGAGCTGCTACTGAGAAATTCGCGCTTGCATACGTAGTTACATATAGACATGTAATTTATACAAGAATGTTTATTTCATCGATCTCAGCTGGAAACGAAGGAATTTCTTGTTACCATACAGGAGCTACATACTTAATGCTGATATTTAGCTGCATCCGGTTAGACTGGAAGCCGACTCCTACATAGTCCATTCCACATTGATTGATATAAAAGCTATATAGCATATCTAACTGCGAAGTTAAGCTGTATTTTCCACTGTCATTTTGTGGATAAGTGACCATGTTTAACAAGTTGAGACCTCTCTGAACCATGGTCGGCATAGTGAAATAGTCGGACCCGATTTATGTACAGTCACGAGCATACCATGCGTGGTCGCAACCAGCAAACCTAATACTGACCTTTTTTTTTGTTTCCGGGGTGGAAAATCCTCATGAATGTTCGCAGGGCGGGCGGCGGGGTCTGTCAGACTCTCACTGACTAAAAACCACCTCGGTGTTCCATCACGGGAACGTACGATCCTTCCGCAAACCCCGACTGGTGCCGGCCCGCCACTGTAGGCCTCGTCGGGACAGGGGGGGAGTGAGGTGTTTGACTCTCCTCGCGACGTCTAAGAAGGGCGCGCGTAGAACAATACGCGCCGCCACCTCGGGTCCTGATTTGTGTGGGGCGACGGACGTCCCCGAGTCTGTCGCCCCTGGATCCATTTAGGGAGGCTGGAACAGGGGGTTGTCCGCCCTCCGCCGACGCCCGGTGCGCCTGCTGCAGGCTGAGTGAGTGGACGAGATCTTCCTCTCTCGGAAAAGGAAACCACCGCGTCCCAGGACTCTTCGCTGCCGACCATCGACTTGACTTACACCAACGACGCAGTCATTACTAGCCCTTGAAGCAATTCTTGTCTAACCGAGTTCTAAGAGCAGGGAATAGGCTCCCGAAAAATGTTGTGACGGCTTCCACACTGAACTGCTTCAAGAATCGACTGGACAGACTAAATATCTCCAAGCTATACGATACACACGCATCAGCTAATTAGCTGCTAGTGTGTCTAACCAAATAATAATACGAGTATTTATAATTATGGCAACTAATTTACATGTCATCGCTTCGATATCACATAATAATATATTAACAATTTCAAAATTTACATACAAACGGCTAGAAAGCTGGCTGTTAGTTTAGATGCAGTAATTTCGTGAATAACATGACCTTTTCACAGCGTTTTACACAGATAATTTGCAAAATTGCATAATTTCCACACTCGTTCAAAAAACATAAAGCAACAAGCAATTCAACTCGCAAACTACTCAACAATTCTCGCTAACTGACGGTCACGGCATATTAGGCGGCTTCAGAAAAAATGTTCACATAAGGCTTTAGATTTTCAAAATAGAAATTTCTGGTGTAAATTTTGGCTTTAGATTGTTGAATGGATTTAAAGTCAAAATTCTATTTTAAGTAATTCAGGGACACTTTGTTTCGGCACAGCCGGCCAAATTGAACATGTAGATATTATGTTCGGGAAGAAGCCGCTCGGCTAGCTCGGATTGTACTGAGCCGACGACCCGAACATTATTCAGCCAGGATAGATGACGGAGATTGCCGATCGGCGCAAGCCGAATGAAAGTCATATGTGTAATAATTGCTCGGGTTGGCTTTGTTGTCCAACAAATACTGACGAATCAAACTGATTCCCAAATAATGATTTCCACGAGAAATGTGCGAGTGTTGATCGAATTCTTAGAGGTGGGATTCCCACCTCTAAGAATTCGATCAACACTCGCACATTTAGAAATGAATGATAGAATAGAAATGATAGAATAGAAATGATAGAATAGAAATGTGCGAGTGTTGATCGAATTCTTAGAGGTGGGATTCCCACCTCTAAGAATTCGATCAACACTCGCACATTTCTCGTGGAAATCATTATTTATCAGGCGATTGCGTAAGACTACTGTGACACGAGCCATATCATCAAACAGAGCATCCTACACAAAAAAAATTACACATACCATCATTACCCCATTATGAGTATTTACACATCATTAAACGTTCTTAGATTACATAAAAGCACCGGACACATATTGACGAACAAACAAGCAGAACGTGACTGTGGTGTGTGTGGATGGTTTAGGTTGTAACTTGGAAGGAAGACCTCGAGATTTTTAGCAAGTCTTTTACGTCATTTTCGGGTGGAAAAGAGGGAAATTTGTCGTAAAATTCATATAGCCGAAAGCCTAACACAACCGATAATGTAATTAGTTCAGAAACTTGTCGTCTAACACTAATACTGATAATTCTGCTGTCGGTATCTGGCGACCAGTCTTAGGGCGAATTTCACCAAAGAAACAGAACGCGAACACAACATCTAAACCGCGTTGAATATAGACACTGACGACCACCCACGTTCAGTTTCATTGGTGAAATTCGCCCTTAAAAGTGGCGCATGTGAGAGTAAATAGATTAGGTACTCATCAGTTGTAAAATTAAATGGCAGGCAAATCCTGGTGGACGGGACTGAACAAACCTCTTAAATATTTCAAACACCCATACTTACTTCATGTCTTTTCAACAGGCCGGTGGAGAGCTTTGGGAACACCCTCTGAGCTTAATGATGATTCTGACACTGTTGTTAGATAGACCACATTTTATAAGCACATCAGCCTGCCTATTCTGTGAAAATCTTACCGTGAAACCTTAGGTGAAGTGAGCTTGAAGTGACCTGTCATTCAACCTGATGCTAGGGGTTGAAAGCTGGCGTCAAGCTCATTTCACCCAAGTTTTCACGATGACATTTTTATAGAATAGAACATCATCTGTACCTACCTATATTTTGAGACTATAGTAATATAGTACAATTGGCACATAGGTAGTTTATTTTAATAAGGCATAACCACAAAATATGTCAAATGGCATGTGTGATGGTAATATTGTGTCATTTGTGGAACTTTGTGGCGGCAATTTCCCTAAATTACGATTTAGCTGTTGCACAATAGAGTTTCCGCTTGAACGTAACAAAGCACCTGCAAACAATGTCGCAACTATGAAATAGAAAAGCTTCATTTAAGTATCTACCTGTGTATCCGCTATTTCTTTTTTTAATCTCTTAAATGTATTATCAGTAGCGGCCCTAGGGCGGTGCGGTCGGTGCGACGGTACCAGGTGCCGTCATAGGAGATGCACTGAAATCAACCGAAATGCGAGCACAACTGGTGGTCGCATTTTGGTTGATTTCACGGCCTCGACCATCGGCTTTATAGTAAGTTATTATCATCAATGACTGTTGCCTGGTGGACAGTCCACCAGGCACCATGATAACTGCATAATTATGCATATATCATAGGAACATGGTACATAGAGGGGCGCCACGTTAAGATTTTGCACCGCCACCGCCACTGGGTATCATAATCAATTGAGGGGTGAAACTGAGGAACAAACAAAACTGAACAGCGGGGTAATTGCGTAACACACTAACAGTAGGAATAGCTTTCATTTTGACAGTTCAACATAATTCATTGCATTAAAGCATTGTAAAGTAAAGTAAAGTAAATTTTATTTGTATAGATTGCAGGTACATAAAATAAGATGTTACAATAAGATGGGTGAGCCTTGTACAATCTACCTTATTTAAGGCATGCAAACATTAATTAAATTGTTCACTTAAAGAAAAATTAAATAATGGAAATAAAATTAAATTAAAACATTATTCGGCATAGCACATCCACAATACATAAATAAAAAATAAATTTGAGTTAAATTATTCAACACATAAGTCCATGACATTTAAATAGTCATTTACTGAATAATAGCATTTTTCAATCAAAAGTAATGTCAGTCTCTTTTTAAATTTTTTTATTGTGTCATTTTTAATTATATTGGGTACTTTATTAAAAATTATTGGGCTCATGCTAATCACACTTTTTTTGAACAAAGCAGTATTACATCTCTCAATATTTAGTAAGTGTTTATACTGTGTTCTTATAGGTCTCTTCCTAGATTCTGACAACACTGAAGTGAAAATGTTCATGTTACATTTAACGAAGAGTGCGATTTCTAAAATATACATACTCGGGAACGTTAACAGTTTTAGGGACTTAAACACAGGAACGCAACTATCCGTCATTTTCATGCCAAGTATTGCCCTTATGCAACGTTTTTGGGCTTTGAACACATCTTCTCGTAGAGTACAGTTTCCCAAAAAGATTATTCCATATCATAAAATGGACGCTACTAGACTGTGGTATGCAACTACTGTTGTGGCGATGTTGACCTTTTTTGCAAGATTATGAAGGACATACGCCGATACGCTCAGTTTTTTGCATACTTCTTCTGCTTGAGATTTCCAAGTCAACTGGCTATCTATATGAATACCTAAAAATTTCGCAACTTTTACTTGGTCTATTCTACAGTTATCATATTCTATTATCTATTACTATAATCGGTACCGATGTGCGTTGATAGAAGTGCATTACGTTAGTTTTTTGAAAGTTGATTACTAAATTATTTTCGTCAAGCCAATTCACAATGTCATTAAGTGTAGAATTGATGTCATGTTCGTATTTATTCATGTCTGTACATTTAATTAGTGCGGTACTATCGTCAGCGAATAAGACCACAGGGTGTTTTTAATTTGATTAGGAAGGTCATTTATGTATAGCAAAAATAAGAGTGAGCTAAGAACTCCACCCTGAGGTACGCCATGTCTTACTAGTCTTGCTTCGGATTTATATTTATTCTCACTCCTAGTGTTGGTGCATATTTTAGAAATTTCCGTGTATTGTTTGCGGTCACTTAGATATGACTTAACAAGATCTAGTGCGTTTCCTCTTATTCCGTACATGTAAAGCTTATTTAGCAGGGTTTCGTGATGGACATAATCAAAAGCCTTTGCCATAACTGTAAGGATTGCGCAGATTGGCAATGGATAATATCCTTTAAAATGATTCAGATTGTGATTGATAATGTTTTACGAAATTAGGGTGCTCAACCAATCATCCTGGACATAGAATAGGTGTGAGCAAGGTCTGCAAAACAATAGTTTTGTCCTACAGACCTATAGCGGTATCTACAACGCCACATGCGAATCCTGCATCTCGCAAGGCGAGTTTACCTTGCAACTAGCATAGAAACTGACCGAAA
This sequence comes from Mesoligia furuncula, assembly GCA_916614155.1. Lineage (NCBI taxonomy): Eukaryota > Metazoa > Arthropoda > Insecta > Lepidoptera > Noctuidae > Mesoligia > Mesoligia furuncula. Next base: position 16,668,513 of record OU744791.1, on the reverse strand, counting down.
ATTCGACATAAATCATCGGGCAGTTGCCCGCCAGGCACAACACCGTCTGGTCGGAGGATCCTCCCTTTTCTATAGAGTATGAGTGAACTTTGAGTGAGTATGAGAGCTATGAGGAACAAGGTGTCTTGTTCCTCATAGCTCTATAGACCTATGAACGCGGGGAAGACCTGGATGAGACTCACACAGACGGAGGAAAAATGGCACAAAAGGGAGGAGGCCTATACTCCGCACTGGGTGGAAAAAGGCTGTCAACGATGATAATGCCATGATAATGATGATGAAATAATGTTTTCATGTAGGTACAGAAGCACATCAAGCTATTACAATCTGTCAAATTTCTACAATAGATTTTCAACTTTATCGCTAAAGCATAAGGTTCAAAAATTATTGGGAAAATTTGACAGTTTCAGGTAGCTTGATGTGGTGGCCTCCGTACCTACCGTGCATTTTACTATGCATTTTTTTTATTAGCATAATCAGCCTATAACGTTCTCAGAGCTGGAGCACAGGCCTCCTCTCTGTAAGAGGGAGTGGGTCGTAATCCACCACGCGAGCCCAGTGCGGGTTAGTAGACGTCACATGTCTTCGAATTTTTGGTTCTAGGTCATACCCGTTTCCTCACGATGTTTTCCTTCTGGATTCGAACCTACAACCTATAACTCGTAAGTTGGGGCCGCTCCGACTTTGCCACCTTTTTTATTATTTACTCGAAACTTTTTTGTTTGACCGTTAATGAATATGGATTATTCCACAAAAGTATATGTTGTAGATACTTACTAAGTATAAGTTTCCGAAACGCGGCGATACGGTCACGATCCCTTTCCGAGTTGATATGTGTGCTATGACATTTAACCACCTAAACAAAACTTAGAAACGCCTACAAAGAATATTATGTAAAATACGACACTCCATTGTTTTACCAGCTGGTGTAAAGAGCAAATACTAGTAGGCGTTGGCAAACAAAAGGCGAAAAACATAATTTAACCGCAGTAAAACTAAAGTGTGGTAAGTTAACCGCATAACTTTCTTTACATAATAGCATTGTTTTGTTCTATTAGAAAGTTTTATCTTGAAAACTTTATTACAAAAAAAAAACAACCGACTTCCACAAAACACTATAAAGTGAAAAATAACTTTAATTTCGGAAGTCGGTGTCTGGATTTGTATTTTAGTTTTTTGCCACCGACTTCCGAAATTAAAGTTATTTTTCACTTTATAGTGTTTTGTGGAAGTCGGTTGTTTTTTTTTTTGTAAAAAAGTTTTTATTTTTCACTTTTTAGTGGGTTAGTTTGTAATTTATCTGAGTTACAATAGCCTAATGTCAACTGCTCATCAGCAAAATCGGTTCGTAAATGACGGAGTTATGCGCGAACAAAAAATGTAATGCAGAGTAAACGAAAAGATCGTTAATGTAGACAATGTAGGTAAATTTTTAGATTTTTGTTGATTTTTCAAAAACCGCTTGTCCGATTTCGATAAAATTTTCATGGGACCATTTGGGAAGTATACTCTTTCCAACAAAAAAATAAATTTTCAAATCGGTTGGCAAACGACGGAGTTATGCGCGAACAAACATAAAAAAAAAAAAAATACAAACATCCGAATTGAGAACCTCCTCCTTTTTTAGAAGTCGGTTAAAAATACTGATTATCGATAAGAACTTTGTAAGCTTTCGTTATATAGTAGGGCCATTACAAACGCAAAGATAAACCTATTTGCTATTACGAACTGCCAGTTTTATTGTTTTTTTGAACTATCCCATAACCTAAGGTTTCTTTTTTTTTAAATACAATTTTCTAAACACAGCCGGCACGAAGCCGACCTGCAAAATTGAATAATATTTTTGCGGCAAGCTGTGCCGAAAGGTTCCGAATCATGCCGACCCGAACGTGTATAACACGCTTCAGCGTACTAACGACTATAGCTTGTTGCCTAGGATAGGTTGAACATACTTACTTAGCAACGAAAAACCTCTTCTAAAGCATACAAAGGTGGAGGCAGGTTAAAGTTCAGAAAGTGCACTGAACTGCCTTTCCAAACTCTTGCAGACAGCCATGGTGGTAGACAGAGAGAGAGTGGTGGTGATGCTCTGTCTACGAGAAACCTATTTAGCTTAGAGTTGCTTTCCAAAATTATTTTCATTCATTCTTTTTTTTTCCTAGATTACAAAAACGATCGCTCTAGTTAGGACAATACCTACACGTAAAAATCCAATTTGGTTCTAATTTCAGAGTTCGCCCTGGGTCTCGTATTCTTTCATCGTGGGAGTAGCAGTTTTTTCCAGAAATGAATCGTCTTTGCCATATAGGTATGGTTAAAAATAAAAACTAAAAAGAAAAAAATTATACATTTATTTACATCTTAAATAGCATGTCATACATAAAAAAGTACCTAATTTACAAATTATTTTCAAATAACCGGAAAAAAAAACCTCATAAATCAAATTCGGTAAGTATCATTTTTAACCTCTCCACCTTTTCATAAAAGGCTTCATAGTTACGTATATTATTAAATAAATCTCATTTATTTTCCAATATTAATTGTAGTGGCTACCACGTACAGGAAGACGTAGCTTTGTAAGGCCTCCTATATGATGGACCGATGACCTGGTGAAGGCCGCAGGAATCCGCTGGATATGGAGAACCACAGAACCGTTCGAAGTGGCGGTGCTTGGGGGAGGCCTATGTCCAACAGTGGACGTCTTTCGGCTGAAATGATGGCACATCGAGTTTTGAAAAGTTTTGTGTTTTAGATTGTCGACTCTTTCACTCATTCCAGTGTGACAGTCTCTTTCTAAACCTCGATGTGATGTCCACGCTCGGGTGCTACAGTTCTATCGCTCAATCATGCGCAGACGTAGGGGGCCGTCTGGTGCGTACATGAATGTGACAGCGTAATCGAGTGGCTCGTGGTGGTATTCCAGACGATATCGACGGATTAACTGAAAATTAAAAGATATTACTAGTATTGCTTCGCTAATTTTGACAATACTTTGTTAAACTGCATCAGTGCTGCAGCTGCATCACTAACTGATCACAAATCCGACACTAATGTCTAAAATTATCAGAAGACCTTATCTTTGAAAATCTTAATCCTTATGGGTAATTCTTCCCAAATAATTTATGGGGTTGCTGTTCTCAGCACATTTTGGAATATCAGCGTAGGTAGGCGCTTGAAGATAAAAAACCTCTTTACGATTTCTTACCTTCGCCAAAAGAATTTGAATTTCCAAATCAGCGAATCTCCGCCCCAGACAGATCCTGGCTCCGAAGCCATAAGGCAGGGAGGCGAAGGGATGCAAACGACCATCGCTCTCCAGCCAGCGTTCAGGCTTGAACTCCTCAGGGTCAGAGACGAACTGCGCCATGTTGCCCGTCACGATTGTGGGGAATACCACTTGAACCTGAAAACATAGAATATAAAAAATAAGAATCCAGAGTTTCAGATCCAAATTTTAGAGTTACTATTCAGCTAATTAAGTAGTAGTAGTAACTCATTCAAAAAACTGTCTAGATTAAATTATGATGATCTCTCACGATGAATAATAAGTTTAAACAAATTGGACAAATATCAGGAAGTGTGGAAGTAATGAAAAAGATTTGAGCATACTAGAATTCTGCAACCAAGTTCTTGAATACTTACACCTTTAGGGATGTGATAGCCACAGATAACGTCATCTTCTTGAAGGGTTCTACCGTTACCAATAACTGTAGAATACATTCTGAAACAAAATGAATGAAAGAATATAAACGAATCAAAAAGACTTTGTTCTCATTAAGAGTGTATAATGCGGTAAAATTGTAACAAATCCATTCTAATTCTAATTTAAAAATGAAGAGCTCAGCAAAACAATTTTTAATATTTGCCTTACCCCTGCTTTGCACGGTTTTTTACCATTTGACAAAACATCGAGTCTTCTTTAAACGTAAGTTAAATGTAAATTTAATTTACGCATTTTAAACCTTGCGGAAGAAATTCTCAAAATGACACCCTCATGATAACCGCATCAAAATTCGTTGCGTGATTTAGAAGAACAACGTAGTCACACAGACAGACACTATACAAGACAGACTAAGTATAGATTATAATAATAGATATTTACCTAAATACTTCTCTAACAAAGGCCTTGGTATAATGCAGTTTGTCCAAGTCAGCATAACTCAACGGTTTGCTGGGATCAGGTAGTACTCTTCTGATCTCTTCTGCCATCTTCTCTTGTTGTTTCAGTCTGGTCGCCGCCTGGTACAGGATCGAGCAAACTGCCATCGATATCTAAAGGGAACGAAAATGTTATTAAAAGATAAATATTTTTAATCCTAGAATAATTATTGAATCTTGTTTGATTTGTTGAGGGACTGCTGTACGATAACGTCCCGCCGACGAATTATGTTAGCGTACGATAACGTCCCGCCTACGAATTATGTTATCGTACGATAACGTCCCGCCTACGAATTATGTTATCGTACGATAACGTTCCGCCTACGAATTATGTTATCGTACGATAACGTCCCCCACACGTCAGTGGTAAGAAAACCAGTATAAACTGACCTCTCTTATTCTATTGAAACTCCGTACTAAGCAAGATGTGTTTTTTTTTTCATATTTCTTGTTCAGCCTTGATTCAATATATTATTATTTTTAGCCTATGTTGTCCCACTGCAAGCCAAAGGCCCCCCTTTCTCCTTTCCACTCTTCTGTTTTGAGCTAGTGTGGACCAATCGTCAGTCGGTAGGCGTCAATCTTGTTTGCCGCATGTCGAACAAGTCATGGGCCAAATCTACCATCATAATGATTCAGTAAAACAAATAATTCTTTAAAATCATGATCAAGCTTATTGAATAATAAATATCTTTCCTTACCGTATCAATTCCAACTAGGATAAGATCCAACGCCATAATAGTAGCGATCTTTGGGTCTCCTTCGCTCTTGAGCACACGCTCAAGCAGAGAAAGATCGTCCTCTGACGTCACTTTTTTGGTCTTTAGCCGTTCTAGAGCCTCATTTATGTATTTGCTGCAAAGCCTGGAATTACGCAAGCAAAATTATAAAGTGGCCATTGAAATAAATTGAAGATTATAAAGTGGGAGACTTTGGAAAAGGGACAATTACTAATTATTATGGAGTATACTCTTGTTATCTTGCATGTAATACGCGCCTTGATATCTCTATATAGAGTATTTACATGTTATTTTAGAATAAAAAAATATTGTAGATAGAACTCTAAGCTCTTACTTTCCTAGCTCTTACAGATATAGTCATCAAGAGAAGTGGTAAGTTAGCCACATTAAGTCTAAGAGAATTTGTGAAGTAAATCCTTAGTTCTCATCGTAATTTTCATTAATCTAACACTTACTCAACGAAGAAATTCATATTGTTAACGTATTTGGTCCATAGTGGAGTCGGCACATATCTCCAGTAAGGCGCCTTGAGTTCCAACACAGCAACATTTCTGAGCGCATACTTTGCGGCGTCGATGATACGCTGTGGTTCCGACTCGCTGGTCAGATCCGATGAAAGACAACCTAGCCGCGTGTCGAGGGCGACGCGACCGATACCTGGGGAATAATCATAGATGGCGCTGTTAGTTTGTACAGTATTGATTGATAATAGATTGATTGAGATTGCAATAGATAGCAGCACTAAGCTGTATTTTCCTAGGCTGAGAGGAGTGGATTTACAGGAACAAATACCTGTATAGCAACAAGTGCACTCTGCCTGAATAATTTTAATCGAAAAACTGAGTATCCTGGATTTTAGATAGAGTTTAGAAGATAATCAATACATAGAAAATATAGATTTTACGCCGCACGTGGTTAAACAAGAAGACCATCCTAACTTGTGAAGAGGCTGTAGTGTTATACTTGTACCAATAAACTAATAACAGATAATAAATAACTGCTTAGCTGCTTAAGTAGCGCCTATGTTAAGCTCGAGCGGGCAATCTGTTAGTAGAGCATGATTGACTGAAAGTTGCTAAGATTTAACTGCATGTAGAACACAAACCAATGATACACTGCTATGTATGATTATTTTAAGTTGATTGTCTAAGATGCATTGATTCATTCATTGAACTAGCAAGGAGTTAAGACTGTTGTCGTAAAGAAAAAAGGTTACATCATCTATTTTTCTAGACTTTAGTCGTTCTGGTTATCTAGAGGTCCTACGAGACCGAATCCACTTTTGTGCTCTCAGAACCATATGAAAGCAAATTTGTGTCCAGACAAAAATGTGAAATTGTCGCCAAATATCCAGTTATACAAGGTGTAGGGCAATTGAATAACTAAATACATCTCGATATGGTCCCTTTGTAAAAGTTGTTCGTAATGATGAGTTCCCTGAAGATCCTTGAGAGATGAGAGAGATCCTGAAGAGAATGAGATCCCTGAAGAGGTTTTCAGCCATTTCAATTACACCTTGGACTTTCTATAAATGTGAATTTATCGGCAAGAATGTGCTAACTACCCCAATACTTACACTCAAGCGACCAACGATGGATATCATTATCGAACTCATGAGGGAGGTCCCCGTGCTCATCTCTGGCGTTCTCCATGTACTTAATGAAGTCTTCTGTGACCATCTCTATGGGAGCCACGTACTTCTTCACCGTCTGCGGCTGCAGAATTGGCCGCTGGACCTTCGAACGAAATCGACGCCATTGCTCGCCGTGTCTGTAATTTAAAATAATAGAATCATTAGTTGAATTGTGAAAATTAAAAAAAAATGGCTATTTTGGATGTCATGGCAATTTGCGCAATTTATCTACGGAAACTTATTTGTTAAAAGTTTTAATTTTGGCATTGTGTTTTGGAATTGCTGACAGTTTGAGAAATTATGAAATTGTCCAAAAATTGTCCTTTACGTTTCAAAAGTACCTAAATGGTAAAGGTACAGGTGACCAGGGACATCGATGCACAACCTGTTAACCATGGATTTAACACATGATGATTATGAACCTCCCTGCGTTGAAATTTTTAGTAGGTTATTTTTTTTTAATTCCATACATTTTGACCGCGTAGGTATTGCACTTTTCTGAAACAGCATTTTTTTTTGTTGATACCCGATGATTCTACGCTAGTCTAGAATCACGTGTTGTATTCAGGGTTACAGTTTGCGCGTCGATGTATGCTACCATGCTACACTGTATTGTTTTAAAAAGTTGTCTTTACTGCCTCTCTATAATATTTATTAATAGAGCTCACAAAGCATTTATAGTAAACGAAAAGCACAGGATTATTCCTGTGCTATTCGTTTGTTTGTGTTGCTTAGGCAACAAACAATAGAAGATCTGGGGGCCTAAAAAGGCCACTTTGGCAGAATCATAAAAGGATAACAGAATGGACTTAACTGTTAAATCCCATTGGTTAAGCATTTTTCAGTTATTTTTTTTGTCTGTGCTAAAATACCAATCAATCAAATCCAAATCCAATCCCAATCTATTTGATTGTACCTACGTAGTGCAGCGTAAAAAAGAAAAACACGAACTGTTCTTGCCATTTTATAATTCATAATGTTATCCTTTTTTCCAAAGTGGCCTTTGTAGGACCCCTGATACGCTGATGCTACTGACATAGAAGCTCAAGTTAGGCTAACAGTGAAACGATAGAGCTATCTACATTGCAATCACGACTGCAATCACAATCATCATAAAACAAAATATCCAATTTCAATAGAAAACGATTCTGTAAGTTGTTTCTAAACCAATCAACAGGTAGTGCAGTAAAGCCTATAAAGTAAAGCTGTAAACTCGTATCACAATAGAAAATATACATAAAACGAGGTAGCGAGCCGTTTAATTATCCCATGAAACGTGAAGAGATTTAAATGCAAAATGAAAGCTTCCTGGGCGGTCCATAGCTTTCTCAATTGACTTTTAAGCACACAGGAATTAATACTATGTTTTCAGAGAAATCCAAGACAGTTTTTAAAGTGAGACTTCTTGGGCGGAGATTCGATAATCGGACGAGAATTGAGAGAGAAATTTCAAGGACGTATCACGTTTTGGCATATTTCGTTACATGAGAGAGAAGAAGGATATAGATCTCTCTGTCTCTTACACTAAATTTTAATTGTTTTATCAGCGTATACAAGCTTAATTCATCGGTTTATAGAAGCATCAAAGAGTTTTTAGAAATCCCACACGACGAGCCAGCACAGGTCACGTTACTACTTTTGTACTGTCCACTTTCTCAAAAAGTAGTATTGCACACCCACAGTTTATAACCCCATTTCTGCTTAGAAAACTTAATTTAGAATTGGCAGTGGTTCCCAACAAAATCGAGAGTCAACCCACTTTTTGACTCCCATGGAAGTAGAAGAAACTAATTCCAACATTTTAAAACCTAAAAAGCAAATACCCATAGAAAAACAGCAGACCGATAGATTAAAAAATATAGCCCGATCAAGATACCAAGAGGAATAAAGAAGAATTATAAATACGACGCGTTCGTTAGTAAAACAGAATAATTAGCAGCCTAAGCTATCTTTACTTTGCTAATTAAATTAGATAAAGAGACCCCATCCATAAAATATACCAGTCATAAAACAAATCAAACATCTTAAGTAAAGATTAAAATGTAAACTATAAAAGTAACGAAGGAATTCTTAGCAAAGTATACGCAAACGATGACGAGGAAATGACAGCATAACTTCGAAGAAATCGTCTTAGGAATAAAAATGTGTTTGAAGCATGCGTGAGAATATGTGACGGACTCAAACGCAATGATCACGACACGCCGTATTTTCAATAGAACAGCGTTCGATGTACACGGAGAGGTTTGCCACGTTAGCTGTGCGGTTCATTTGTTTTCGAGCCACGCATCCGGGCGTAGCGTGGCCGTGGGTCATAGTCATAGAAATAAGAAAGAAGGTCACAGTGGACCTCGGGATCCAACATTTCAAACAAAGCGAAGCTATGCAAACGTGTGTATCTTAGCCGCGGGTTGCCTTGGAGCAGCACCTGTATGCCCATCGCTCCATTTGCATACATAATACCCGCTTTAATTTTTAATGTCCCACAAATAGATTTTGCGCATTTCAATGCATAGCGCGTTTGCGTTGCGTGCGTGGGTGTGATAATGGACATGTTTAGGCTTTGTTTTTTTCCTTCTTATTGTAAAAGAAACTGGTACCTACCTACGTGATCAGTGAATTGATTACGTTCTGAATTGCTATCACTTTAACTTTGAGTGTTATTTTCTTTTTCTAATAAAACGTAATATTAATATTTCTTTTATTTCTCATTCAATGTGATGCTTACCAACTTTGATGTATCACTTTGTGATTGTGACCGGTTTCCAAAATATTATCTTCTCAAATTGGCGCGTTTCAAAAGTTTATCTTGATTCCCGTAGATTTGATTTTTTGGAGAGAGATCTTGATTTGGTAAGATCTATATTAAGGTACTTGATTGATCTTAATGTTTTAGCTTTGGTCGTAAATATTACGAGCTTCAGTATGAAGACGAACATAATGAAGCGCGCTGTACAGACAAATGAATCAACACAACACCAGGGGGGCAATTCTCGTAATTATAAGAACACGTTCAGTCTGATCTCAGTCTCAATCTGTAAAAGTTAAAAATTTAGGGAAATTAGAGGTAAATTCCCTAAATTTTGACAAGTTTTTGATATTGATTGTCGCTGAGATGAGATTGCGACTAGATTTTGAACCTTTTTTAATTACGGGAATTGACCTTAAGGTCATTGAACTTTGAACAAAAAACAAAAACCAAGCAGTCTTTACTTTCTCTCTCGTTCGCGGAACACATTAGGAAGACCATCTGCCATTATATCCAGTGGTTTTCTCTGAAGTCGCGAAGTGGTACATAACACTTTATTGCGGCTATCATCTGAGCTGTTTCCGAGTGCAATGTCTCCGCACTGAGCCGTTTGAATGTAGCTGGATAGGAGAACTTTGTATTTTTTCTCTACCTATACAGGGTGGTCCAAATAGCGACATCAATAAAAAAAATGATTCCTCATACCTGGGGGTATCCGAAAATACCCCATGTACCTATGTTCCGCGATTTTTGATAGTTTAGGAGATATGAATTTTTTTTTTGGGGAAATTTTTCGGGGACGTTTTTAAAAATTTATAACTTTTTTTCGATAAGCTCTTTTTATGATTTTTTTTTCCGATGGAACTATCATTAAATGATAAAAAAAATATTATTAATATTAGTGCAAGATACAATTTTTTTTATCGAAAGAAAGAAATTTACATTCTTACGATTAAAAGTTATATAAGTCTAGCCCTATTAAAGTCTTTTACCTCATCATCTGCCTAGCCTTTTCCCAACTATGTTGGGGTCGGCTTCCAGTCTGACCGGATGCAGCTGAATATAAGTATTTTACATGGAGCGACTGCTTATCTGACCTCTACAACGCAGTTACTGAGTACCCTTGAGTACCGATACCCTTTGGTTAGACTGGTTGTCAGACTTTTGGGATTCTGACTTCTGACTGACTATCAAAGATCCACAAATGACATCCGGGACCAACGGCTTAACGTGCTTTCCGAGGCACGGAGGGGTCACGGTATGTAAAGATGGTCACCCATCCACAGACCAATCGCGGCAAGCGTAGCTTAACCTGATCGATCGACCTGTGCGGCTGTTATTATTTAGCCACGAGCCCCTCTTAAAGTCTTTACATAACTTCGTATATTATTTAGCAAGTTTTAATATCACCCTACTAAAACGATTTTCCCGAGTATTTCAATCTACAAAGTAAGATCTCAGTCCATAAAACATTGCCCTGGTTAACTTGCCGAGCAGTAAAAAATAGGCACATGAGAAAATACTAAGTTACTATGAACCACCGCACCGTATGAAGTTGTTCAGATTTTAAATCCGTAGAATAAGAATTGAAACTGGTAGTTACTCTGTTGCGTACCTAAGTGTGTAAATAAGGGACTAACTTTTTGACCTTGCCATAAAGTGAAACCCAATATAGATTTCCGTCAACATACCTATCTAGTATCTAAACCTATAAAATAATACTAACTACAGTAATCTCATACATACATAAACTCATGCCTTCGTCCCATGGGGGTAGACAGAAACTACAGAACACCACCTGCAACGATATTTCCACGGGATCGACACTTATGCGGGTGAAACCGCAGTGCGCTGCTAGTCACAAATAACGCCAGTAACTCCAGTTTCTGCTTTCATAATTCGTTATTTATAAAATCTGAATCATCTCACAAAACGGCTCAAGAAGTTAGTGTTAACAAGTAAACAAATAAAACATTTTCCTCCGCTACAATGAATCATAAAACGTAAGTAATGTACAGCCAGGCACTACATTATTGAGACAAGGTGTGTGTCCACAGCATTATTCAAAGATGTTTGTCTATTTGCACATCGGCTCAGATAACTATTGACACTTATGTTCTAAGATCCGCTAAGATAAACTTAGAGTTACGACTGTCTTCGCAAGCCACGATTTGCAAATTCCTTACTTCCAATTAGTGAAATATTTCGCGAACAAACAAAGGTTTGAGTGTATTTTGGACTTTACCTAAGGAGGCCTAAACAAACAGCTTCACTTTAATGGGCAAAATTTTACGATGGTTATGGTTTTTACATGGTTTTTTGGCATTCAATTCATTGAAGATCAGCTGGTTCCTTATATTTTTCAAGAAAGTGTAATAGTGTGATGTTATTTATTTACATGTATAAGCATTATCAGCCTATAATGTGCCCACTGCTGGGACACAGCCCTCTTCTCTGTTTGAAGGAGTGGGCCGTAATCCACCACGCGGGCCCAGCGCGGGTTCGCGGATATTATATGTCTTGAATTTTTTGTTCTAGGGATATACCGGTTTCCTCTCGATGTTTTCCTTCACTGTTTCGAGCGCAATGGTGATGAAATAATTTGCACAAAATAAAGTGCCTGTCTGGGTTCGAACTTGCGACCTACAACTCGTAAGTCACGCCCGTTACCACCGGGCTACCACCACTGTTCTAAAAAATACATACCAAAAAATAAATCACAAAATACCAATTACTTTCTTAATATCCAAATACCGAAATAACTTCTTTATGCCTTATGACCTAAGGGTTACTATAGAGAACGTCTAACGTGTAAAGCGTCTAAAGGTACTCCTTAGTTGTAAAACTTGTATTGCAAGTCCTTATCTGCAAGTACTACTGCAATAACATTTACGCAAACTATTCGTTCCTCTTAAAGTCTAAAGCTAAGTGGTTCTAGAGCCAGACGCCTTCTTGTTTCACAACCGGTCTACCTCTATGGCACTAACCGACATATTCGGTTTCACAACGACTAGAGCAAATTGTATCCATTAAAGTAGATTGTATTACCAGAACGTGTGTATTTTTCAGTTCTGCTCTGAATCAGAGACAATCTTCATAATCATCATCATCTGGCTAGCTTTTTCCCAACTATGTTGGGGTCGTCTTCTAGTCTAACCGGATGCAGCTGAATACCAGTATTTTACATGGAGCGACTGCCTATCTGACCTCCACAACCCAGTTACTGGGTAATACGATACCTCTTGGTAAGACTGGTTGTCAGACTTTCGGGCTACCCGTAACGACTGACAAAGATCCACGAATGACAGCCGGGACCAACGGCTTAACGTGCGTTCCGAGGCACAGAGGGGTCTCGGTATGTAAAGATGGTCACCCATCCACAGACCAACCGCGGCAAGCGTAGCTTAACCTGATCGATCGACCTGTGCGGCTGTGATTATTTAGCCACGGAGCCCCTCTGAGACAATCTACATAATTATGCTCTAGGAAAATTGAGTAGAACCTATGAATGTCGAATTCAATCGTGATGATACATAAAAAATCAAACTGTAACTCGAGTTTCAGTGTATTGGATATACACGACAGAGCTGCTGCAGTGCTCTTCCAACCAGCCTTAGCCGAGTGTACACAATGTCTCATGCCGCCTAATGATTTTTTTTTTTTTTGGATGGGAAATCATCAAATGACTCCTCCCGCTCTGGGTGGAGCGGAAGGGAGTGTCAGACTCTTACTGACTAAAACCCACCCGTGTTCCTTCCTTTGCCCTTTATGTTCCGGGCCAGCGGTAACCCTTTCGGACGAAAAGTTTTTCCTTTGTCTGGTTAATAAGAATCTAAATATTTACCAAAAATATATGATCCTGTTTATTACTAGCTCCTGCCCGTGACTTTGTCTGTGTGAAATTTCCTGTTCCTCCGACCCACCCCGTTGCATCGCATCGTCTGCCCGCGCTATTGCTTCATTTTTGCTTAGCGTTCTTTCTAACTTTTCTTCTCTTTGCTCGGTTCCTGAGACCTAGCGTGATGTTAAATAGCCTAGAACCTTTCCCAAGAATTGGTCTATCAAATGCAAAAAGGTATTTTCTGTTATTAGCGCGTTCAAACAACCAAAAAAACGAACAAACTCTTCAGCTTTATTATTAGTAGGTATAGATTATGACTTAGGAAATGATAAGCCTCTGTGTTGAGGGAGAGAGCCTCCCGTCTCAGCCGCCGAGGGAGACGCTCCGGGCGTCGGGAGCAGCGTGACGACTCCCGTCCACGGTAGGCGCGGGCCTGCGGACGGAGAGTCATGGAATGGGTAGCTCACCGTCCGATCAGGACCAGGCCGGTGCCGGACGGCGCGTACGTGTTCCACACGCGCCTCAAAGAGATGTCAGCATAAATTGAAGGGGGCCCCTTGGGGCCGAAGCCTGCCAGGTCAGCGGGATTTTCCGAAAGGATTACCGCTGGCCCGGAACATAAAGGGCTAAGGAAGGCATCTGTGCTCTTTCTGACTAAAACCCACCCGGGCTTTTAGTCAGTATTAGTCTGACACTCCCTTCCGCTCCACGCAGAGCGGGAGGGGTCATTTGATGATTTCTCATACTGAAAAAAAAAAAGACCGCTGTGTCGACCACCGCTGAGTCGGTCTTTTAATATAGCATCCATGTCACAACCACAAGGACTACAACGTATACGATGATGTTAGTACACTGAATATGCATAACCAGGTGCGTAACCACCACAGTTAGTACATGTTGTTCTCATAATAGCTATATGTATGTACTGCATACTTGATCTTGTCCTTTAACTTGGGGATTTCCTGACTGTTTACGGCTTTGTTCAACTTCAGAGACAACCAGTTTGATCACAAACAGGTAGGTTAATGTCATAAGAAAGTGATGACATTAACCAAGCAGTTGGCCTTCGCAGCCCTTAATAACTTTTGAGATGCTTAAACTTTATACTTTTAGCATCATTATTCATTATTTATACAACATTATTTTTAGTAAGTATATGCGAAACCCGAAACACGTGTCAAGTATTTTTATGTAAAGAATCTACCTAATGTACAAAATTTCAAAGCTGTATCATGAAAAATCACAAAGTTATTAGCTTGTTTGTCCGTACAAAAAAATGCTCACCCGCGCCGCTCGCGCCGCGCCGTCTTGCGCTCATTGATAATAGTACCTAGGTAGGTACCTAACCGTTCGGCGCGGAGATTGGATAACCTACTTAGTGTCGCTCGGTGTCCAACTTTTAACCTTTTTTAAATATTTTTGGGTCAAAATATAACATGGGGTAAACATTATTGGAATCGATTCAGTTACTTATTCTGAACAAACTATATTCAGGTTTCGCATATACTAAAAATAACGTTGTATAGGTATCTTATCACTAGCTTTTGCCAGCGGCTTCGCCCGCGTGGATGTCGGATATTATACCACGAGGTGATAAGTATCCTATGTGTTATCCAGGTTATAAACTAACTGTGTGCCAAATTACATTCAAATCCATTCAAATCGAACAGGAACGTGGGAGCACTATTCTCAGGGTTAAAAAGTTTGGTCATGAACATACCCACGCCCCTATTCGATTGTCATTACTTCCCAGAATTTGATCCTTATTAGGGACACTATCGAATATATTGACTCCTTTGCGTACTTTTCGCTATTCCTCATAGTTTCGAATTTGGCCATCCACGCCCACTTGTAAAATTCAACCTGCACAGAAATCTCGAATGTTTTGACTTGTCGCCATTGCACCCCGCAAAACAAATGCGTGTCCCTAGTAGACAATAAATGAGAAGCCTTGTCGTAAACCGTGTTTTAATAGTCTTGAATGTGTATTTTGTACACGTATGGGCAATCGATGCATTACAACAATGCATAAGATTATGACACTATTAATGATTTGATGAGACACACCATTAAGTCATCATATTGACAGCTCATAAACGCCCATTACATGACAATAACTACTAAGAGCGTTTTCGCAGTGCATCTGATCCGAATCCGAATTCAAGATCGAATCATTTTTCAAACCGAATAAAGGAATGTTCTAAATTCAGATGACGGACATAAATTGGATTTGCAGTGCAATCCCCATACCAAAAAAAACAACACAACACAATAGACTGTGTTATTGATGATATGGCTAGATACCGAGATGGAAGAAAACGACCCCAAATAAATTGGAATAAGGGGATTAGAACGACGATGACTATGGACTGCATATAAATTTGTTTTAAAGTATACCTTCAGCCCAAACACTTGGAAACAATAGCAGGTGGTTACAGACGCCAGCACATCAAGCTTCTACAATCTGTAAAATTTCTTTAATAGATTTTCAAGTTTATCGCTAAAGCATTAGGTTCAAAGTTGATTGAGAAAATTTGACAGTTTCGAGTAGCTTGATGTACTGGCCATCTGTACTATGGGTTACTTCGGACCGACATTTCGCGGATTCTAATCGGATGCAGTGTACAAACAGTCAGAGATTTATTTCATGAGCTCTTTCAAGGCATAATCATTGCCATAAACACAAAACCTGGCCAATTGATTGACAGAAAACGAACTTAAATTGAAGTATCGTGTTTTAAGATAACTATTTATTATCGACCTGATCATTAACTAAGTATGTTCAATTAAACACGCTATCTTGTATAAAATGATTACAGTTACCCAAGCATGATCGTGCATCTGCAAATAATTTAAGATTAGCTGTGAATTTGCAATTAAGAAGCGCATCTTTGATGACGATCAGACCATAGAAGGCCGTGCTGTGTCGAAATGTGTAATTATTTTGTCAGTCGTTGCTTTAAGTGTTGATAAAACATTATCTTTTGCGAGACATGTAATTATTTTATGTTTATACTTGCTCTGCTCCGTGTAAACGCAAAAATATTATAAAATTTAAAACGACTAAGAATAATCATATAGATGCAAAGGCAACATCCAGTTATGCCAAAATGACGGTACACAATATTTTTGGTTTCAAAACGGTGCAGTACTATTGGATATTGTTGTGTTTGTGCAAATTTATCAATATATAATCTATAATTTCAACGGGTTTTTATATGAGATATTGCTGTTTTTGCTACAAACTGTTATTAGGTCAAACAATGCAGCTGATTTGACATTAACAGACTGCATTCAAAGTTGCTATCATTGAAAAATAGGATGTTGCATTGCTGCCTTGGACCTACATATATTATGACTCTTTCTTCTGCCCATTGATCACCACATAAACTGCTCCTTTTAACGTGTTTCGTCATGTAAATGTTCTTTTTGGCTATCGCAACATAGTTACAATAAGTAAACGTTTAAAATAAAAGGGACAATACAGACAAACTTTTTTTTAAATTTTGTACAGTTTTATTTTTAAGACCACTTTGTGAAAATAATAATTAATATTGCATTACATTCCACAATACCAATAACTAGTCTGAGTACTTACTAGTAAGCACACGACTTTCTTGCGACTGGAATTTGGCCTTCGTAGACCTTATTCAGATTTTTGAAATGCTAAAAATTCACTCAACTTACTTATGAAAGGCGATGTTATTTAAAAAGTCGAAACTTAAAAGTTGTTATTTCTTCTTGATGGGGCTTTATCTGGCACGCTTTAAATAAACTGTCGCAAGTTGCATCGTGGAACTTGTTCTGTCTTGTCTTAAAATAATATTCCTCAATATGATAGTCTAGTAGGTAATCGATTCATTACACTACATTGTTTTAGGATTATGACACCATTGTAATGATAATAAGACGAGACACATGATTAAGTCATCATATTACCAGCTCATAAACACCCTTTAGAGAACAATAATCCTACGTTTCTCTAAACGCTTCGTCAGTAACCAAGGATATAATTTGACCTCTTTTTTTACAACCTTTACAGCCAGCTACCATTATTGTGTTTACAATTTCACCGGGTCATTCAATTCTTTCAACATCAACAATCAAACATGCAGAGATAATTTCTCCCGTCCGTTTTCGGCATGTGTCATTACGGTGCTCGTCACGTCAAGCTGCGCATGCGGCTTTCGCCTCGCCCTGCTTCCCAAGTGGGCCAAGTATCACTGTGTGCGAGTTCAACAATCATGATGATGTGTTATGATCTTGAATGTGTCTGGCTGGTGAATAGAAAAACCGAAATGAAAAAAAAAATGTGGCTCAAGTTGGAATGCTGGCTGGTAAAGTTTGAATATGGAAATCTAGCATGACGTGTATAGATGTCAAAAAGAGAGAACTGGAGCCTGAGAATATGGGACATGACAATAATTCTTCGATGCCTTTTGCTGGGACCACTCCACTAATGACGCAATATCATCACAACTGGGATAGCATACAATAATTTTAAAAATATTAAAAACTATTTTATAAGAAGAAGAAGAAGAAGAAAAATCTAGACTCAACATAAAATTGCAATTTGCTGACCATTTCCAACCGCGTCTACTAATGAATTTGTGGTTAAGGTAAGGCGTAAAGTAACGCAACGTCGCTCTAACTCCAAATGAATGAAACGTCGTGTTATTTGTAGTTCTACTTAGCATCTACGGGCCTATTACGTGTCTATTTTACTTAGTGAACTCGTGCACTTATTAGCAAGTAGATGAATCTCCATTCATCTATGGCATGGCAAATACTGGCTTGACACAAAACCACAAACTACAATCATTCAACAAGAAGATAAATTTATGATTGATGGGTATACTGTCATTATCGTCATCGTCATTCTCCCCTGCCCTTATCCCAATATATTTGGGATCAGCGCAACATGTCTTCTTCTCCCATACTTCTCTATTAGTCGTCATCTCGGTAGTCACCCCCTTTCTAGGCATATCATTTTTCACACATTGCATCCCGTTTCCTTGGTCTTCCCCTACTCTTAAAGCCATCCACATTCATATTCAAAACTTTCCTCATGACATTTTCCTCATTCCTCCTCATCACATCCACCCATACCATGACAACTGATTTCCGCACAGGCACAGCTCTTCAGTCCCCGGTGCCACTTTCACACGTCCTCTCACAACTCATTTCTTAAGTCCATTCGTGTAGCAAATGAATTATTCATCTTTCTTATTCTTTAATCTTCCAATAATAAGCAACAAAAGAGAAAAGAACGTTTGATTAATTTATTTATTGACAAAATGAAAAAAGGTTAATTAGAATTAATTATTTTGAAACAAAAAGAAAAGTATATTTTGATTTAATTTGAAATAATGCTTCAACAGGAATCAGTCTATTGTAAAAATCTTGCGAAACAGGTCGAATTGTCAGACCATCCGGCAGTATTTCTTATATCCGTCTTATTACAAAACGAGATTCTAAATAACCCAAGCTTTTAATGTAGGTACTAGCATGTCTATGCGCGGAAAATATAGTTTTGTCCCTTAGTAAAAGTGGTTCATTTTCATGCGTACTCCCTTAAAGTATGTCCCTAGTTAAACCTGTCAAACTGTAATGACGCAAAAAGCTTAAGAAAGAGACTGACAAACTTTTCTCCAAACACCTTTCTCTGCTCCAGACGTGAGACCAGTGATACCGCTACATCACAAAAAACTGAAAGGTAGGTACTGAGTCATTCAAGCTATGGATAGGTACTATGCGAGCGAACCGTACCGGACCGGTAAAGCAGCTCCTATAAAAAACTTTACTTAAAGGTTTACGGCAGAACAGCTTTCGAACCCGAACCGGTTTGTGCAACATGACGTCTAGATATTATAATAGAATTTAAGCATAGCTCCAAGGGCTCCTGTCATCTGTGTTTTTGATCCCTAGATTGTGCCAGTACGATAAAGTGTTATTGGGTTATTCCGTTGAGATGAGGGTTACCATTCGTCCGGATTTGTCCGGATAAATGCGGTTTTTGGCACCCCTTTCGGACTTTGTCCGGCCAACTTTTTAGAAAATAGAAAAATCTAAATAAGTAGGTAGGTACTGAATGAAAAAAGAGATAATAAAAAGTAAAATGTACGAACTTTTTGCAAATGTCCGCCTTTTTATCAGGACTTTTCATGTGTTGAAATGGTAACTCTAGTTAGGAATTTCTCAGTAGAAACCCTGAGTCTGGATTTGTGCCGGATTTCTGGGCATATTAGATAACCAAGCTATGACGACAAACTAACCCTTCAGGGAATACAGGCGTAATTGTGTGAATTATCTCAAGGGACTCATCAGAGCCACTTGTATCATCATAATATGTATATGATGTATATCCTTAAGCCTTAAGTCTTGAGTTGAGCTGCACGATTTCTGACAAATGCGTGCACTGACTGGACAGGTCCTCTCAATCTGTGTGGTTCTTTCCTCAAAAGACCATCTCAGACATCGATCTACATGGTCTTCATATAACCTGACCAAGATTATGTCTGGACTTTAAAAGAGACTGTGACCTCTGAGTTTGTTTCGGCCTTTCTTCTCAGAGTAGTCAGATAGGAAACGCCGACCTCATCTAGTTTAAAAAAAACATGATTGACGTGTAAAAGTGTTTGTACAAACCTACTTACAAAATAAAATCATTTATCATTTATCATTTATCATAGAATCTTCAATCTCAGAATGAATATGCATAATATTCAATGACAACTGTTATCTCATGCTCTGACCTCCATGACAAATGTGCTAATATCTGAAGTCATACGCATGATTATGCTAAACTAGTATTGTTCACAGTTATAGCATCAGCCTAGGTGTGAAGTAGCTGTCAATTGTAATGTTGGTTTGTAGAAATAGTAATGTAGGTGACATTGGAAGATTTAATAAGGTGGCAAAAAACTGCCTAGCCGATTGTTGGGGTCGGCTTCCAGTCTAACCGGATGCAGCTGGATACCAGTGTTTAACATGGAGCCTATCCTATCGGACCTCCACAACCCAGTTAATGGGGAACACCATACCCCTTGGCAAGACTGGGAGTCTCGGTATTTTATCAATGGTCACCCATCCACGGACTAACATCGGCAAGAGTTGCTTAACCTTGAACATTCAATCTTGTGGCGGTAGTTATTAAAACAAAACGTTCCTAAATGATATGAAAACGAACGAAAATCCTGACAAAAAACAATGGTAAGTACCTACTTAGAAGAAAATATTGATAACTCATTGATGACAATGCATGATAATGTCATTAGCCCCTTTTTTTCATAAAAGTTTGTTTAAAGTTAAAAGACGTTTAAACGTCAGATACACTTCAAACAGTCGCTAATCATTACTTAACTTTAAGCATCGTTTATAAATAAACCTCTAGGTATTGACGTCTTTAAGATGAAGCAAAGTCATGAGAATATAGGGCACACTCAGGTGATTGATTTAAGTGGTGAAATACTGGTATCGTAAACCACTTCAAGATCCAAATTTAAACCCGTGTACGGCCGTAATTTATTTAGTGATAACCTTAACAGTATTTCATCATATTCCACCATGTCTGCAGGTGATGCTTGCAAAAGAAATTATCAGGCTTACCTATAAGATGAGAATTTCTGGAATTCGGCCCAGGCATTCTTCTTCGTCTCAAAACAGTGAAGGAAAACATCGTGAGGAAACCGGCATGTCCAAGAACCAAAAATTTGAAGACATGTGACATCTACCAACCCGCACTGGGCCGCGTGGTGGATTACGGCCCAGTCCCTTTCACCGACAGGAGGCCTGTGTTCTAAAAGTGGGAACATTATAGGTTGATTATACTATTCTTCTTCATTCTTTCCTTGATTTTATGAAGGTCAGCAGTTTAAAATTTAAGGCTTGTAATCATTTGGTGATTTAAGGCTTGTAATCATTTGGTGACATATATATTGACCGCTCTTATATTTCCTAACATGGCAATATTATCGTTGACGTCCACCCACGGCATCGCTTTAATACGTAGAAGTAAAAAGTATGGAAACATGGAAAGGCGCGAGGCGGATTTCCATACATTTAATGGACATCCAGACAAATGGAATATCGTCACGTTAGAAATTATAAAAGTGAACATTGGGATACAGTCTTATGATAGAGGCAGTATTATTATCGTGTTTGTTAAGCTGACTGGTAGACAGTGCTTAGCCTAAACTGCGGGATTTAGAAGCATAAAATATTGCACAAGAGTACCTGAAGTAAAGGTTTATAGAAATAGAAACCTAACTAAATACTTACAATGCTTACACACCTGCAGACATGGTGGAACATGATGAAACACTGTTAAGGTTATCACTTAGGTTTGAGTACGTTCCTAACAAGTCAGTCTCTACGATACCAAAACGCGTTTATAAACCTTGAAAATTGGCTCGAATGTTCATTAACAATACGTCGTTATTATAGTCCGCGCGGAACTAGTTGGCCGGGCCTTAGGTATGTGAGCGGTGGGACGGAAGGGAGGGGGCGCTTGCTGTCATTAATCTCATGTGCGTTGCGAACCCTAGGCAACCCGCCGCCTCACCCCTGTCCCCACCTAAGGCACGGTCAACTAGTTCCACGCGGAGTTTAAAAGAGTGTCCATGGAGTTTCTTGCCCGTTCTTCTCGATAGGTACCTACGCTTTGGAATGGGCAACTAGCTTCATTTTTTCTGACTGACCGACTTCTTGACAATTCAAAAGTGCCCGCAAATGGTTTAATTGGAATAAATGCTTTGAGTTTGAGTTTGACTATAGTCTCAGTGTGTTCGCAAATCGGTGGGATTCTCCGATGCTGCGGAGGTAGATGCTGCTCCACGCAGAATTTTAATGAAATATCTGTGTCCGTAACCTACTAACACTAGAAGTTAATTAAAATTGTTACTAACCCTGTGGACTCCTGTCTACTCTTCTATTAGGTAATTCCAATGCCTAGATATAACTTATTAGATACATTTATAGATCCAAGGATAATTATCGACTAACATCTAAATGAAACCTAAATCACATTCGCACTTAGCAAGTGTAAAACATAGGTAGGTAAGGGCGTCACGCATTCGGCGCGTACGCATGCTAAACAAATCGAACGTAGGGCTAATGATCTTGTGCAATACATACTTTGTGGGTCTAGGATACTTGGCTGGCGAACAAAGAACGTTAAATGATTTACATCTTATTAGCAGAGCCCCGCGGTTTCACCCGCATAAGTGTCGATCCCTTTCGGAAGTCACGTGGCGCCATCTATTATCATAATAACGTTATTGTTGTTTTCCTCGGGAACGGCACTTTTTTTCGGGATGAAAGGTCCGTTTCAACGCAAAATTTCAGGATGATCGGTTCAGTGGTTTAGGCGTGAAAAAATAACAAACAAACTTACTTTCGCATTTACAATATTAGTTAGAATTCGCACCTTTCTAAGCACTGTAAGTATTTAGTTAGATTTCTATTTCTATAAGCCTTTATTTCAGATAATCTTGTGCAATATGTTATGCTTCTAAATCTAGCAGTTTAGGCTATGCGCTGTCTGCCAGTGAGCTTAACAAACACGATTTTAATACTGGCTCTATCATAAGAGTCCCAATGTGGACTGTTATAATTTCTAACGTAACGATATTCCATTTGTCTGGATGTCCATTAAATGTATGGAAATCCGCCTCGCGCCTCTCCATGTTTCCATACTTTTTACTTCTATGTATTAAAGTGATGCCGTGGGTGGACGTCAACGATAAATATTGCCACGTTAGAAATTATAAAAGCGGTCAATATATCTGTTTACCAGCTATCACTAGACCGAGTGTGTAGAATTTGTCATAAAACTACTTATAACAAGGTTACGTAATTAGTACATTTGCTAATTAGAAATTGCACCACAATGACACAAAGGCCGGTCGTATATCCAACAAACGATGGGTACGATTACCTACTATTTAATTAAGTAATGGGTTGAATCTCAGTGCGCGGTTAATAGAATGTATCCGAAAGAAATCAATCAGCCTAGCCTTTTCCCAACTAGTTAGGGTAGGCTTCCACTCTAACCTAATCTATTGGAACTCCACAACCCAGTTACCGGGTAACATGATACGTCTTGGTAAGACTGTTTGTCAGACTTTCGGGCTTCTGACTACCCGTGACGACCGTCAAAGATCTACGAATGACAGCCGGGACCAACGGCTTAACATGCTTTCCTAGGCTCGGAGGGGTCCCGAATCGAGACCCCTCCGAGACTCTCGAGAAATCTCGTCACACGTGGAGACTCTCGATGGTCACCCATCCACGAACCAACCGCGGCAAGCGTAGTTTAACCTTTGCTCAATTCGTGCGGCTGTTATTAGATAGGAATGCTGCCCTGACCTACCTCAAATCAATTGAGTTATGGGCAGGCGAGTGACAATGTAGATGATGCTAATATTTTTATTCTCGAATGATTTTTAACACTACATTTTTTTATCTACCTACTCAATCAATTCACACAGTTTAACTAGTGCTCTCGTGAGTTTTATTATTTAAATCATTGTCTAAACGAGTACAAGGATCGCAATTACTGCTAATCATAAACGTTTAAGTTATGCAAGATGAACCGCCGTACCTACAGTCTATGATCATACTCAAACAACGATCGCATCTTCAGATGCTGGCTATTTTCAAATCAATGGGGTTACGAGTATTTCAAGATGAATGGAAGAGGTTTAGTATTAATTGCGTAAGCAAATACGCAAAGGATGTCATTGAACTTTCTTACGCGGTAAGTTTTGAAACAGTTTGACGGATTAGCTTCTTAGTACCTATTAGCAAAACCTAACATTTGTATTTGTTTTATCTGAGGGATCCCCACTCCCAGACGTCACTTGTGGGATACTTTCAGACCCAGGGATTAAAACTAATTATTTTTCGGGACAGACTTATAACAAAGACGAGAAATTTTAGGGGTTCTTCCGCTTTTTCAAAATATAGTGGACAAGTTAAACCTATGATTGGAAACCCGTTGTGCAGCAGTTGAGATTAACGAGGTGATAATGACGATGATGACGATAGTGATTTTCGGTCTGTGTTAATACTAAATAGTAGATTGTTATACAAGGGTCGGAAGGAATCAATTCCCACACGAGGCATTTAGACGCCCGAGCGCAGCGAGGGCGGCTATAGTCCGAGTGGGAATTGATGACTTCACCCGAGTTAAACACTCTACTTTTCATTTCGAATTTAAGGAAAGTAAAAAATAGTAGTTTTTCTAAAATATTTGTTGATAATAATTACATGAATAATAGGTACCTATTCATTAGTCTTTTTTAAATTTCAAGTATGGAACACACCACGTCACCGCCACATGAGTAGATTCTGTGTCACCACCGCAGGCCGTTCCGCTTACTAGGGCCCGTATTATTATCATTCTGTCTGCATTCTTACTTTTACCATTTTTCATAAATTACTTAGAAAACACGATAATCTTGATAAAAATTACTAAAAATTGTGTTGCGACGTGACACTTTTTAGTGCTGACCCAACTTTATTATTTCGATTCAAAACTGGCATACAGCCTAATCGATACTCGCAATAAAAAAAATGAAAAAAAATTGTAGAAAATGAATAAAAACTCTTTAAACTAACAAAATGTATTGAAATGTAAAGGGTTTGCAGAATAACCAATCTATAGAATTAATTAATTATCATCATTCTCAAAAAAACTTCTGGTAAGCCTACCTAAAAAATGTTTACTGGGAATTCTGTAGGAAACTATTAGAAAGTATCAAAAATAAAATCCACAATAAATAATTGTCCAATAAATTAAAATAATTTTAAACAGCGATCGCATTCCGAATATAAATTCAATTATAGAAGCATTTCGGCGCGAAATTCAGTAAATGAGGTACCTATTGGCCTGTCTGTATTGACATGATATTAGAAGAGATTGAAATGATATTAGAAAAGCATAAATCATTATATATCGATTACATTCGTCATATTAATTACTCGAGTCAATCGAAATTTAAAAAAAAAATTGTTTGGAATAATCGCTTTCACACATCACTGCAATAAAAAAAAAAACAATAATGGTCGGCGATTTTGAACACAAATTGAGTAGTGGTAATGATTCATACGTATCTATTATTGAACCTGTATTTGAATATTACGTTAAAACCTGGACATTTTCGAGTTGTTTATAATATTATCAATAACATTTGTCACATTTTAAATCTTATCTACATCTGTGTGTGTGAAATTTGTGAAAAGTAAAAATGTAAACACATACGATTGGCGCGAAACTTCGACATTAGATATCAAAAAAAGTTCATTACTACTACTTATTTACCTTAAACTATGGATAAATTCGTCAAATAATTAAATAATGTATATTCACAGCCCCATTATGGTAAAGTCAGGATGTTCGAAATCCCCAATTTTTATGTTTTTTAGCCTCGACCACAACTGACATCAAAATGGTGATTATCGTACCTATGTATGTTGAATTTATTCAAGGCAAATTATTAACTTGTGCGCTAAATCTGAAAGATTTAATGGCGTTAACATATGAGCTTTTTATCCAACTCTCCTAATTAACGCACATTCATAAGATTTGATGGGTAGCATAATAAATATTTACATAATCAATTAAGGGTGTCGTATGTCTGACTAAGCTGACTAGGTACCTAACTAAATTTAGTTCTATTTTTAAATTTCATTCCCGCCCTAGGGAGGGAAGCAATTACTATGAGACTTTCCCGCCCGAGGGTGGGAAGCAGCGTTTTCCACCCGGTATTCGGATCAAACAAACACTACTTTCCGAGTATGAGATATGAAAATGTCTTTGTTGTACTGAACTCACTAAACTCAAGATAACATCTGAGAGCTTTACTTTGCCGGTAATTTTAAAGATGTTTCCCTAAAGATCTCACTCACCTCGCCATTGTTATTGACTCACAAAGGCTTGAACTTCCAACCTACACACGAAATTGTGACACACATAATCAGCATTTTTTTCAATAAAATATTACACAAAAGACTGGATACAGATGATTATAGTTGCAAAACGAATGATTACCTTGACCTTAGAATTCGGGTAGGTAGCTCTTACATACTAACCTTGTCATAGAATTTCGTAACTAATATTTTATTGCTTCTTAATATAAAATTAATGCTTATCTAACAGAGGGGCAATTCTTGTAATTTTAAGAACGTTCACAGTCATGAAGGCCAATTTCCGTAGGTAATTAAAAATATTCAATATCTAGTCGCGATTTCATCTCAGCGACAATCAATGACAAAAACTTGTCAAAAAACCGGCCAAGTGCGTGTGGGGCCACGCACAATGTAGGCAGGGCCGAATTAACCATGTCGGGGCCCTTAGGCAATGCAATTGTCGGGCCCCTTTTCAGCCGTTTGATCATCAGCTCTTTTAAAGTTGATGAAAGGATGCGAGTAATAGCATCAGCAGTATCACTGGACTGATGCTTAACTCCTCAGAAACTTACAGTAAAATATTTGTATTTGGGCTCATCGAAATGGTCTTAACGAATAGGTTACAGATACGTGATGAACTGATGATCCAGGTCTTATTAGGAATAGTATATGAGATGAGATCGAATCACAGTCTCATGATGGAGCAGGAAAGAAAAATAAGACGTGGGTGTTTTAATTTTATTCTTGTTAAATGCAATAAATAAAACTATAAACGAAAGAAAATAGTTTTGACAAGTACATTAAGTTTAAATATTAACTTTTCTAACTTTTTGGATAGGTACAAAATCTTTCATAAAATCTTGAAATTTGATCTTTTTCTGCCTGAGTCTCATCGTCAGCAATAGACTGCAAAGCTTTATGGAAACTTTTGTAACTTTCTGACAAAGCCTTAGTCTCATCGGCTCTTGCACACCACTTTGTGGCGCACACTTTTTTCAGCACTAAACCTTTTTCGAGACGTTTCTGCATAATTGCCCAGCGAGAAGTTGATGACGCCAAAAAAAATTGTACAAAGCGTTTCAAATAAGAATAGGTTCGACTTAGCGCCATGTTGTGACGTCATAGCTGTCAAATCAAATAAATTGGGTAGGGTGCGCAAAACAAGATATTTTTTTAATAACATTAATTATTTACGAAAACATTTTTTTTTTTCAATTCCGCTCATGTCTGCATCACTGTTTGAGTGGTCATCGTCAACAAATAACAACAATAACAAATTTAACAGGAAACGATCACGTAACATACAGAATTAACGAAAGAAACAGTAACACTCCACAAGCACTCAGTCTCACGAAGAAGCACACCAACAACCACAGAGCATGTAACACCCAACAACGACAAGATGGCGGCTGCCATCTTCTTTGCTTTCTGGTGAATTGTTGTCAACAATGAAAATAAGAAAGAAAGTAGCATAATTAAAAAAAAAATTAATTATAACTAATTTTTTTATGTTTTTTTCACTTTGATTTATCTAAGACTCGGGTTAAACAAAAAAAAAGTTATTGATACGCAAATAAGTTTTCTTTGCACACCGTACTTTTCAATCAACATTTGACAGATAGAGGTCATTGACGTTCCTATTCTTATTTGAATCGCATAGTATAGTGCCTGTACAAATCCGAAGAATAAGATTGCTGCAACGCAGCTTTCCGCAGCACGTACTCCAACCAAATTCAGTGAGTGCGTTGCACATGGAACGTGGTGTGCGGGATCGTTTATTTTTTTAATAAGGGCCTGTAGACCATTGTAACAACCACATATTTTGACGACATATTTCATACATATTTGACGCATAATTGTAAGTCTGGCCTCTCGCATTTTTTATATCAATGTTATATTGATTTGAAAAAATCAAAATTGTAGCGGCCAGTTCGTCCCCTTTGTGACTTACTATAGGAATAATTGTAAGAAAACGTTCTGCTACTTCTCCATTTGACGTAACGTATCTCAGCACTACAGTCAACTGATTAGTATAAGATATGTCTGGTGTCGAATCGACGCTTATGGAGAAATATTTGGCCTCAATAATTTCATTAACAATAAATTTTAAAACCTTACTTTCCAATATTTCAAGTGCAAATTTTTGTTCCAGTATAGGTACTGGAACAAAAATTTGCACTTGAAAAGTTTTATATTTCGTAAATGGAGCATTAAATCGGAAAATAATTTTAGCAACCCCCAAGTCATTTTAGAAGACCTATTCAACGATACTCCACACGATGGGGTAGCTACCCTAAAAAAAAAATATTTACCAAAATTTTATTTTACCACTTTGTCGGCGTAATTTATATACGCACTCCTACAAAATTACAGCTTTCTAGTACTAACGGTCTCTTAGGAAAACCTCGGACAGACAGACGGACGGACATGACGAAACTATAAGGGTTCCTTGTAGGAACTACGGAACCGTAAAAAGTCCCTACTTTTGTAGTTTTTGTTGTGAACGTTCTTAAAATTACGATAATGAGGGATTTTCTTTTTCTTTTTTTTTACGCTTCTCTACATTACTGCAAGGAACGGAACGTCACATAATTTTTTTATTAATTCACTTGGACGTAATTTTGAGATCCTAAAACGAAATCAAACGAAACTGTCACTCAACAAGCGTATATGACGTGACGCAATGTTTTTTTTCCAAGCGTTTTGACTTTGGCACCTAGTAACGTAGTCAGTTCAACGCCATCTTCAGGGTTCTTGGAAACTATGTTTTTTTTTTAATACTCAAAAGAAAAACCCTTAGACAAAGAAAAGTATAGACGGCGGGTAGCTCCATTTCATTTCCACAAGAAAGGGATAAAGTATTGAGTTATTATAAGTAACAGAAAAGGATAAAGCTATACTATTTCCGTCTCTCACTGCGTGCCAGGTTTTTCAAGGCAGCTACTTATGTAGCCTATGTTATTTAAGTTAGTTTTTTGTCTCATGTGTGGCCACGCTACCCGATGCTCTATAGCTTTCTTACTCTAAGGAAAAACCTCTCATTGCCCGTCTGATCTGTCTCAATCTGAATCAAAAAACACCTGTAATTTCCCTACATTTTTGACATTGATTGTCGCTGAGATGTAATTGCGACTAGATTTTGAACGTTTTTAATAATTACGGGAATTGGCCTTCTGGGGGCCTAAAAAGGCCACTTTGGCAGACTCATAAAAGGATAACATTATGAATCGTAATGGACAGTTAACTGTTAAGTTAATCGTATCAAATCCGACCGTATCAAATCGTATTGGTGACGGAGTTATTTTTTTTTTTGTCAGTGCTAAAATACCAATAATTCCAATCCAAATCGAATCCCAATCTCTTTGATTATGATCCATGCAAAAAATGTTATCCTTTTATGATTCTGACAAAGTGGCCTTTTTATGTCATTTTTTAAATCATTAAAATGAATGACTATGCCAGCTATGTACATACGAGTCTGCTTTGTTTGTTAAAATCAATTTACACCTGTTTCAAAAACTATCCGATGTAAAAAAGAATCCAATGCGTTCTCAATATATGAATAAACTGTGCGACAGAAAATGCAGAACCGCTTTAATGAAAAAGAGCTTTTTTGGGATGGCTCCGAAAATTTATAATAAAATACCCGATAGCATAAAAAATTTACCCCTATTAAAGTTTAAGAAAAGTCTCTACTCGCTATTTAATTAAAAAATGTTATTATACTGTAGAAGATTTTATAGATTAGATTAGATTATAAATGATAATTTTTAATATTTCGTGTGCTATAAACATTTGATGTAATTATTTAAATATTTTTTAAGAAATCTGTTTCTCTTTTTAGGTTATCTTTAATAGTAGATTTTATTAAGATATTTAATTCGTTTTAAAATAGTTTTATATTTTTTTTCTCGTAAGTAGGTATTTAATTTTGTATTTTTCTGTTAGTTTTGTTTTGTTTTATTGCTTGCCTTTAATTTTATTTTATATTTGTACGCCTTCACGGCAAAACATAGCGCCCATATCTAAGACCTTTATGTAAATACCTATGTTTCACAAATAAATATTCTGATTCTGAATCTATGCCCCCTGACCGACTCTTTGAGTATTAAACTGTTTAATTAAAATACTGTGTTAAATGGTGTATATGTAGTAGGTAATGAGGTTATGCTTAAAATCGATAATGACTATTTTTAACTATGCCGCTTCGTTTTTGCGAAGTGAAAGTTCGTGACATTCCGGTAATTCCGGTCGTTAACGGAACTCCGACTCTTGTTTCTTTAATCCAAGATTCTTTTGAGTCTAGCCGGTTTTGGCGCACTTCAATTAGTACAAAATGTCACACATCAGTTACCTACCTACTTAGCTAAAATTTATATGGTTTCAAATCAAAAACCTCACGCACGTTTCTAATTAAAACGAAATAAAATTTAGACGAATTAAAAAGGAGGTCAAGATCTCAAAGCACCATTATACAATTTAAACTAGAAACTGTTAACAGTTAATAAAATGTCTCCACTTACACTCCAACAACTCCAGGCAGTTCCCCGAAGAAATCCTTCCTCACTTCCGACTTATACTTGACGAGGCAGGGCATTGAGGGCCGGAAAGGAGTCGGCCCTTCCCGTCTGTATATTCGCTCTATTTCATCCGCATCGTAAACAAACAACAGATCCGGTCTTCCGATCAATCCACCCAAACGAACGATCCTCCCGTACCTCTCCAGAAAAAGTTTTGTCACTTTCGCGAATTCAGAAATGTCGAACTGCCCGATAATTGGCACCATCCGCCACGTATTCCCTAGTATCGGGATCGGTTTAGGTCCAGGGACATCGGAGTAGGGTTTAGCATTTGTGAAAATCTCCTCGGTCAATTCCGCGGTTGGGGCAACTTGGGACTGCTCCCGTTTTGAGAAAGGGCACCCTGTTGTTGCGTATCGGGCATTTTTCAATATGAACGGCTGTGTGTACACGGCGAACGTGCGGAGAGAACGACCCATGGCGGTTAAGGCCGCAACAACGACTGCGCGCGCGCCGCGCCGGTATCGAGATCCCAGGGTGTACCGTTGCGCGGGAGCCGACGTTGTTTCTGACATTGCAGTCATAGACGACAATTAACGGCCATTCTCTTTCTGTCTGAGTGATTTCTTAATGATTTGTATTTCATTAACACCGCTCTATTTTCCTGTATCTGTTTCAGGTGTAAATTGCAGACGTAGGTAGACAGTTTCCCATTTTAATTCGCACTCATAAAAATTGCAACCTACCACCTTTTTAAGAGTGAATTAAACCCGCAACTATTGGCGTAGAAGCCAATCACTCAGGCATGTAGACATGACCGACCTAATTTTCGATCGATGAAATATTCCATCTACAATACTGGAAAATTATGACAAGAAACCCTTTTATGTAGTTTTGCCAAGTCCGTCTGTCTGTCCGTTCGCGAGAGAGAGCGTATCAGAGACCCTTGGTACTACAAAAGCTGTTTTTTGGTATGGTTTTATACATATTAAATAAAATCTAGAAAAGAGTTTTTAAAGCGAGGATGTTTGGATTGGATATCGTTGGATCGGTCTTTCATAAATATTGGGAGGACATTAAACATTTTTCAATTCAGGGGTGCGTCTACGAAGTATTAAGCTTTAATGTAGTAATTCTTGTTAGAGTCATGAGTAACATTTCCTCCCCGCTAGCTAAACCGTTGTTTTTAGATATGTGAAAAGACTTCAAGATCATCATCATCAGAATTCTGCCGAGCCTCTTCCTAACTTTGTTTGGGTCGGCTTCCAGCAGTCTAATTGGATGCAGCCGAATACCAGTATTTTACATGGAGCAACTGCCTATCTAACCTCCATAACCCAGTTACTCGGTAATACGATACCCCTTGGTAAGACTGATTGTCAGACTTTCGGGCAGAAGCCCGAAAGTCTGACAATCAATCAACTACCCGTAACGACTGTCAAAGATCCACGAATGACGGCCGGGACCAACGGCTTTGCGTGCTTTCCGAGGCACGGAGGGGTTCTCGGTATGTAAAGTTGGTCACCCATCCAAAAATATTAGTAGTGTAACGAAGTTAAAAAGGCTCTACAAGTTCATCCGTAATAGTCGGCCAATTTATAAAATGTGCCTACTTTATGTAAAATTTAGAAAAAAAAACCGGGCAAGAGCGAGTCAGACTCGCTCACCGAGGGTTCCGTAACATCCGGGTTTATGCATAAGGTTTATGTTTATGAAAATTAATTATTTTTTTTTTATTTTTTATATTTGAGTTGGTTGAATATAAGGTACGGTCGACGCCAAAAGTCCTTAAGCAATTTACAAATTAGTTGCTTAACGTCTAGTTTGACTTACGACCTTCTTTTAATGAGTAATTTGACACACACACCCGCATATTACTCGAATAATCACGCTTTTGAATATAGTTCCGTGTCATGTTCGTCTTGTTCACATAATTCGTAAAACTTTATGAGTATACCCACAGAAATCTAAATAAATAAATTAGGTATGGTAGACAGATGCAGGTAACTTACGGCTCATTAACGCGACTAATAGAATGTTGTTCGTTCTTGGTTGGTTTTTGATATTGTGGGTTAGTGACGTGTGTTTAATCTATTAGCGGTGTAATAGTTCATTTTGAAATGTAAGCTTTGACATGAAAGCAGATATTATCGCGCAGCGTAAAAGTGGACTTAATATGATATCACAAATATTTGATGAAACCGGACTGACTGTGAGTATTATGATTTAATTATTTTATCTAACATTTAGCTAATTAAAGTAGGTATAACTGCTGATCCTAGTAGTTATTTTTTAATCGTATTTACCACAAGGTCAAGGTAAAAAAATATATTTCCATAAGTTTATTTATTTACTTTTGGAATGATGAAACATTAAGTATAATTATAATATAATTATTTTTAACATTTTTATTTTCAAAATAATTTTGTTTCCAAATAGTAGGTACTATTATTTTATAATTTTGCTAGTAGCCTAACTTAAGTATTCCTTTTTTGTTTTAGAGAAATTATCTACTGTGAGTCGGAGGGTCAAAGGAAGAGGGAAGAGGGTAAGCCTTCACTTGCCAGTCGAAAGCGTAGTGGAAGGCCCCAGCTGGTCAGTGAACATAAAACAAGTGCAACGAGATATGATGCCAAATTATTCGACACGTCTTCACAAAGCGTTCGCCGTGCAAACGAAAACCAGCTCAAAAACCATATTTGATTGGAAATCATAAACAAGAACGTTTACATTTTGCGATAAGATACAGCGATGATAGATACAGTGATGGGAAGCACGGAATGAGAGATCTGATGAACAGTTGAAGTTGCATTCATGGAAATATGCAGATATAATATTATGTTGAAATAATAGAGGATCCCTGCGCCAGGGTTTACTTGATAGCATTGATAATAATGGGGGTTATACAAAGTATTAAGTTATAAATTACAAATTGATTTTAGTAATATTAAAATAATATTGTGTCATATCCGTAATAAGGATTATTTTGAGGTTTAGTTTCAATCTTCTTTTCATAATGAAAATGAATACTTAAGCTATAACCGCAATAAGTCCTAATAAGTACGATTTGTTAACTTTGATGTTTGAGATAGTGCACTGGCAGTACTATAAAAAAAGTAGTACCACTGAGTAATTTAATTGTATTGTGATATATTGTGAAGGAGTCCGCACTTCTTTTTATTCACGTGCGCAGATTTGCTAGTCGTGGTTTGTTGGAGTACCTAACGGTAGTAATTATAGCACAATATTATTATATTACTAAGATACAATATTTGAAGTCTAATGGTCGTAGTTCACTGATTACCTGCTTTACTTCAATTAATTGTTCTTTATGAGAAAATAAACTGTTTTAACTAAACATTTATTTCTAAAATTATAACGAATAAACATTTTGAAATCACTTACCTACGTATAAAACATTTTGTATTTTTTTATTTTTAATCCCATAAACTTAAACTTATCAATATAATAATAAAAATATAATAATTATTACATTATTATTCTCGTTTATTGATCTATCGAATAATAAAAAAAAACGAGAAAGATAATTGTAGAAAAGAAAAATAATAGTCTCATCTCGAGATTGGATCCCAGACTTTCGCGTTTGCTAATCCAATACATTACGTTACTAGCTATATGTGCTCGATGTGAAGAAGTCAATTTAGCAATCGTATGAACCCACCAAGGTCATATGATTACGTACTCTGTATGTAAAAGCGACAGTATATTTTTGTTTCGTTCGATCACTTACACACACAGATGTAGGTTCGGGCCTGTGGCGCGCGGTGGTCTTTACAGCAAAAACGCTCTTATCGTGCTTAAGGAGTTCTGTTGCGTACCGTACATTGGGGTTTACGATTTATGACGTATTAAAAAAAACTACTTACTAGATCTCTTTCAAACCAATTTTCGGTGGAAGTTTACATGGTATTGTACGTCATATATTTTTTTTAGTTTTATCATTCTCTTATTTTAGAAGTTACAGGAGGGGGGGGGGACACATTTTACCACTTTGGAAGTGTCTCTCGCGTAAACTATTCGGTTTAGAAAAAAATGATATAAGAAACCTCAATATCATTTTTGAAGACCTATCCATAGATACCTCACACGTATGAGTTTGACGAAAAAAATATTTTTTAGTTTCAGTTCTAAGTAACCCCAAAATGTATTGTTTTTTTTCTATTTTTGTGTGAAAATCTTAATGCGGTTCACAGAATACATTTACTTACCAAGTTTCAACAGTATAATTCTTATAGTTTCGGAGAAAAGTGGCTGTGACATACGGACGGACAGACAGACAGACAGACGGACAGACAGACAGACAGACATGACGAATCAAGACGAAGGGTTCCGTTTTTTGCCATTTGGCAACGGAACCCTAAAAACGTAGAAAATGAGTCAAAAAGTTACAAAGCTATAAGTAATGCATTATTGTAAAATGTAAAAAAATAACATTATATGAGGAAATCTAATGTACCTACTATCTATACTATAATAATCTTACGCTTTCCTTTGCGGGGTAGGCAGAGAGGATCGAGCGGCACAGAAGCTTGTGGGATATTGTTGGATCTTATAATTAAAACAGTAGATTATTCGCTAAGGGGACAAAGCAGTGTGTTAATGTCGCGGGTGCTATTTAGAATCCTGAACGCAACGAAATCCTGAGACTAGCATCCTGAGTGCAGTGAGGGATTCAAGCTCGCCCAAGACGAAGACACCTTTATCATGTGCGTGTGGTGTGAGGGCCACTTTGTTAAAACTCTTTGAAAATGTGCTTAGGATTTAGTGAACATTCCCAAAGAATTGTGAAAGTTGGTATCAGATTTTGTGAAAGTCTAATAACCGAATTATAGACTGTAAAGTTGGGCCCTCAGTTCTCACATAGAGGATTGAGGGCCCATCTGGAACTGATAAACTATGGACACTACAGAAAAAGTCTTTATGCCAAAATCTAAGCTAATGCCAAACAAAATTTGTGAAAACAAGATATTATCGCAAAACACTGTCCTACTTTGTATATCTTCGTACAAAATGGGCCCTCAATTCTCATACACGTAAAAGTTTATTACGCAATTATAATGAAATCATTAACTTACAGCTACTGTTTGAAATCCTATATGCTACTAAATAAATTGTGAAAATTTATAAAAGCAAGAACAGGTCACCACTTTTTGTTGTTTAAAAGTTATCCCTCAGTCCTCCATTTCTTTTGTTTTCGATTTATTACGCTAATCGTATGAAAGATAAGACAAATACAAAATTGTCTCTTTTTGTGTCAAAATTGTGCAACAAATTAGATACCAGAAAGAAATTAAAAGACCCTTTACTATATAAGAAAATCGAGTATTATTTGTATTCTCTGTATTAGGAAATAGGGTGACCACAATTTCTTTTAGATTGCAGTAAAGATTAGTAAATGTAGAGTATAGGTTTTAATAAACTTTCTTCGTTTTTGTGCTTATTATCGTCATAGCATTTGTACTCAAGTTTCGTGATAAAAAAAATATTTCGGAAATTGAACGATCTCATAGAAAAATACCCAAATCATTTTTGTTTGAAAAATCGTTCTTTCTGAAATAACTAATGACAATAATCAAATAATTTATTTTTTATTTTTATAAACGCTTTTGCCCAGCCATGGGACAATGTAGGCTAAATATAATCCTAACTAATATTATAAATAAAACTAATAACTAGCTAATATTATATTAAAAATATTATTACATGTATTATATAATTATTGTTTACATATATGCACAATAGTTGTAATATTTAATGTAGTTACTAAACAATAGTTTATGATAGTGCGGTGGAAGTTGTAGGTAATAAAGCATTAAAGCGAATTTTATGAAACAGTTGTAGTGAAGGATAAAAATAATAATATTTTTTTAATACGCAAACACATCTTCGGTCAAGACACTCGATCATCTTCGGTCAAGATATCAAACATTCAAGGTAAGTTTGTTTTGGTACATAGGTACTCATAATTTTATAAGTTCATAATATTTTACTAAATAGTACTTAGATAGTCACTCTAAGAATTGTTTAATTCAATTTCACCTATTTATAAATTGTAAAGTTTTTAAAGTAAAATATAATTATTTCATACTCCAGAAAACATCTTTGTTATTGTGAAAGTACCTACCTACGAATAAAAAAAACATCCAGGAAGGCACTGCTTTATTAGGTACTAGCTTCTGCCCGCGACTTCGTCCGCGTGGAATTCGAAAGTCATATGGCTCCATCTATTATCATAATAACGTTATTGTTGTTTTTTTCGGGAACAGCACTTTTTTCGGGATGAAAGGTTCAGTGGTTTAGGCGTGAAAAGCTTACAATCAAACTTACTTTCGCATTTATAATATTAGTTAGGATTATATTTAGCCTACATTGTCCCATTGTTGGGCAAAAGCCTTTATAAAAATAATAAATAAATTATTTGATTATTGTCATTAGTTTTTTCGGAACGAACGATTTTTCAAGCAAAAATGATTTGGGTAACAGTATTTTTGTATGTGATCGTTCAATTTCCGAAATATTTTTTTTTATCACGAAACTTGAGTACAAATGCTATGACGATAATAAGCGAAAAATCGAAGAAAGTTTATTAAAACCTATGACTCTACATTTACTAATCTTTACTGCATCATCATCTGCCTAGCCTTTTCCCAACTATGTTGGGGTCGGCTTCCAGTCTAACCGGATGCAGCTGAATACCAGTATTCTAATCTTATATAATAAAATATACTAATCTTTACTGCAATCTAAAAGAAATTTTTTAGTAGCAATTATTTAGTAGCATATAGGATTTCAAACAGTACCTAGCTGTAAGTTAATGATTTCATTATAATTGCGTAATAAACTTTTCAACACACTTGCTCGTAAAGTGGCTCTTATTGAACCGCTTTTAGGTCCATAATGCAGTGTATTAAAAACGCGTGCTTTTTCTTTACTTTAATCCACATGTGCTTTATTTCCACAGATAACTATTTACTAGTCGGAGATGCGCGCTTTTTTAATCTCATTAATTCACTTTTTTTTTTAATAGTCAGTATGGAATTATGATGAAATAGAGTTCCGTGTGTGTGTATTTTATGGTCTTTGCGATATCGTTTACAAAAAATCTATAATTTATTTATATGTTGAGGTCGGTCAAGCTGCAAATATGCAAAAGGAAAAAATAAAGATATTGTCATTCTGTCTGCATTCTTACTTTTACCATTTTTCATACATAAACTACATAAAAAAACGATCAAATCTTGATATAAATTACTAAAAATTGTGTTGCGACGTGACACTTTTTAGTGCTGACCATAGATACGTATATAAGAAGGCGTTGACCGTCCACCCAATTTCCTTATTTCGATCAAAACTTGCATACAGCCTAATCGATATTCGCGATAAATGAAATTAAAAAAAAAATAGAAACTGAATAACAACTCTTATAACTAACAAAAATTATTGAAAGTGTTTGCAGAATACCCAATTTATGGAATTAATTTATCATCATTCTCAAACAAAATTTTACTAAGCCTACCTAATAAATATATACTGGGAATTCTGTAGGAAACTATTAGAAATTATCAAAAATAAAATCCACAATATATAATAGTTGTTCAATAAATTAAAATAATTCTAAACAGCGAGCGCATTCCGAGTAAATTCAAATATAGAAACATTTCGGCGCGAAATTTAATAAATGAGGTACCTATGGCCTGACTGTTAAATGTCCAAAAAACGATTGAAATGACAATAGAAAAGCATAAATCATTATTGTAAACAATGCTTATTGTATTTACTGCTTAAAATACTTAATTTTATTTAATTTCCAAGTATCGATTACATTCGTCATATTATTATCAATCGAAATTTTAAAAAAAATCGTTTGGAATAATCGCTTTCGTACATCATTGCAATAAAAAAAACAATAATGGTCGGCGATTTTGAACACAAATTGAGTACCTAGTGGTAATGATTAATACGTGTTATTGGACCTGTGTTTGAATATTACGTTAAGACCTGGGCATTTTCGTGTTGTTCACAATATTTTCAATAATATTTGTCACATTTTAAATCTTACATTTCACTCTGTGTGTGAAATTTGTGAAAAGTAAAATGTAAACACGCACGATTGGCGCGAAACTTCGACATTAGATATCCAAAAACTAAATTACCACTAAGTACTTATTTACCTTAAACTATGGATAAATTCGTCAAATAATTAAATGATGCTGATTGAGACGATGATTCACAGCCCCTGTGGTGTAGTTAGGGTGTTCGAAATCTCCAATTTTTATGTTTTTTAGCCTCGACCACCACTGTCATCAAAATGGCGAGTATCGTATGACTTGAATTTATACAAGGAAAATTAATAATAGTAAACTTGTGCGCTAAATATGATCATATTATGAGTTGTTTATCCAACACTCCTAATTAACGCACATTCATTAAAATTTAAGATTTGATGTGTAGCATAATTCATTCTCAAACGTTCGTGTGATCGGGGCAGATCGGTTTTGTTAGTACCATAGACCAATATATTTAAAATGAGAGTCGGTGCTTTTATTTACAACTGCGCGCGCATCGCTAGTGCTGCTTAGCACGGCGCGCGGAAAAACAAAACTAGCGCGCCATTTTCCAAAGAAGTTAATATTTAACAATACAAGTCTGTTTTTTCCCTCGCAAGTGTGTTGAAAAACGTCGTATGAAACGCGTGTGCATTGATCATTAGACTCTCGGCTTTCTTATCGCACTCGCCTGCGGCTCGCGCGAATAATACCGCCTCGAGCATAATGATCAACATAGCACACATGTATCATAATGTACTATTTACGTGTATGAGAATTGAGGGCCCATTTTGTACGAAG
Source organism: Mesoligia furuncula (assembly GCA_916614155.1). NCBI lineage: Eukaryota > Metazoa > Arthropoda > Insecta > Lepidoptera > Noctuidae > Mesoligia > Mesoligia furuncula. The sequence continues at coordinate 16,629,096 of OU744791.1, read as the reverse complement.
ATATACAAAGTAGGACAGTGTTTTGCGATAATATCTTGTTTTCACAAATTTTGTTTGGCATTAGCTTAGATTTTGGCATAAAGACTTTTTCTGTAGTGTACATAGTTTATCAGTTTCAGGTGGGCCCTCAATCCTCTATGTGAGAACTGAGGGCCCAACTTTACAGTCTATAACTCGGTTATTAGACTTTCACAAAATCTGATACCAACTTTCACAATTCTTTTGGAATGTTCACTAAATCCTAAGCACATTTTTAAAGAGTTTTAACAAAGTGGCCCTCACACCACACGCACATCCTTTATCCCCGAGGAGAATACCTACGTTACTTTTCGCACCTACTGCGAGTTATTATAAAACAATCGATTATCGAAAGAGGCTTATATGACCTAAAGCGCGGTCACTGTCGCACTGCATAGAAAAGAAAGAGAAGCGCGATCAAACAACGCTGGGAATTTATTGCAAAATCAGAAGCAATTATTTAATTACAAAAATCTATTGTTTGGACCAAAAAAAGTGTTTTAGTATGTTGCTTGTAGAACAATCTGACAAAAAATCAGAATGATTGTAGGTAATGTATATTAGTATGGTTTTTATTGTAACAAGAAAGTTTTTAGAGGAGTTCATGATTTTTTTCTATCGTATCAAATTAGTTGTAATATGTTTTCAACACACTATCAACTTAGCATATATCCTGAAGAATATCATATATTTTTCTGATTTTGTTTACTGTAATCGATCATATACTTTTATTGTTTCTAAAACTTGCATTTTTTGCGTTTAGGTCCCGTAAGCCCCTTAAATAACCGGGGAATACCCAGTTATGTGCAGTGTCATACACTATTTACCCGACTACGTGACAGGACGGGGTTATGTTTTTATGCGTAAGTACTTTTTTTTTCTGGGTGGGAAATCATCAAATGACCCCTCCCGCTCTGGGTGGAGCGGAAGGGAGTGTCAGACTCTTACTGACTAAAACCCACCCGTATTCCTTCCTTAGCCCTTTATGTTCCCCCTTTATGGTAACCCTTTCGGACAATCCCGCTGACCCGGCAGGGTTCGACCCCAAGGGGCCCCTTCCATTTCACATCTCTTTGAGGCGCGCGTGGAACACGTACGCGCCGTCAGGCAGGGGCCAGGTCCTGGTCCTGGTCTCCCGCGGCGAGGCGGCTGGGACGGGAGGCTCACTCCCTCATCCATTCCGCCACCTCCTTCGCTAGCATGACTGCCTCGCAGAAGAAGGTGACTGCCTCCCACTCCCTCTCGCTTCGGACCATGGCTTGCACCAGGGCCGGACGCGAGAGGTCACCGCCGCTGCCGATCGCCTCTACGAGGACACGGCGCTGCTCCGCCCAAGCGGGGCAGACCTCCACCGTATGCTCCACCGTGTCCTCTGGGCGATCCTGGCAATGGTGACACCCGGGCGTTTTCTCCCGCCTGATGATGTGCAGAAACCTCCCCAAACATCCGTGTCCGGTGAGGACCTGCGTCAGGCGGTAAGTGAGGGCGCTGTGACACCTGTCTAACCACTCCTACGCGTAGGTACTTAACTACGTATCTTTGTATGATTGTGGAATTCCTTATACCCTCGAAGCATCCTAATGGCCGGATGGATTACACATTTGCATAAGGTGTCTATATCGACCCATTTGGGTCGCGCGAAGATTATAGGCTAGGTTTTATTTTATAAAGTCAAAATGGCGGATTTTAAACGACAGCAAAGTAAGGTCTTGAAAAATAGTTTTAGTAACATTACTATGTGGGGTATCAAAATAAAGGGCTTGAGGAGACGATTCCAGAAATATAACACAAAAGGAATAAAATAAAAATAAATTGACAAAATCAAAACCCGACTGCAACTAAGATTCAAAACTAAAGTTCATTTCAAATAAACTTGCGATAAAGTTTGTTCACCTCCTTCTACTAATGTATCCCAATATTTCCAAACCATACGAAAAAAATGGCAGTGTCGGTAACACGATCAGAACATTGACTTACCTACTCCGTGTTTGGTATTATGAAACTCAACCGATGCAATGTTAGCGACAGTTTTGTATGACGAACGATATCTATCGTAAGTTATTTGGACTTTTTGGTACAGGGTGGTTGAATGACATTTATCGCAAGTTTATTTGAAATACACTTTAGCTCATTTTCAAGTCAAAGTCAAAGTCAAAGTCAAAACATTTATTTCAAGTAGGCACTTAAAAGGCACTTTTGAACGTCAAAAATTACGAAAAAATAGAATTGATTCTAGTCGCCCATTCCAAAAGGTAGTTTTCGTATGGAGAAGAATGGGCAAGAAACTCCACCGTTACTCTTTTAAAAAGTTTTACAATATTTTGTATACATTAATTATATAATAATATGTGAAGACGATGCACCTAAAATAAAATAAAATTACTATACCAAAATAGGTAAAAGAATTAAAAATGAAAACATGACATAAATTAATTATCTAATAGATACATGGTGCTCACATATTTACAAACATGGTAAAAATAAACGATTTTCATTAAAATAAAAAATTACAAGTAATAAGTCAGGGTGTGAGTTTAAGTAATTACAGAATATAAATCAACGTCAAAAAAAAGAAGAAAGAATCAATTTTACAATTAAATTAGCAACTAGTTTGATTTTGTCTAGACTCTAGATTGTCCTATGGAGCAGAACCAGCATGTTTCCAAGCGTTCTTATCTTGGATATAATCTTCTAATTTATAGTATGCTTGTTTACAAAGTGTACGTTTAATGTGAGTTTTAAATTTTCTTTCATTTAATTGCAATATATCACAAGGTATTTTATTGTAACATTTAACACAGTACCCCATAAAAGATGTATTTACTTTGGCTAATCTAAAAAATGGTTGATGTATTTTATCTTTATTTCTAGTATTAAAATTATGTCTATCGCTTATTTTATTAAAAAGATGTAGATTTTTTCTAACATACATAATATTTTCATAAATAAATTGGCAAGGTACCGTCATAATATTAATCTTTTTAAAAAGTTCCCCGAGAGATTCGCGGCGACGTAGATTATAAATGGCTCTGACAGCTCTCTTTTGCAAAATAAAGATGGATTCAATGTCAGCAGCTCGACCCCATAGTAAAATGCCGTACGACATTAAGCTGTGAAAGTAGCTAAAATAGACTAAACGCGCGGTTTCTACATCAGTTAATTGTCTAATCTTTCTAACAGCATAAGCGGCCGAGCTAAGCCGCCCCGCAAGAGATGTTATGTGAGGTCCCCATTGTAATTTCTCGTCTAGCGTGATTCCCAGAAAAACCGTTCGATCAACAAATTCCAGTTTTTCTCCATTAAGTATGATGTCACATTCGCTACTTCTAACATTAGGTAATTTAAATCTAATACATTTGGTTTTCTTTTCATTCAGTACCAAATTATTTACCGTGAACCAATCTTGGACCTGAAGAATAGAGTTATTCACATCGTCAAGATTTTGTGCCCGTCTGTCTATCTTAAAGATCAATGACGTATCATCTGCAAATAACACCATCTTCGGTTGATTTTGAAGTAATTGGGGTAAATCATTAATGTAAACTAAAAAGAGGAATGGACCCAATATCGAACCTTGAGGAACACCCATTGTCATTTCAGACCCTAATGAGTTTACGCCGTTTACTTGAACTTTAACCTTTCTATCTTTCAGGTATGATCTTAGCAAATCAAGTGCTGTTTTTCTAATTCCATAGTGCTCCAGTTTCATCAGAAGTGTTTCATGGTTTACGCAATCGAACGCCTTAGAGAGGTCGCAAAAGATTCCAATGGCATCTTTTGCTTCTTCCCAGGCATTAAAAATGTTCTTTATTAGGGTAACACCGGCGTCAGTAGTGCAACGCCCTTTGGTGAAACCGTACTGGTGTTCATGAAAGATGGAATTTTTATTAAAGTGACGTAACATTTGATTGAGCATCAACTTTTCAAACACCTTACTGAGAACTGGCAGAATTGAGACAGGTCTATAATTGTTAGGTTCTTTACTATCACCGGATTTGAACAATGGTACAACTTTACTATGTTTCATAAGATCCGGAAAGACTCCTTGATCAACACTGGTGTTAAATATGAAAGCTAAATAGGGCGCAATGGTTTCGATGAAAGATCTACATATTTTTACAGACATTCCCCAGAGATCTTCTGTTGATTTAATGTTAAGATCTTTAAAAGCTTTTATAACAGCCTGAGGGTCTGTATGCTGAAACCTAAACTCCAAAGGGCATGCCTTTACATTCTTTTTAAGTAAGGCAGCAGAAAGCGTGGGGGATGAATTTAAAGCTTCAGTAGTTTTAAGGGGAATATTAGAAAAAAAGTTTTCAAATTCCTGAGCTATTTCTACATCTGAGTTGATGGGGCCATGTGCAGTATCTAAATTAAATTCAGTATTACGCTGTTTTTTCCTACCTGTTTCGTTATTTATTATTTGCCAAGTAGTTTTTATTTTATCATCAGCTGATTTTATTTTATTGCTAATATAAAGAGCTTTAGCTATTTGACACACACTTTTAAAAGTTTTTGAATATTTTGCAACATACTGATGAAAGTTTGTATTATTCATATGTTGCTTTAAGCCATAGAGTTCAAAAAGTTTTTCCCTGCTTTTACGAATACCTGGAGTCGCCCAGTCACTAAATAAAACCTTAGTGTAAATACTTTTAGTTTTTAATGGAAAAGTGTTATTAAACTGCGCGTTCAATATTGAAAAGAACTCGGCGTAGAACTCATTTGGGTCACCTATATTATTAAAATTCTGATCACATAATTTACTGGCCAAAGAATTATTTAATTTCTCTAACTTTTTACATGTAATTGTCCTAAACCTTATTTGAATTTTTTGTAAAGGCATGTAGGAGCTAAATGTTATTGTTTGTCCACTGTGATCAGATGGCAACTTATTTACAATTTCTTTGTGTAAGTAATCACAATTACAAAAAACATTATCAATACAAGTGGCAGAAGAAGCTGTCACTCGGGTTGGTTCAATAAAAACATTTGAAAAATCAAATGACTTAAAAAGACTTAACAATCTGACAGTATTCGAGTTATTTTCCAATAAATTAATATTAAAATCTCCACATACGATTATTGACTTACTACTAGTACTAAGTTTCTTTAACACATCTTCCATTACAGAATCAAACACCAATAGCAAGAGCAAGAGCAAGTCAAATCTGAGATTGAACTAAAATGACATACCTACCTACTACCTGTCCGGTTTTTTCATTATTTTCGATCTAATCTCATGCGTTTTCATCAAAAACACAAAGAATTATATCGTCAATGGAGCGTCAGTCCAAATCCAACATTCTAACGCGCGGGTACCTACGTGCCACAGCAACCGATCATATTGTTCGTCGACGGAGACTAAAATCTATGAAGTGTGAACTCTTTGCTCGACCTGTGCTAATAGGAAAAATAGTAGATTGTTTGCCAAGGAAGCAAACAACTATTTTGAAGTTTTTTAACCGACTTCAATTCGTCGGAACCTTTTTTTTTATGTATGTTCCCCGATTACTCGAAGACGGCTGGACCGATTCCAAAAAATCTTATTTTGTTTGAAAGGTCTCGAGGTGTTCCCATTATTATCAAGTAGGAATCTGATGAGAGGAGCTCATGGAAATCGAGGGAAACCCTCAAATTTTATAGGCAAAGCTATAGCGATTTGGGTATTTTTTAAAGTAACTTGAGCATTTGCTCTCGGAAATCATCATTTGGTAAAGTGAAGCTGATGATGAAGACCACAGATGGCCATCGGAACTACTCAATGACAAATATGTCACGGGTTGCGATTCGATTACTTTAGTATGGTTGCTAAGCAATTTATGCTCGTTACAATGCGTATGGTGAAGTGGAGCTGATGGTGACTTCTCAATCAGCTCCAGTTCTCCTGGTTCTTACTAGGAGAACTCCTCAACAGTTAACGTCCCTGCATCGGGAAAAGCAATATTTTGTATAAGGTGGTGAGCAGTTGACATTAGGCTATTGTAACTTAGATAAATTACAAACTGACCCACTAAAAAGTGAAAAATAAAAACTCTTTTACAAAAAAAAAAACAACCGACTTCCAAAAAACACTACTTATAAAGTGAAAAATAATTTTAATTTCGGAAGTCGGTGGCAAAAAAACTAGAATACAAATCCGAAGACACCGACTTCCGAAGTTAAAATTATTTTTCACTTTATAGTGTTTTTTGGAAGTCGGTTGTTTCTTTTGGAAAAAAAAATCACATTAATGACCAGCGGGCAGCATAATTAAATTCAGTAGATACAATATTAATGCCCGGTTCACAGAGTAGGTACTTTTACTCCCGGCTAGAGCTAGAGCCTAGGGCTTAAATGACTTGCTGTAGGTTAGGTTTGAATGACATATAATTTGACGTTAGCGAGTAGCAGCGAGCAGATGGTATGAAAAGATTAAGTATTATGTTTCTAAGTGACTTGTTATTTTGTCAATGGTTTGTGAATATATTTTCGATTACAACCGCAGAAATAACTTTGCATTCCATCGTTTCTTAAAAAAATACTATCGGTCGATAAAAACAATACCTAGGTAGGTACCTACTGTGTAGGTATGCCCTCGTAAGTACTTACCCACGGGCGAAAATTTTCCCGCGGCAATGATTTTTCGCTCATTTGATTTTCAACGCTCTGCTTGGCGCCGAGAGTTGAAAATCCGGCAACGTGTTTTTTAACGTGCTCGGATGCGTTCTGTTGGATTCTCAATGCTCGGGTCTACACAAATTTTAAAATCCAGTGCGCGATAATATTCCGTCGCGATATTTTTTAAATTTTAAAATCCAGTGCGCGATAATATTCCGTCGCGATATTTTTACGTCGTCAGTGCGAACTTGGGCTAAATATTCATCCCAAATACGGAACCCTTCACTGTGTGTGGCCCGACACGCACTTTTCCGGTCTTTTTGTAACACTCAGCGTTAGGCTGCACGCATAGTCGCGATTAAGATAGTATTCAGCTCAATAATAGCAGGAGAAAGTGAATGATGTGATAGGTAATATTCATAACAAGCTAAAAACAGAATAGCATCGTGTTTCATCATTCATGCGTATTATGGATTTGTGTGCAAGTATTATAATTTCATGATCACGCGAGGAATACAAAACAGTGTTAAGGGGCTTGCAGGACCTAAATACAAAAAACGCAAGTTTTAGAAACAATAAAAATATATATGATCGACTACAGTAAACAAAATCAGAAAAATATATGATATTCTTCAGGATATATGCCAGGTAGATAGTGTGTTGAAAACATACAGCAAGTATACAGCAAGTAACAAGCAAGATACAATTAATTTGATACGATAGAAAAAATCATGAAGATACCTCTAATATTTTTTTTTTACAATACAAATCATTCTAATAAACTTACATACAATCATGCTGTTTTTTTGTCAGATTATTCTACAAGCAACATACCTACTAAATCATTGCACTGCTGTACAATCTCCTTAGAACAAAACCTCCACTTTTCCAATAGTGTCAGTTATCCGTTAACATAAATTAAATAGTAGCCTCAGTATAGGTACGAATTTTGAGTGAATTTTTGAATAATTACGTATTCTAAATCAAGTTTCTGTTCTGCTCACCCTCCTAAAACGTAATAAAATATTATAATATCCATTATTTGCTAACACGCCATCTGTTGAACAATTGAAACAACTTTTTTTCATTACAGGCAAGTTACTTTTTTTTACTTTGGTAACTATTATGGTGTATGTCAGTTTGACACGAGTATTTATTTGTCAAAAAACAAACTTGAGAGTCTGTTTGAAAATAATTAAATACGTTTGTGATAAAACAGCGACAAAATGATTTCTGAATTCGAAAAAGAAAAAGTGTTCTGGACAAGAAAGATGAATCTAAAATTGGTGAAATTTATGGAGAGCAGACCGAATATTTGGAATCCGAAACACCCAAAATACACTTCAGTCAAATACAGAGATAAAACATACGCGGAATTTGCATCACAATACGGCAATGATTTCACAGGACAAGCTGTTAAGGATCGCTGGACGAATATCAGGTCTACTTTTGCCAATTACTTGAGAAAACTTAAAGCAAGTCAAGCTAAGGGCAATGGAGAGGTAAGCACTAATGATAGGTACTTTAGACTAAATAAATATACATACATATTGTCGTACTTCGAGACAGGTAGGTAAAAGCTATAAGATTATACAAGTTAGAAATAAACACCCTAAAATAAAATAAAAAACTTACTTCTGAAATCTTTTTTTCAATTAAATGAAACCTACTTGTTAAACAGTTGCTTATTTTTTTGTTCCAGGAATATAAGATAACATGGCACTTATGGGATGCCTGCAAATTCTTGCTCAAGGTTAACAAAAACATCCAGTTGGACCCTACAGATTATAGTAATGAAGACTTTAAAGTAAGTAATGCTTACCTAGCTCATCTTTTTATTATGGTATAACTTTATAAGATAGTCGCTTTGCTATAGCATCTTATAAGTTATGAGTTCTCACCCCCAATTAATATGCACTATATGGACTTCATTTTGACAGTTCAACAACATCCATTGCATTATTTACATTGTGGAGCAGACAATTTTTTTCGAACTTAGGAAGCAATGGATTAGCAATATCCTTCAAAATGATAGTGAAAGATAGTGTGTTACGCAATTAGGGTGCACGTTTAGCTTATTTGAAGGGGTTAATAAGATTACCAGTGTTAGAAAGTTTATTACATACAAATAAACCATAATAAAATTACTTTAACATTTGCAGAATGACATAGATGAAGATAACGTATTTAGTGATGAAAGTTCAGACAAATCATCAAACAAAATCAATACCACATGCCAGAATATAGCAAATGGAATACTAAATGTTTTTCGAGGAGTTCAAAATGATGTGTTTGGTATAGACAACACAAAACACGGACAAATAGGCCAGAAAGTAGCCAGTAAACTATCACAAATGAGTTCCTATGACGCAGCACAAATGTCAAGCAAGATAATGGAAATATTGTTACTATATCATGAAGATAGTCCATTAAATCCAAATAATGTTAAGCCGGAGACAATATAATAAACATGTATTTAATACTAAGAACCCAGTTTTTGAATGTTTTCGCCCCTACCTTGGACCTGTAAGTTCCTAAGCAAAGACACTCAAAACATTTCGTTTTATTTCAAACATTTACACACAACAACATATTTATCAAGCTTTACATTAGTTTTAACTGACGTCACATTGCATAGGCTTTTTGTACAATGAGAAGTCAACTTATACTTGAAAATGTATGACTTGATATGTTGTCCTGCATACTTTAGAAATATACTGTTGAGCTTCAGGTGTTAGGGTGAATATTTCAGAGAGCCAAAATTTATGTCTCGCTACAATACTCATCAATACTAAAAAATTTCAAAGTCAAACATTTTTATTCCATTACTTAAATAAATGGACGTACTTATGCAAAAGGGAACCAACCCACACATTGACAGTTTCGAGATAAAACGATTTTTAACAAAATGTTGTAAAGAAAGTAAACTGTTCATAATTATAATAGGTTTTTTTGCAGTATTGTGTAAGATACTGTATTTTATGAATCTACCTATGTAAAAAAAAAAAGAGTTTTTTTATGTAAAAAGTGTCTTTTTTTAATAAATTATCTCTGGTTCCTTGTGGCAAAAACCCTAAAATGTGGGTTGTTTCCTTGTTACAATATATAAACATATGAATATTATTGGTGAAAATAACAAAAACTCAGGTTTATTAAGGAAATTTTATTGAAAAATTACTTGGATACCTAAATACTTACATAATCGGCTGAACTCGCTCCAGATGGAGCGAGTTGTGGAACCAGATTGGTCAAAATTTGTAGCTTGTGAAAGCTACTAATTTTATTATTTTCGCTCATCTGGTTCATCCACCTCGAAATCAGGTTGCCCTAAAAATCCTTCCAGATCATCCTCAATTCTATCGTCTCCTACAAGATTAATATAAAAGCCATGGGAATCTTTAGGAATGAGGTGCAGAAGGCTCTTCAGGCCTTTTACCTTAGCCTCAAGAACAGGCTTCCCGTTTGGCCAAAGAGGTTCCATTACCTCCCTCGTAAGAACAAAAGTTGGCCTACAGCGTAATTTTTTTTTAATGTTAACCTTTTTTATAATCCTCGGTTAAATTAGACCTCATAAAAATTGTGAACATTTCCTCCTTTTTGAGCATTATTTCCTTTGTGTTAAGCCAATAACTTTAAGACCATCTACAGTTTTCTTCCTATTTGTTATGTTTTTTTTCCAGCTTCAATGAAGACAAGAATAGGGAGCAGTGGTGGCCCAATGGTAACAGCCGCGACTTACGAGTTGTAGGTCGTAGGTTCGAACCCAGACCACAGAATAAATAGTACAAGTCCCAGACAGGCGCTTTACTTCGTGTAAATTATTCCATCACCACTGCTTTCAAAACGGTGATGGGAAACATCGTGAGGAAACCGGCATGTCCCAGAACCAAAAATTCGAAGACATGTGACATCAAGCCGCACTGGGCCCGCGTGGTGGATTACAGCCCACTCCCTCTCACTGAGAGGAAGCCTGTGTCCCAGTAGTGGGAACGTTATAGGCTGATTACGTTACATTACATGATTGTAATCATCAGGGGTGTATATAAGATGTTGTTTTTTTAAGGAAGATAAAATTTTTCCGAAATCACTGTTGTTGGGAAGAAAGCTGTGTCCCGATTCTACAAATTGTATAAGGCACAGCTTTTAGCATCAAAACCAATTTTATATTACGGTTTTCTTCACCGCACGAATCACTCCATAGGATTGGGCGTTTCACGTTGCTCCCAATGCTCTCTAAAATATACTTGATTAGACAACAGCCTTCCTCTTGAGCACCGCGGCCTACTTCACCTTCTACCCAAAGACAACTTTGGGTATACAATTTAGGTATTCACACCGGGAGCAATGATGAAGCTCATTGCAATGTGTGGGTAGAAGGTGAAGCAGGCCGCGGTGCTCAAGAGGTAGGCTCTTGTATACTCAAGCATTTTAGAGAGGCTGGTCATAAAGTGACACAAGGGAAATAATGCTCAAAAAGGAGGAAATTTTCACAATTTTTATGAGATCTAATTTGACCGAGGATTATAAAACGGTTGACATTAATAAAAAATTACGCGGTAGGCCAACTTTTGTTCTTACGAGAGAGGTAATGGAACCTCTTTGGCCAAACGGGAAGCCTGTTCCTAAGGCTATGTTAAAGGATCCGAAGAGCCTTCTGCCCCTCATTCCTAAAGACTCCCATGGCTTTTATATTAATCTTGTGGGAGACTTGATGATGATCTGGAAGGTTTTCAGGGCAACCTGATTTCGAGGTAGTTGAACCAGATGAGTGAAAATAATAATAAAATTAGTACTTAGCTTTCTCAAGCTAAAAATGTTTACCCATCTGGTTTCTCATGTATGCCCAAAAGGCGGGACAAGCTGGTCAACATCACTGTAATTCTTAACACCTGTATCTATTTCTGTACCTATGATCCACAATAAACATGATTGATTGACTGATTCTCAACTCGCTCCATTTGGAGCCAGTTGAGCCGATTAAATAAGTATTTAGGTATCTAAGTGATTTTTTAATAAAATTCCCTTAAAAAACCTGAGTTTTTGTTATTTTTACCAAAGATATTCAAATGTTTATTCATTTTAACAAAGAACCAATCCAAATATAAGGTTTTTTGCAAAAAGGAACAAGAGATAATTTCTTTCAAAAAAGACTTTTCACATAAAAAACTCTTCTTTTTCACATAGATTCATAAAATGCAGTATCTTACACTATATTGCAAAGTAATCCTATTATAATATTATGAACAGTTTACTTTCTTCACAACATTCTGTTAAAAATCGTTTTCTCTCGAAACTGTCATTGTGTGGATTGGTTCCCTTCCTAAGGAACCATGTGATATGAATCTCATAGACTATCGGCAATTTTATTATGCAAATTAGAACCAAACCGCATGACCTCTTTTGTAAATTAAAATAAATATGCTTTATGTGAAATCATGTGACATGGTTCTTTGTCAAAGCTTAGGCTAACGGCAATTTTATTATGCAAACTGGAACCAAACCGCATGATCTCTTTTGTTAAATCATATAAATATGTTTTATGCGGAACCATGTGACATGGTTCTTTGTCAAACAATATAACCACAAAGACTTGCAGTTTTTAACATTACCATACAGCATGGGTCTTTTTATTTTATTTGGAAACTGCTAATATATGAGTTGGTATCCTTGTCGACATAATGTTTTGATATGAAAGAGTAATCAGACAACTATGATCTTTACAGGGCCAATAGAAGGTGCAATTTAAAAGGTTTCTGTATACTTAACTCAATTTTGACCTACTTGTGGGTTGGTTCCCTTTTGCATAAATACGTCCAAATGATAAAGATGCTATCGGAGCCATTTTGAGCTTTAAATCACACAAAATAAAGATATTCAAATATTAATTTAAAAATCGGCAATATTTGGCGTGTCGCCTGGGTATAGTTTCCAACATTTCGTGACATAAAAAATTCAGTGTATTGAATTTGATACATTGTGTGAATAAATATTAAACTTAGATAAATAAAGAACGTTTTTCATTACAATAATGTTAGAAAACTTTATTACTTAAAAGTTACACTAAAATGTAATCAAACAATGTTCACAAAATAAGCGTCATTATCGGCAACAATGTTGTATGTAATTTTTTTACTTATAACGATACGCGACCGAAGAGTCGAATGATGTTTAAGCGACGCTTCACCCCGCGCCCTAGCCGGCCAATACGCTTTGGAGTGTAAGGACGTCGCGCGATTTGAGCAGTAAGTATTTCATTTTGATTCTCCAAAATTTGTCATTACAATCGTCATTCTTATTTTTTACTGTATCTCAATTATTTCGTCACAATGAAGTGTTTTTATGTAACAAAGTTGAAGTATGCGTGAAACTAATACTGCATGTGGCACTCTCTCCGACGAATATACCTAATTATTTTGTAAAATGGTGAACTTTCTAGAATTCGTCATAATTGGCAACATTAAAAACGTCGCATGAGACGACAAAGACACGTGTTGCTAACAATGATATTGTCTTGAGTGAGCAATGACGGTTGTTACCGATAATGATTTTAGTATTCGACCTAATAGTTAGATATATCGTGTTTTTGTTGGTTTCCGTTAATTGCGGCATAAAGCTTGGTAAAATAACATATTTTTTGGCAAATTCGGAAAAATACACTTTTTCTTTTATTTTTTAACAAATTTATATTGAATAGGTATATGGTTAATTGCGTTATTTTATTTATTTTATCTTTCTGCATGGTGCTATTGTTCGTTTCGAGGTTTTTGTTAAATTTTTTTCGTCGACCAGGGTGGCGTACCTTATACTCAGAATATCCGAATGGTATTAGCTGAAGGTCGTACAGGTTTACGCCCCGACCTCGTCACGCCCCGACGATGAGGTAGAGACCATGTATGAGGATATTTCCAGAGCCATGCATGGCTCTAAAACTCACTTTACCGTTGTCATGGGGGACTTTAACGCGAAACTGGGTAAACGTAACGATGATGAGCTGCGAGTGGGCAATTTGGACTTGGACGCCGGAACCATAGGGGCTACCTACTGGCCAGTTTTATGGAGAAGGAAGGCCTCTTTATGATGAATTCCTTCTTCAGAAAACGTGAGCATAGAAAGTAGACCTGGCAGAGCCCGGATTGTGCAACTAAAAATGAGATTGACTTCATTATGTCGACGAAGAAGCAAGTATTCAATGATGTCTCTGTGATCAACGCGGTGAAAACCGGAAGTGATCATCGTATGGTAAGAGGCACATTGAACTTAAATATCAAAGCTGGAAAGATCTCGACTGATGAAGTCTACGCTCCGTCCAGCACCGACCCAGATCCGAAACCCCAAGAGCTTTCAGCTCGAACTCCAGAATCGTTTCGAATGCCTAGGGAGCTCCGTGGACGATTATAACGATGGGTTCGTGGAAACTGTCCATACGGTCGGGTCTAAGATCTTCAAGACCCGCCGTACGAATTCAAAAAAGAAGCTCTCTGATCCTACTTTGCGGCTCATGAAGGAGAGGCGCGATATGATCCTGCAGTCTACGGATGATGCGCTAAATTACCGGCAACTCAATAGACGGATCTCTAAGGCCTTGAAAAGCGATCTCCGCCGCTTTAATACAGATCGTATTAAGGACGCGATAGAGCGAAATAAAGGCTCCAGGGTCTTTGCTAGAGATCTGTCTATTGGGCAGAGCCAGCTTACGAGACTGAACACCGATGATGGCAGGATCGTATCCGACAAACCTGAGCTGTTGAGAGAGATCGAGAGGTTCTATGGACAGTTATACACGTCAACAAATAACCCCGCTATGAATCTGGCAAACGACCCAAGAGCTAGATTGACCCGGCACTATACCGAAGACATCCCGGACGTCAGCCTTTACGAGATTAGGATGGCTCTGAAGCAGCTCAAAAACAACAAGGCACCAGGTGATGACGGAATTACGGCCGAGTTGCTGAAGGTCGGCGGAAAACCCGTTCTTAAGGCCCTTCAGAAGCTGTTTGGTTCCGTCATACTCGAGGACAAAACACCACAGGCATGGAACAGAGGTGTGGTGATACTTTTCTTTAAGAAGGGCGATAATGCCCTCCTTAAGAATTATAGGCCCATCCCACTCCTGAGCCATGTCTACATTTTCGAGAGTCATCACGAACCGTCTCGCGCGCAGGTTTGACGACTTCCAGCCTCCCGAACAAGCCGAATTCCGTAAAGGCTTTAGCACCGTAGACCACATACATACGCTGCGACAGGTTATACAGAAGACCGAAGAATATAACCTGCCTCTCTGCTTAGCGTTTGTGGACTACGAGAAAGGCTTTGATTCGATCGAGACATGGGCTGTGCTGCAGTCTCTTCAACGGTGCCAGATCGACTACCGGTACATCGAAGTTCAGCACTTCGATGTACCGATAGTCGATCTGGCACCGTGTCTGTACGAAAACGCCACTATGTCAATCAGACTCCAGGATCAGGCCTCGAAACCTATCCTTCTGCAGCGAGGTGTGAGACAGGGAGACGTTATCTCTCCGAAACTGTTCACCGCTGCACTGGAGGATGTCTTCAAGGTTCTGGACTGGAAAGGGGCTGGCATCAACATCAATGGCGAGTACATAACTCACCTTCGGTTTGCCGACGACATCGTAGTCATGGCTGAGACTATGGAGGACCTCAGTACAATGCTCGATGACCTCAGTAGAGCCTCCGAAAGAGTGGGTCTTAAAATGAACATGGACGAAACGAAGGTCATGTCAAATGCCCATGTAACACCCACTCTCATAAAAATCGGAGACGCTACACTCGAAGTCGTGGACGAGTACGTTTACCTAGGACAAACTGTTCAGTTAGGTAGGTCTAACTTTGAGAAAGAGGTCAATCGACGAATCCGACTCGGCTGGGCAGCGTTCGGGAAGCTACGCAATATCTTCTCGTCCCACATACCGCAGTGTCTCAAGACGAAAGTCTTTGAACAGTGTGTGTTGCTAGTGATGACTTATGGAACTGAAACGTGGTCGCTCACAATGGGCCTTATAAGAAGGCTGAAAGTCACCCAAAGGGCAATGGAGAGGGCTATGCTTGGAGTTTCCCTGCGTGATCGAATCAGGAATGAGGAGATCCGCAGGAGAACCAAGGTAACCGACATAGCCCGAAGAATTGCCAAACTTAAGTGGCAGTGGGCAGGGCACATTGCTCGCAGAACAGATGGCCGATGGGGCTGAAAGGTTCTGGAGTGGCGACCGCGTACCGGAAGACGTAGCGTTGGAAGGCCTCCCACAAGGTGGATCGAAATGTGAAGGCCGCAGGAACCCGTTGGATGCGGGAAGCACAGGACCGGTCGAAGTGGAGGTGCTTGGGGGAGGCCTATGTCCAGCAGTGGACGTCTTTCGGCTGAAATGATGATGATGATGATGTTCTAATTATCTTGACAATAGAATCGTGTGTAGATCGATTTGAGCTCTTCGACTGTCTGACTGTATCTACATTGCTGAGCAATAGAAATTGGCATAAATTTCAACAAATGCGTAACGTTTTAACATATACCTCAAAACGAGGTATACCTATGTTAAATTAAAGGCTTTTGTTAATCATCGTCTTCTTATAAAACTGTTATTAGAATATCGTTTTTAAGATTCAATTGTTTTGTGGTTATCGTTGTTAATTATGTATGCATGAGCTTATTATATAAAATAATTTTAGTTACCTTTTGCTTTAGAAGATTTAAATGTTTTGTCAAAAAATATTATTGTTAAGATTCTAATAAGGGTTTATCAGAGGATAAAAGTCTGATTAGTTTAGAGACCGTTGAAGGCTTTTATAACTGTTAGGAGAGTAAATAGCATTTTTAAGATACAATCAGGGTTTAGTTTAGTGGCTTAAAAACATATTTAAGTATAATTTATGGTCTCTCTAAGTCTGTTATTTTTTTTAATGTTTATGTATAGCGTAAGTCGAGCGTTTTTTATTTCATTAAACTCTGTTATCGTCAAAATATCCAATCAGGAGACCAAAGAATCAATACATTAGGAGGATTTAAATTTATTTTTATATTAATTTTTTTTATCATAATATTGCATTTTATTTTCCTTGTCCATATCATAATATCAGAACAAAATAATACCCAAAATAGTATTTAAGTCACATGTAAATTCATCTCCATATTTATAATACTTATTCAACTCATTGTCGGCAACATTGCGTCATTATTTTTTACAATAACGTCATTATTCTCACAATGTGACATTATCAGCAACAACGTTTTTTAATGATTTTGAAAAATATCCAAAATTAATGGACAGTTTGGGGTGCCTTCATTACAACATACTATATATTTGATATATCTATACATCTGGACTTAAATAGAAGCTCTGCCGCGAGGTTTAGAAAATCTTAATTATTTGTATCAAGAATATTGTTTTGAGGAGCTCCGCCCGTTATATACAGGAAGACCTGGTTTATTCGTTCTACCAACTACTGGACACAAAAAAAACCGGTCAAGTGCAAGTCGCACTCCCACACGAAGGGTTCCATACCACAAGGCAAAAAGCACCAAAAAAAAAACACGTTTCGTACGAAGATCCATCCCGTTAAATAGGTATTCAACTTTCGTTTTATTTCTATTATTAGTTGTCATAGCGTCACATTCACACTGAAAATTTCAACTATGTTGTAACGAGTCTTTTAAGCCTGTTACATGATAGCGCGTTCTTTGCTTTAATTTGTAGGCATCATGGTGGTGTTGCCATGTAAAAATTCATTTTTTTGAATCGGAATCGTGTAGTGGTCACACTGATTTTTTCTTTTTGATGCTGTCAGTTGATTTTGACAGGTCACTTTCCGACCCAAGCTTTGCATAGAATGGAGTAATTTGAGAGCTCCGAATTAAATCGTGAAGTATTTACGGCATGGACAGCATCTAGTCCTAATTATGTGGTAGCTGATTTGCCTTTGTCGGCATCATAATGGGATTGCCCATATTTTTTAAAAGGTGGGTAAAATTCTTTGTGGTTTCATATTTGTCGCGTGGCTATTTTGATGGCATACGTTAATAGTTTCCGATATTTGTTTCAGGATCTTTTAAACCTTACATATTTTGGATTAATTCATCTACTGATGTAAAAGCTTTTTTTTGGAAAAGAAACGGTGAGTTAATTTGTGTTTGGTCGTAGCCATTTCGATCGCCATTTTTATCAACGCTGGACATCAGCTAACAATTATTCATGTTTGATTTCAGCCGTGAGGCGTTTCTTGTTTCTTGTTTCTTTTTATTTCAAGACTTAAATTTTTAACGCTAGCCCCTACCGACATATATCATGGACCGCCTTGACGTCCCCGCGAAGATCAAAATCACCAAAATGAGCGTGGTTTGTTAGTTTATTCGCCGGAATGTGGTATGGTTTATAAAAACTTAACTTAAATTGACAAAAGTGCAATAATGACAGGACGAAAATTAAGTTCCATTCCATCTTAGTTTTACACCTTAGAACTTAATATTAGAAAGGAATTTTCTTGTATATTGAGACCAGCAGCCTTCGGGTAATAAAATCGTTCAATAACTTTTGTGTCGATTTTTATTGATACTCCCCGCTTGAAGATTAAAAGTTTCCAGTTCCCGCAGGTTATTCTATCCTTGGCATAGTTTGGTGTGTACTCCTGGCGCCCGAATTTTCACTTCTACTTATTGTTTATTTATTTGGAGTACTATACACACACATTTAATAATCCCATTTCATAATAAACATTTATAATAACATTCACTCATTTTAAATTATTTTTATTATTATTACAATGTACAGACCAGCACATCAAGCTACTACAATCTGTCAAATTTCTTTAATAGATTTGCAACTTATCGCTAAAGCATAAGGTTCAAAGCTGATTGGGACTATTTTACAGTTTTGGGTAGCTTGATGTGCTGGCGTCTGTATGTACATAACTTAGACAAAGAAATGTATAGACGGCGGGTATCTCCATTTCATTTCCACGAGAAAGGGATAAAGTATTGAGTTATTATAAGTAACAGAAAAGGATAAAGCTATACTATTTCCGTCTCTTAGGGCGTGCCAGTTTTTTCAAGGCAGCTACTCATGTAGCCTTTTTGTCTCATGTGTGGCCACGCTACCCGATGCTCTATAGCTTTCTTACTCTAAGGTACATAACTATTACGGTTCATGAGATACAGCCCGCTAACAGACAGACGGACGGACGGACAGCCGAGGCTTAGTAATAGGGTCCCGTTACCCCAAGGGTGCGGGGTGCGGAACCCTAAAAATAATTGTGGTGGTATATATAGGCCCCCAATCAAGAGTATTTTTTTATTTTATGGAATGGCTATATTTATTTTGGATGGAGGATGGAGATTGGAGAGGGAGAAGTAATAAAATCTGATATGAATGTTTTCATACCACACACAGATGCGGTTGGTCTTTTAAGACAGCGCATGTGTCAAGCATGGGGGAGGCATTCGTATCAGTGCACTCAGGTGGAGAATAAAGGTAGGTACTTGGTTTGCTAGTTTAGATGTTCAAATAAACTCCATACCTTGGTTTTGCAAGAATAACAATTTCATAAATAGAAAATTTTATTCAATTATTAGTCGTATGCGTTTTGGTCACTGTCGCTTAAATTATCATCTTCATCGTCTTAAAATGGTTAATTCTCCTAACTGTGAGTATTGTCATTCACAGAAGGTTCAATCATTACATCATATCTTCTTCGAGTGTTCGTCTTTCAACATTCAGCGCCTTGTGTTGTCGGATGAGCTTCTAAAAATTTATGCTAAGCCTGATGAGGTCCCGCAAAGCATTCAGGAGTTGCTTATGAATGCCTCAACTTATTTATATTTGTACAAATATATAATAGAGACTGTAAATGATATTTAGTTGTATTTTGGGTTTTCATCTATTTTTATGTTTATTATGTACCTTAAACGCAATGATATTTTAGTAAACAGATATGTTATGAGCGCGCAAATCGTGAAGACTAGAAAACGTCCTAATTGGGACGTATTGCCTTTAGTCTGTGTCACGCATGTCTACGTGTGAGACGGTGCGCGCAGCTACGTAATTACCATCCAAAATGCCATTTTGTGTATTTAGAAAGTGTACCAATTATGATACGAAAGTTAATAAAACACAAGGAATCTCATACCACACGAAAGTACACATTATACTTCGATTTATTAATATATTTCAATTATTTTCCTAATATTCTGATATTTGGAGGTTAGGAAAAAGAAAGAGATGGAAAATACATTTTTTGTCGTAAGAACGACAAGGATGCGAGCACTCCGGACATAGAATAAAAGTACAGATGCGAATATTAGGCAGTAAAGTCATCTTTACAGCAGAGTTCTAGTTTCCCTTTTAATAACTTTTCTTTATAATTTTGTTTGATATATTTAATTATAAATTAAACATGTCATGATATGTAGGAAAAGAAAATATTAATAGCTTATAGTTACCATAGTATGTCACAGATAGTGTTAAAATAAACCTACCATTGAGATTAAAATTAAATCTTTTCGAAGGTGTATGATTATTTTTGCAATTGTATTTCTTTCTTTTTAAAACGTGTTTTATTTTTCACCTACCTACCTTTTTATAGTGTTTATTCGTTGCATAGGCACAAATCCCGACTACAAATTCTGTACACGCGGTTTGTACTTTCTGCCTAGTTAATTTGTTAGTCTATGATGCCAACGTGCGGTGATTGGTAGCCCGAATAATGTTTGTTTACATTCACGCGCATTGACAACATCTAGCTGTTACTTTTTTTCTTATTGGTAACCACCAATAAGAAAAAAAGTAACAGCATCAAGCTATCCTTTTTCTATCCTTTTTACTTGTAGTGAAATGTAAAATGAATGAAAAGTGTGTATGTGTGCTGCCTCTCGGCGCGGCGGAACACTTTTTTCTGTTGTTTTGTAAGTGTATGTAGCGTCTGTAGCTGCATCATTCATCATCTTGGTAACCGACCGCGGAGCCTGTAGCTGCACCGAGGAGCCCTTAGCCCTAGCGCTCTGCTATCGCCACCGCGATAGTGGCGCCCCTGTTGAGAGCTCAGCGAACTACAACCTCAACGTGTCGAGCAGCGATTGGGCAATATGTGCTTCGCACTGATTGGTTGTTAAACTCGCAAGTTTTAAAGTGCCCACTATTATTTTTTGTTATCTTAGGAATTTGTTAAAAGTAGTTGTTATTTTTAGAAAATAGAACATTACCGTTTAGCGTCTCGAACCCGTTGTTTCCTTTAAACCTGCATATTCCAAAGTGGTGACCCCGAACTAAACACACCTGAAGAAAATGTCAATCACACCGCAAGTAGATACACAGTTTCTCATCAGCGAAATAAGAAAACTATCGCTTGAAATAGCCGAGCTCAAATCAAGACCATCATACAACAACAACCATCGCCGCAGCCGCTACCCATCTCGTCACCGTAACACATCAAGATCACGCACTCGAGAAGCATCGCCATCACCATTCTGTTATTATCACCGACGTTTCAAAGACCAGGCTAGGCACTGCACATCGCCCTGTTCATTCAAGAAACAAAATACGGAAAACTAGACAGAACGTTGGCAGAGGCGGACACCGGCGTTCAAGAAATATCTCTCCGCCTATACATCACCGACAGAAACTCGAAACTATCATTCTTAGTCGACACTGGAGCTAACATATCCGTGCTACCGAGAACAAAGGGTCGAGTAGAAACGCCGCTACCATTTCAACTATACGCTGCGAACAACACTAAATAAAATAGCTACGTATGGCGAGAAAACATTATCTCTCGATTTCAATCTACGACGCCCGTACAAATGGAAATTCATCGTAGCTGACGTTTCAAAACCAATACTCGGAGCCGATTTCCTCAAGCACCATCAACTCACAGTCGATTTGAATAACCGAAGACTTATCGACGGTGTTACAAGCCTAAAGGTAAACGCCCCGGTACGAGCATCGAACGTGCCCACCGTACGCAGCATTGACATGTCGCAATCATACCACGACATCCTAGCTCAATATCCCGGCGCAACAAGATTGACATCGATGCAACTAAACTCAAACATCAACGTGCAACATTACATCGAAACTCGAGGACCACCCATACACTGTCGCGCTCGACCAATTCCACCGCATCGTTTCGAAACTGTCAAGAAAGAATTCGAAAACATGATCGAACAAGGATTATGCAGACCTAGTAAAAGTCCATGGTCATCACCTCTACACATCGTCCCCAAGAAGAATGGCGATATTAGAGTCTGTGGTGATTATCGCCGACTCAACTCCATCACCGTACCAGACCGTTACCCCGTTCCACGCATCAAAGATTTTACTCATCACCTAGCTGGGAAAACTATCTTCTCTACAATAGACCTCAACCGAGCATACCAACAACTGAGCGTAAGAGAAGAAGACATTGAAAAGACAGCTATCATCACACCAATGGGATTATTCGAATTTCCACGTATGTGCCCTGGTTTAAAAAACGCGGGACAAACGTTTCAACGATACATCCATGAAGTACTACGAGGATTGGATTGTGTTTTTCCATTCATCGACGATTTATTAGTAGCATCAGAAAACGAAGCTCAACACCGAAATCACCTTCATATCGTGCTAAAGAGATTAGAAGATAATGGCATCACTATCAACCCCGCCAAATGCAACCTAGGACAACCAGAAGTTCAGTTCCTAGGATACACCGTATCATCAGAAGGCATCAAACCACCAGAACATAAAATTCAAACTATCACCAACTATCCCAAGCCGACTACAATCGAAGAGTTAAGAAGATTTCTTGGTATGATCAACTTCTATCGCGAACACATACCCAACGCCGCATCCCTTCAAGCACCATTGAACGCATACCTACATAACGTCAAGAAGAGGGATAAAACTCAAATCACGTGGACAGACGAAGCAACTCAAGCGTTCGAGCAATGTAAAGCTAGCATCATACAAGCAGCTCTACTCGCTCACCCATCACATCATGCTACACTTGCTTTGTTCTGCGACGCATCCGACAACTCAGCTGGTGCCGTACTACAACAATATATAGACGAAACATGGCAGCCGCTCGGATATTATTCCAAAAAATTCAATGACGCGCAAAAGAAATATTCCACCTACGACCGAGAGCTACTCGCAATCTACATGGCAGTCAAACATTTCCGCAAGACATTTGAAGGACGCCACCTCATTATATTTACGGATCACAAGCCGCTAACATTCGTAATGACAAAAACGCAATCGAATACAGAAACCCCGAGACGAACGAGACAACTTTTGTTTATCAGCGAATTTACCACAGACATACGTCACGTGAGCGGTAAACAAAACATTGTCGCCGACACACTCAGTCGCATAGAAACAATCACATGCCCATCTACAATAAACTACAGCGACATAGCCAGCGCGCAAGAAAAGGACACCAACATCGAACAACTATTATCACAAAATAACATCATTCTCAAGAAAATAGTGATACCTAACACCAACATCGAATTATACTGCGAAGCATCTACTCCTTATGTACGCCCGTACATACCCGAGCAACATAGGAAAGAAATTTTTGACAACGTGCACAACATCAGTCATCCTGGCACGCACACGACTCGCAAACTTATCACTCAAAAATACTTCTGGCCATCAATGAATGCAGACATCAGCCGTTGGACGCGTACCTGCATACATTGTCAAAAAAACAAGATACAACGACACACATTCTCGAACATCGCATCTTTCCCGCCAAGCGAGCGATTTCAACATCTGCACGTCGATATCGTCGGACCGCTACCTACAACAGCTCAAGGCCATCGGTACTTAATAACAATGATCGACCGACCAACTAAGTGGCCCGAAGCAATCCCGACCGACGAAATAACAGCTGTTCGAATAGCCGATGTCGTATATCAACATTGGATCGCAAGATTTGGATGCCCGACCACACTAACCAGCGACCAAGGACGTCAGTTCGAGAGTCAACTATTTCAAAACCTAATGAAGCAAATGGGAATAAAGAAAAATCGCACAACACCCTATCACCCGCAAAGTAACGGTATCGTCGAACGATGGCATCGCACTCTCAAGACCGCATTACGCGCGAAACTCACCAACTCCAGTACATGGATCGATGAGTTACCTACAGTGCTACTGGGACTACGAGCCGCCTTACGCACAGACACCTGCGTGAGCGCCGCCGAACTTACCTACGGATACAATTTACGTTTACCTGGCGAATTTTTCACTGCAAGCACCTGTTCACCTACCATGGATTATAACTACGTTGAAAAACTTCGTGATATTATTCAAGCAAACAAACCGCAAATCGACACCGAGCATCACAGCAAAAACAAAAGTTTGTTCGTTCATCAAGATTTACTCAAGTGCAGTCACGTATTTATCAGAACAGACGCAGTAAAAAAACCACTTCAGACTCCATACGAAGGTCCCTTTCGAGTTATAAGCCGAACAGATAAAGTGTACACCATACAACTACCTAATCGGCAAACCAATATTTCCATCGATCGATTGAAGCCTGCATATGTTGTCATAGAAGATACCTTACCATCACCTAAGATTACCACACCCAAGAACAGTACCATTCCAGCAGTTACCAAGCAACCAACCGATGTACCTCCGGCCAGCATGACGTCACAGCCCGCCAGCAACATGACAACGCGCTCGGGCCGTGCCATCAAACTGCCGGTACGCTTCGCTTGAGTACGCTACAGTACTCCCCGTACTGTAGCGTCTGTAGCTGCATCATTCATCATCTTGGTAACCGACCGCGGAGCCTGTAGCTGCACCGAGGAGCCCTTAGCCCTAGCGCTCTGCTATCGCCACCGCGATAGTGGCGCCCCTGTTGAGAGCTCAGCGAACTACAACCTCAACGTGTCGAGCAGCGATTGGGCAATATGTGCTTCGCACTGATTGGTTGTTAAACTCGCAAGTTTTAAAGTGCCCACTATTATTTTTTGTTATCTTAGGAATTTGTTAAAAGTAGTTGTTATTTTTAGAAAATAGAAGGTTAAAGTCTTATATCAAGTCGCCTCCTTACGAAGATGGGAGGGGTGGAGGGGGGTTGGGGGGGGCGCCCTGTTTCACCCCCCCCACTCCTGCCCTGCCGGAGATGCGTAGTTTTTCTGTTATTCCACTTTGAACAAAACCTTCTAACCTAACCAACACAAGTCTGTGTGCTCTGGGTAGGATCTGTCACTCATTAGGGTATGGGGATGTAGTTACTTTCTGGCGCTTCGCCGGCCGCTGCCGCGGCACGCTCGCTGCGCTCGCTCGGCTCGCGCTAAGTGGTCACTGTTCTAACCTAACCTAACCTACACAACTCGCTTCGCGCTATCCAACTTAACCTAACCAACATAAGTCTGTGTGCTTTGGTTACGATCTGTCACTCATTAGGGTGCGGGGAGCTAATAATCATAGCAAAATATAAAATTCACGTAAACTCTAGAGCAACGGAATGACAAAACGAACGCCGAACAAAAATATTTGTCAATGTAAACAAACCCCGCTTTCCGAATTGCGTCAAAAGCGATTATATCGCGAATCCGACCAACGCGCAACGTCACAATAGTACTCAATAGTCCTTATATTTTGTGACTATTAAATTTGGTTGGATTCGCGATATAATCCCTTTTGACTCAATCCGGAACGCGGGGAAAATGGTTTCTTTTCACGCTTTTCGATAAAGGCAGTATCGAAATCGCTACGAAATGTATCAAAATTACGTTCCTTCTTACGCATTTGTAAGATTTCCCAAGATTTTTTAAATAATAATTAAAATATTTTGGCGCGTCTCCGGCAGCAAAAAATACGTTTTATCGCTTAGTACGAACCCCCTAAACCCTCCCATATCTACACATATCTCAAATTCAGGCGACTCGATAATAAGACCCAACCCTCTGTTTATTAGAATATCATTGCTTAAACGTATATGATGGAAAAACTGTAAATAGGCACTTTTAAGGTTATGAGGAGGAGATAGCTCAAAGAGTAAAGCAAAGACTACAATATAATGCGGGAGTAAAGTAACTATAGATAGCTATAAAAATATTTTGAGTGACAAGACAACATGTTTGTTTACAAGCTAGGCTTGAAGCTTGTATGTTTATTCTGTGAAAAATAAAATTGGATATTGACTTAAAACTAATATGACTACTACGAAAGACTTACAAACAAAATATATAACAAAATGATTAAATATACGAAAGACATATAATTTAAAAAAAACTTCACGATAGAAATAAACCTACACGTAAGACAAGGCGGTATGGTCAAAAGACTTTAGCCTGCCCGTTGGGCGAATTAAAAAAAAAAAAAAGTAATAAAATCTGACGTTGACATTTTTGTCATTGAATAATAACCTGACTTTTTAAGGTTAGAAAATCGCGAAAATCAACAAACAATTGTTTATTTTATTTTCAAAGTTTCAAAACATTCATAAAATGCATTGTTTCAATAAGACAATTTATATTCGCACGAAATTATCATAGAATCAAGTAGGAAATCATGCACAAGTTGAAAAATTTAACCGGTGATGGTCCCACAAGTTTTAAGAGTTTGTTGATAACAAAATGGGATGAAATTCACAAGGATACGGACATATTTCGGTATAAAATCGATAAATTACAAGAAAGAGTTGTAGACGGAAAATATTTGCTTCAGGTACTTACCTACCTTTAATATTTTATCCAATATTTTGACATAAAAAGAAGTCGTTAATGTTTTTGTAGTGGATCATTCGAGTCGTCTGTTTTTCTAGCTTAATCCAGACCGCCAGTCTAAAAGAAGAACTCCGGAGGAGATGAACAACATCTGTCAACCGTTTGACGAAAAAAAGTTCAATTTCAATAAAGTTTCTCCACAAGAAATATTATTTTCTATAGAAGGCGAAGGTAATGTTCACACAATACTTTTTCTTACCCCAATACAAACTGAATTCTTGACAATAATGAAAGTTACGACCAAACATGAAATCGCGAAAACTGAATCAGTTGTTTCCTACATTTTGACGAGATATGCAAACATAAATGTAAGGAACTTATTTTTTTTGCGATTTCATGTTTGGTCCTATATAAAAGTTGTTCATAAAATTAAATGATAAGTACAATGACCCCAGAGGTTATCCATCAAATACCGGACACCCTGTAATTACATTTTTCAGATGCAGACATACACACAGTATTAGTGAATGTGAGTCCCATAACCAGATACCATTCATTACTGTGCCCATCTGTGAGAAAATGTCTGCCACAAGTGGTGACACCTCAGAGCTTGGACCTAGCAGTACAGATTATGTTTCTAAATGAGGACCGGTGAGTGTAGGCAAGTACACACTACAGTTGTATGTAAATACTGCCTGTATTACCAATTTATACACATGTCAAATTTTCCTCTCAAAATCCTTCATCATTGGCAGCCTGTTGTTCTGAAAAACTATGGGATATTCACCATGTGTAGCCATATGTCACTGTTGTATGGATTACTATAGAAGCTTATCGACAGACACAATTTTCCTATGGTGTGGTTTATATGCTGTATCATAACGAAACCGTGCTGTACAGACGCCAGCACATAAAGCTACAAATACAATCTGTCAAATTTCTTTAATAGGTTTTCAGCTTTATCCCTATTAGCATTAGGTTCAAGGTTGATTGGAAAAATTTGACAGTGTCGGGTAGCTTGATGTGCTGGTGTCTGTTCAAAAAACCTTACTCTACCCACTGAGAATGTTTCCCTGGTTGGTGTGAGTCTCTCAATATAAGGATATTAGTTATTAATAGTTTGGATAATCCACAAGATACTTTTTTTTCTTTTTATTAATTAATTTTAGCCTTATATTGACTAAAGGATGAATGCTTCCAATTTTATTAACATAAAGACTTGACTTTTACCTATTACTGATAAAAACAAACAACAAGTACTCAGTATGACTGCAGCATGGATTTATGTATCACACACACATAAATACAACACACTCACACTCACACAAAACACAACACGCACACAAGCACACACCATACCACATGATCTAAATTTTATTAATTTTTTTTTTGTATAAATTGTTAACTTCGTTATGTTGATAAAACATTTTTATTTATTATTATGTAAAAGTATTCATTTTATTAAAAGGTATTAAACACTAATGTGTTGTATTTCAGGGAGTTAAGAATTGGGTTCAACAGTATGTGTGGTTTTGCTTCCGTCAACCATTTACACTATCATCTGTTTGTGGAAAAGAACACATTATATGTGGAGAAAATGGTCAGTATATTCCTACTTACTTCTCTACTTAATTTGGTAGCAAAAACATAGAATACAGGAAGTGACACCACTTGCCAATGGCCACGGTAAAAGCCAAGGCAGACCATTTATTTATTTTCTTTGAAAGACACGTCTAATCAAAAAATTACCTTGACCTTGTGTAAAAAACCTTTACCTTGTGACAGCCAGTCAGAAGTAATCCATACTAATACTATTTTAAACTAACTGTGCCCGCGACTTCGGTTGCGAGCATCTCGGAAATTATCCCACGGGAAAGTGCTACTGGGACACAAAGAAGCATATAGCACTTTAATTTTATTTATTATTAGTAAGGTATGTTGGGGTAAGTTCGTCGCTGGGATAAGACCGTATGAATCAAATTCTGTGCCACTTTTTTACAAAAAAAAAGTGCCTTGATCGTTTTCGGGGCAGAATAAAATGGCGTAGAATTCAATGTTATCCGCATTATAAAGTATTGCCAAAAGAAGCCGGGAATTTGATTCGTACGGTCTCAAACTCAAACTCAAAGCATTTATTTCAATTAAACCATTAACAGGCACTTTTGAATTGTCAAGAAGTTGGTCAGTCAGAAAATATGAAGCTAGTTGCCCATTCCAAAGCGTAGGTACCTATGGAGAAGAACGGGCAAGAAACTCCATGGACGCTCTTTTTTTAAATTATATTTTACAAAAATATTAGTTACATCATCTGTTGAATTTATAATTATATATATATAATGTGAGAACGATGTAAAGAATAAAAAAGACGTAATTACGCGATAAAAGCGTGCAGGGTACAACAAATTGTAACAAAACAACAATCCAAAAATAAAATAATTAAAAATAAGCCGAGGCAGCTAAGTGATGACTGATGACCAGCCCCAACTGACGGCGCCCGTTCACGAACATGACGCATAGATCAGCACCATTCAGCTCAACCATTTTGAAGGGAGCTAAATGATCCAACACACACGCCACCGTCAGCGAGACATTTGAGTGAGCATGACATACTATCAGCCGCCAGGGCACAATCAAGTCAATAAAAGACATATTATCTCATCCCAGAGCCAAACTTACCCCAACCCACTAAATGGATTCAAAAGTAACTCTCGTCTGCATGTTACCTTATCAAAACCACTGATCCGATTTCGATAAAATTTGACAAGGAGATAGATGGCATGCTTGGTAAGGCCATATGCTACTTTTTGTCCCGGTATTACGTCTCCGTGAGATATATACTCCAACAACTTACAATACTTAGGTACAGACGCCAGCACAACAAGCTACTACAATCTGTGAAATTTCTTTACTTAATAGATTTTAACTTTATTGCTAAATATAAGGTTCAAAGTTGATTGGGAAAATTTGACAGTTTCGGGTAGCTTGATGTGATGGCGTCTGTACATGCGGCTCATTGTTCTAACCTTACAATTATTTTTTTAGTTATCTTATACCAATAAAAGTCTATTGCAAGAAATGGAATGTTTGTATTCATCATTTCAGCCGAAAGAGGTCCACTGCTGCACATAGGCCTCTCCCAAAAGGGGGAGGGTTTGCCATAATCGCCACGCTTGGCAGGCGGGTTGGCGATCGCAGTATATGGTATGGTGGTGGAATGCATAGAGAACGCTGCTGCCCATTCTCTGGTTAGACCCTCAGTCGCTTTTTACGACACCCACGGGAAGTATGGGGTGGTGCTATTCTTTAAGTCCGGCACCACACAGACAATGTTTGTATTAACAGGTCACATTTTCTATTTTCAGAAATGGCAGCACATAAAAGGAGACATCCACTGCTTGGATGAACACTATCCAGTGCCTGCATTCTGTTTTGAAATACAAAAACATTCTTCTGCCCCAACACTTTTGAAAGTGTTGGAACACTTCTTGAAGAAATCGATTGCCCACAACATTCTTCTGACGAAGAGTAGAAGGTTGGGAGATCGGGAGGATATGGTGGATGTGATAGTTTGGCCTAGGAGGAGTACTTCTGGTGCTAAGAAGACAGCAGCATTCAATGTGGCTGTCTTGGAACTCAGTGGCTGGTTCCCGATATATGGTAAATAGTTCTGTACGCTTATAATATTACTAGCGATCCGCATCTGCTTAGCCTGTGCAATCTACTGATGTGGCGACAAGTCGAATCATCGAGATTTATGTGCTATACCTAAGTTTAATAATACTGTATATACAGGGTGGCTGGGTGGCAGACACATCGACGCACAAACTATTATCGTGGATTTAGTACATACATTTTGACCGCGAAGGTATTGAAATTTCCAATGAAACAACTGCTTTTTAGGGTTTCGTACATAAAGGGTAAAAACGGAACCATATTACTAAGAGTCCACTGTCCGTCTGTCTGTCACCAGGCTGCATCTCATGAACCGTGGTAGCTAGACAGTTGAAATCACAGATGATGATGTATTTCTGTTGCCGCTATAACAACAAATAATAAAAATAAAATAAAGTTAAAATTCAAAGGAGCATAAAACCAACGTTTTTTTCGGCGTTTTATGCCTTGTGGTACGGAACCCTTCGTGTGCGAGTCGGACTCGCACACGAAGGGTTCCGTACCACTAAAAACTAATTCTATTTGTATCTTTCAACCCTTTCGATTATTTTATCGAATCTGTTCCACCCGACCTTCAATCCCATCTCTATGAAAAAAACCAACGTCAGATGTCAGACGTCGTTTTGTTTGAACGCACTGACGTTTGCTTGTTCGTTGTTTTTTTATTTTGGATTTTCATTGACCCTGGCTTGTATAATGGACTTATTGTGCGTGCTCGTCTACCTACTGACCTCTCGCTACTCGACACGGACTTGACTTGCAATCAGTTTATCATGCGATGCATAAACTGGGGTATAGTCATGCAAAGACTGCGGCGGCATACCACGGTACCTTTTCATTGTCTGCTTTTCTACTCATTATCTTAGCACGATGGTTAACAATTGAGGTAAGTCATATACAGCTAGAATCATTCTAGAACTAATAAATATAAGAAACATCGAACAAATGTGACTTCAAGTACCTAGTTTATCGTGTTTCTCAAAATACATAATGAACTCAATGGCAATGAATCAGAAAGACTCATCTTGTCTCATCACGACTTGGCCGGTTTTTTTTATAACCGACGAAAAATTTCTACGCTTAGCCGATCTAGAATCATGTGATGAATTCATGGTTCTTACAGTTTGCGCTTCGATGTCCCCTCGATGTCACCCTGTATATAGGTATACAGGATGACATTTACTAAATGATAGTGAAAACCACGTCAAAATCTATGGTAAAGTTTAGAAGAACTTAGCGGACAAACAGACAGACACGTGAAGCTACTTTTTTTTATATTGAGAAACGAAAACAGGTTACATAATAGTTACCTATGTAAATTGGGATACAAGGGATATTAATTTTCCTAGTGGTGTATCACTACATATATAGTATAAAATAAAACAAAGTCGCTTCCCGATGCCTGTCTGTCCCTATGTATGCTTAGATCTATAAAACTACGCAACGGATTTTGATGCGATTTTTAATAGATAGATTGGTTCAAGAGGAAAGTTTATATGTATATAATACATGCATATTGTAGTAGAGAAAAGCCGAGAAAAAAGATTTGTAATGTGATGTCGTAACAAACATATTTTTGTGCGCTTGCATTCCAAACGCTGGCTAAACCTTACGAGATAGATCAAATTAATGTACTACGGAATTGTATATCTTAAAAATATCAATAAAAAAGTCCGAGATGGTATAATTATGTTTGTCTCATAAGGATAACCCACAGTAACAATTTTTATCTTTTACATATTACAAAAAAATTATGGATTATTTACCAAGCTATTTTAAACAATACAGTATTATTCCTTAACCAATTAAATACATTAAATACGTTGTGCATTTCATGGAGATCAAAATTATCCTTTACGGCATATAATTAAAATGAATATCTTAGAAGATATCAGAGATTTAAAAAGCAGGAACATAGCGGCTGGCGGGGCGGTACGAAGTTCGCCGCGTCAGCTAGTTTATAAAAAAATAAAATAATGGTTCAATGTTGTGTTACAGATGCAGAGGCATTCGAGACTCTTCAAGCTAAGGAGCTCGAGGCAGAGCTACTGAAATGGATTAGAGAAGACTTTAGAAATATATGTGAAGAAGTAAAATGTCTATAAAGTTCAACTAGTGTAATAGGTTTTTTTTTTTTTTTTTTTTTTCTTTATTTTTCAATACATTAAAGTTACAATAACTAAATTAAACAAAAATACACTAAGTCTAAAAACCTTTGAAGGTTTATGTGACCAAGTGGAGGAAGCAAGCTCGCTCACCACACATGACTTAAACAAACATATTTAAAAAACTTAAGATGTGATGTCACCAGTAATATAATATTTTTTTAAGGTAGATTTACATTTTTTATATGCACTAGTGACGATATTTGACTGCACAATTTTAGGAATTTTATTCATAGTATCAGGTAATATGTATTCCCACGTTCTCATGCCATACACGTTTACAGTTGTAGGCAGTTTATATGTAGGTAAATAATCAAGAGTACGTAACTGTTTTGGTCTATTGTTTAAAGTTAAGGAGCTAATATTATTAAATTTTTCCAAGATGATCGCCGACCTGAATTTATCAAAGACTGACATAACTTTACAATATTTAAATAATCCGTACTCATCATCTTTATATTTAAGTTTAATATTCTTTGGCACAATAGTCTTGAGTATACTTAGTTGAAGTCTATATATTTTATCTACATAGGTTTTGTAGGAGCGTCCGTAACTAGTTAGCCCATAGCTTATGACTGAATCCGCCAGAGCGAGATACAGCAAGCGTAGCGTGTGGAAGGGAAGCTTATATTTGAGGATAGCCAACTTGGCGTTAATAGATCTAAGTTTGTTACTTACACTTTCTATGTGTGGTCCCCAATTGAAGTGCTTGTCTATAGTGAGACCGAGATAGGTGTGCTGGTCGACAGCCTCTAGCGTAGGACACGTACACATGCGTGCAGTGGGCCCGCTGTGCAGGCATTGGTGGTCATGCGCAGTTACCTTGGGTTCATGTCTAATCTTCATATAAGGAGAGTGTATATGAATAATCTTTGTTTTACTAGAGTTAATAACCAGGCCTGCATCGTGTGCCCACTTACACAGGTCATCGAATAACCGTTGCATTACTGTTTGAGCCTCAGTTATGTTTTTATGGTGGGTTACTAAACACGTGTCATCGGCAAACTGGTATACAGAGTCTTCCGGGATAATATTACACATGTTGTTGACGTATAATAAGTACTCAGTAGGTCCAATAATTGAACCTTGGGCCGTGCCCATTTTAGTAGGTATTTTTTCACTATGGCAAGTGCCTAAACGAACTACTGTATGACGATTTTTATGGTAATTTTTAAACCAATCCAATAAAGGACCCTGTATACCACTCTGTTCAAGTCTACTAAATAACGTTTTGTACCGCAGAGTATCAAACGCTTTGCTAAAGTCGATGAGGGCAATAAGCACCTGTTCACGAGCTCCCAGATGCTTATTGACCTCATCAGAAAAAGCAGACAATAGCTGTGTAGTGTTCCGACCTTTTTGAAACCCAAACTGCTTATTGTTTATGATATCACTGCTATTCAAGAAAGTATTTATTTCATTACCTAAATACCTTTCCACTATTTTATCTATGCTAGGGAGAATAGTAATAGGCCTATAGTTATTTATATCATTGTAGGGACCTTTCTTATGTATGGGTCTGATTATGCCAGTCTTTAATTCATCAGGATAGGATGACGTGGAAATACACAAGTTTATTAGATGAGTAATGACAGGTGTTATTTCGGAATTTATACACTGAAGGTCACTAACTCGAATGTTATCTATACCCGGACTTTTTTTCTTATTTAAATGACTTATTATTTTAAAAATTATTTTGTCGTTGGCTTTTTTAAGTCTCATAGACACATTACACACGTTTTGGGAGGAAGTGTCTTGCAGTAGTAGTACCTCACATTTTTTACAGATTTTGTTGATGTTGTCTTCAAAACCACGAGCAAATTTGTTACATAAAGAACTAAAGTCTTCATTAAAATGCTTTTTAATTACGTCATCTACTGCATTACACATCCTCCCGCATAGATTGTTAATTATTTGCCATATTTTTCTAGTATTTCTAAAATTGTCTGACACCTCTTTTCTAATTGAGTTATTTTTAATTTTAGATATGTATTTATTGGTTTTATTTCTATATATATTATACAATAATCTATTTTTTACATTATTTTCATCTTGTTTCCATATATCAAATAACTCGAGTTTTTTGGTACACATATGTCGCATTCTATCATTAATCCATGTACTAACATGCCTCTTACCTAAGTTAATTTTGGTTGGTATTTTACATTTTTCATATATTTCACTAAAATTGGTTGTGATAAATCTTAACACTTCAGTAGGGGTTTTTAAATCTAGCGCAGTCTTCCAGTTTATATTACACAACTCATTTCGTAACTTATCATTATCTATCTTAGTTATAATCTTAAAAGGATTGCCTGTAGGCCGCGAATTGTGTACAAGTGTTAGACCCGTTATAAAATGGTCAGCTATTTTGTAGTTAATTACTGATGAGTACACAGCCTTACAATTTATTAGGCGTGCAAAAATATGATCAATACAAGACTTGGTTAATAAATTACCTTTTGTTTCGACGCGAGTGTGCTGGGTAATTCCACATTCGAGACCATTTTCACTCATAAAATTTAAATATGCTGACTGTACGGGTGTTATTTGCTTGAGATTAATGTTTATATCCCCCAATAAAACATAGTTACCTGTACGTGGATATAAACTAATGACATTTGAGAGTTCCTTTATAAAAGATGTTTTGTTCAACTCAGGCGGCCGATACACTGCACATACACATAGTTGTAAACCATAGTTCGTAACAATCTCGCCGGATATGCACTCAAAGAAACTTGTAGTCGTAGGTATCCGCGTAAAACTAATACTGTTATGCACAAACATAATTATACCGCCTCCTTTACGATAACGACGAAGTTGCGAGTACATGTTGTAGTCCGCGAGTTGAAAAAGATTTACGCAGCTATCTGACAAGTTGACTTCTGTTATTATTATAATGTGTACGACGTGAGGGCTCGACGATATTAAGTACTCAAGATGGGCGTAGTTTTTAAGCATTGAACGAATGTTGACATGTAGGACATTTAGGCGATTATGTTTAGTTTCAACACTCTTCATAAAAGATGACCATGTATTGTGGTTTTTTTCTATAATCGTTGATTCATCCATGTAATCCTTATCAGTTGTACTTATTGGGTCGCCGGTATATTCTTAACATTGACGGTAGGTTGCATGACAAATCGTAGGTAGATCAATTTTCAACATCGTGTGAAGCGATCTTCAATTTATTGATATCGCTTTCATAATTGATATGACAGACTTTATCATTCTCGATTTTCCGTGCCAAAACTTGACCATTTTTACACCAGACATATTTATACAGGTCTTTCAAATCAGACTTAGCTTTCCATAACAAAAACGAGATATGTGGTGAAAGTGACTCACGGAAGTATATTTTGCTGTCAACTTCTCCTCCCATGTCCTTGTAGGATTTAGGTGTTGTTTTTGAAGCCAGCAGCCACTGGTCTCGTTTGCCTTCACGCAGTCCAATTATGATTGCCGGGGGCTGGGTCTTTTTGATGTTCCTCTTAGCACGACTAACTTTTCGATATGCCTTGAGTATGTCATCAGGGTTGAGGTGAAATACTGTGCATAATTTTGATGTGACGTCCTGTAGTTCCTCATTTTCCTGTTCAGGAATACCACAGACTTCAATCAGATTTGCGAGCGCCGCTTGCTCCATTGATGCGATTTTTTGCTCCAAGACCTCATTATGCATCTTAATGTTTTTATGCTGATTCCTGAGATCGTTAAATTGGTTTTCCAATGTTTTCAGGCGGGTATCGTATGCATTGATTTTCTCCTCGTAATCGTCTATTTTGTCTGAGAAGAACTGTAGTGTTGTTTGGAACGACTGCATCTCAATCCGGATTGTTTCCCGTACTTCACGACGGAGCTCCATGATGATATGAGACGACACGGTATTACTCAGTGTCTCGGTGTCGGTATTTTCATCATCCTCAGGGTCTGGCATGATGCAGGAAATACGCTTGGGTTTCAGGTTACCCACACATGAGCGACATTTCCAATCCACAGACTCTGTCGATTTCAATGTTGTTAATTGTTCGCCTGAGATGCCTGCACACGATGCGTGCAACCATTTACAGCACTTAGTACACTGCAATCCAGGAGATTTTTTAGTCACTGTTTTGGAACACTTTGTACATTTCATCTTGCGAACGATGCGCGTGCGCGTATAAATTACTCCGTAGCAGTTAGGTGACGTGCGATTCGGCTCGGTGGCGAGTGCGAACTGCGAAAGGTAATACGGTAATAGGTAATACCGGCTGGTGTCCGCAACTCCACGTCAATGCGCGTATTTTACGTACGGGTTCAACTAGTGTAATATTATCATTGGATCAATATATTATTATTAAGTAAATTATGCATATTTTAACTTATAATTTATGGGATTGGGCGGGTCAAAAGTCTCCACAAAATGGGTGCCTGAACATAGCCGGCGCGGCCGAGGTTGGCCTAGAAAGCGGTGGCGAGATGACCTGACGGTAAATGACATGACACTATTTTAATTTAATATTAAAAATGCTACCAAGTAACCGGCTAAATACCACCAAATAATATGACCAAATAATATTCCGTAAAATGTTGTTTCAGTGTAGTGAAAATATGGCAAAATTAAATAAATCATCAAGCAAATGAAAAAAGTTCAAAAGAGGAACACTGCGCACTGCGGTGTGGAATATTGCCGATAGTGGAACTAATGTAATTTATTGGTATTTTTTTTTTTTCATCAAAAGTCGAAAACTATGCGGCTTATAAAAAAGAAAAAATGTTTGAGAATGTGCAAACACCGCTCTTTCATATGCCTCACATGCCCTAGTAGCGACTTCGAAATTTTCAGACCCCTTTCAGTAACTGTTGCCAAAAAAAAATCTTTCTTATTTGCAAAAATGTTGCGTAAACGTCATCTAAAACTATTCCAAATTTCAAGTTGACAGCATTAGTAGTTCTTGAGATATCCAGCTGTGACAGAGAGACAGACAGACTGAGTCGCACCATAAGGGTTCCTTTTTATCATTTTGGTACGGAACCCTAAAAACAAGATAGCGGCATTATTATCGATTTGGGCCACGCGCTAAAAGAAGTTTTTCAGAGCAACGGTGGCCTAGAGGTATCTGCCTCCACCTTAAGTGTCTAAACACACTATGCCGAAGTTACGCGACCGAAGTTCGGCAAGATTACGCCCGCAATGCTATTTCAATGCTATTTAACGCAACGTAATTTCGGCATAATGTGTCGTCAGTAATTCAAATAGCATTGCAGGCGTAATCATGCCGAACTTCGGTCGCGTAACTTCGGCATAGTGTGTTTAGACACTAAGAGTT
This sequence comes from Mesoligia furuncula, assembly GCA_916614155.1. Taxonomy (NCBI): domain Eukaryota; kingdom Metazoa; phylum Arthropoda; class Insecta; order Lepidoptera; family Noctuidae; genus Mesoligia; species Mesoligia furuncula. Next base: position 16,591,660 of record OU744791.1, on the reverse strand, counting down.
GTAGATCGTGAGTTCCATCCCGGGCAGGCACTTTCCTTTGTGTATTTAATTTCATCACCACTGCTCTCAAAACGGTGAAGGAAAACATCTTGAAGAAACCCTAAAAAATCCTGGTGTCCTAGAACCAAAAAATTCGAATATTTGTGACATATATCTACTAACTCGCACTGGGCCTGCGTATAGATTACGGCTCACTCCCACAGAGGGGAGGTCTGTGTCCCAGAACGTTTATAACGAACGTTATAGGTTGATTATGCTAAAATATGTTTTACAGATACAGTTAAAACGTACTCGAGCATCGTTCTAGTACTACATAATTATGATAAATAAATGATAAATGATTTATTTTCTGTAAGTAGGTTTGTACGGACACTTTTACACGTCAATCATATTTTTTTTTAAACTAGTTGAGGTAGGTATGTATACTTATCTCTATGGCTAGAACATGGAACATGGTTCTAGTACTACATAATTATGATAAATAAATGATAAATAATTTATTTTCTGGTAGGAAGTTTTGTACGGACACTTTTACACGTCAATCATATTTGTTTTTTAACTAGTTGAGGTATGTATACTTATCTCTATGGCTAGAACATGGAACACGGTTCTAGTACTACATAATTATGATAAATGATTTATTTTCTGTAAGTAGGTTTGTACAAACACTTTTACACGTCCATCAATTTTTTTTTAATTATACGGATATGTACACTTACCTCTATGTCTAGAACATGGAGAGAGCAGTTGTGGCCCAGTGGTAACGGACACGACTTACGAGTTGTTGGTCGTAGGCTCGAAGCCAGACAGGCACTTTACTTTGTGTAAATTATTTTATCACCACTCCTCTCAAAACGGTAAAGGAAAATATCGTGAGGAATCCGGCATGTCCTAGAGCCAAAAATTCGAATACATTGTGACATCCACCAATCCGCACTGGGCCCGCGTGGTGGATTACGGCCCATTCCCTCTCACTGAGAGGAGGCCCGGGTCCCAGCAGTGAGAACATTATAGGCTGATTATGATTTATGATGTCTAGAACATTATGTAGTTTGTGTTCTAGAATTAGGAGGCTGAGGGATGGTTTCCGCACCACCCAAGGGCTAGAGCTAATAAAGGTGCGTTTTTTTTATAATGGTATCTCCGGGAGGCCTAGTCCACTTTATTTATACAAGGTTCACCGATATACCAACTGTTGATATAATTTATTTACTTACCTATAACATTTATATACTCTAAAACTTATTTCTGCGTAGTGTGTAATTTAAGCCCGAGTAGGTGCGCACAGAACATGTAACCTTTTATAGGCGCGGAGGGCGAGGCTCTTGGAACCGCCGGAGCCGTGACAGAAACCAAGCCTGCTGCATTTTGCATTCTCGACTGCATGCTGCTTGCTTGCTTGCATGCATGGTGCATGGTGTAACTAGTATTGTAAGTACCTAAATAATGAGGTTTTGTAAAGGGTGAAAGATTTATGCGTTTTGAAGGGAAACCAGAGTTAAGTAAGGTCTAAGTGCGGAAAAGGAAGTCCCATCATCATCATCATCATCATGTGGTTGTGTAACAACTGTAACAATCACTTAAAACATTTTTACAAAAAAAAACAACCGACTTCCAAAAAAAACACTACAAATTGAAAAATAACTTTAATTTCGGAAGTCGGTGTCTTTAGTTCCGCGTTTTCGTTTATTGACACCGACTTCCGAAATTAAAGTTATTTTTCAATTTGTAGTGTTTTTTTTGGAAGTCGGTTGTTTTTTTTTTTTGTAAAAATGTTTTTATTTTTCACTTTTTAGTGGGTCAGTTTGTAATTTATCTAAGTTACAATAGCCTAATGCCAACTGTTCATCACCTTTTACAATATATTGCTTTTCCCGATGCTGGGACGTTAATTGTTGAGGAGTTCTCCCGGTAAGAACCAGGAGATCCTCAACAATCACTCGCAATATGCATTGTGACGAGCATAAATTGCTTAGCAATCATATTAAAGTAATCGAATCGCAACCAGTGAAATATTTGTCAGTGAGTAGTTCCGATTGCCATCTGTGATCTTCATCATCAGCTCCACTTTACCAAGTGATGATTTCCGAGAGCAAATGCTCAAGTTACTTTAAAAAAGATCCAAATCGCTGTACCTTTGCCTATAAAATTTGAGGGTTTCCCTCGATTTCCATGGGATCCTCTCATCAGATTCCAACTTGATGATAATGGGACCACCTCGAGAGTATACCCTTTCAAATAAAAAAAGAAGTTTTGGAATCGGTCCAGCCGTCTTCGAGTAATCGGTGAACATACACAAGGTAGCTACTGTAAACTGTTGAGGAGTTCCCTTAACTGTCCTTCGTCTTCATCATCAGACCCCTAATGACAGTCGCAACCCATCTAGGTGTAAAGTTCACATCAATACAAATTAATCAAGCCCAAACACAAGGTAACTGCTGTAAATCGTTGAGGAGTCCCCTCGACTGTCTTTCGGCTCCATCATCAGATGGACTCCAGGCCTTCATCAAATTGTAGTGCTTTAAAATACTTAATGAAAAATTAACAAACGCACTAGTCGCTCCTACGATTTTCAAAAGTTCCCCTCGATTTCACTAAGATGCCATCATCAGATCCTGGTTTCCTTATCATGGGACCACCCTTGGCATATCCCCTTTCCAACAAAAAAAGAATAATCAAAATCGGTTCATAAACGACGAAGTTATCCGCGAACAAACATAAAAAAAAAATATATATATATATACGGTCGAATTGAGAAACCTCCTCCTTTTTTGAAGTCGGTTAAAAATTAGGCTTAACTAATTTTAAACTTTAAGACTTATCTTAAAGTCCTTTAAGTAGGTACTTAAATAGAGGAACCAGCAAATAAAATTTGCGTTAATAACCGCATTTTCAATAGGACCTGAAACACAAAACATAATTAGATATCACAGAATCATTATTTGCATATATCGAGCGAAAGCAAGAATCTATACCTACAATCTAAATAGCAGTGCGTATAAACTTAGGGTCAGCGCAGAACTGGCGAGCGCAGTATGGTTTTCAATGCCAAACAAATATCAGCTTTGCTTTTGTATAAATAAAGTTGAAAATAGATTAAAACTTCATTTAGTCCGAGAGCGCATGAAAGCGGACAGAGGACCGCGTCTGAAGTTGTTTATTTTTTATTTTATTTTAAGACTAACATTGTTGATATTTGCTTAGCAGTAAATCCCGCTATGCGCCGCGCTTCGCCAGCAGCCTAATTCCGTAACACATTTTGTTTCTTAATGCAATTCCGATACTAAGCCAACTCCAGCAGTAATCATTTTCCATATTCGGAATTGTATAACTTTATATGATTCAAATTGAGTAGAATCTTATAGAATCTGTTTGGTGTAAGCGTTTTGTTTCTTCATAATATGTTACATCTTTAATTTAGGTTGTAAACACTTGTAACAGAAGAAAACTTTTACAATTATTTTACTAATTTCACCTCACTGCCTCGCTTTTAAATTACCATTAATATCGTTTTATCATTGAGGTTTTCAATAAAGATGTAATCACATCACCATTTATAAGGAAGACTACCACTTACATTTTTTCGAAATACCTAATAATAATAATAATAATTCCATTTATTTCGGACAGAGTCCATATAAGTGTTAGTAACAATTTTCTTAAGATCTATGTTAGTAGGTATCTAATACAAAGTGAACTAAAAACAAAAACATAAACATTATAATTATGGAGATTACGCCTTTAAATCCTAAAATATGTAGAACGGAAAATGATTACGACGAGAAGCTTGCCTTCTCTTTCAAACCAACTACAGTTTGTTCCGATTTGACGTTTCAAGCAAATAGTCGCTTGTCATTTTAGTTACACAATACGAAAAATTGACTTTTGCCCAGTTTTTCTTGGCATGTCGTTCACTCTTTAGCGTCTCAAACAGACTCCAGTTGGTTTCACAGATAGTGAAAGTGGAGTCTGCTGGAGTCAGGAGTCTGGGCTGGGGTCTGGTTGGGATCGAAATGAAGCTAACCAGTCTGAATCATTTCCCGAAATTCTGTAAAAATCTCACCGTGAAAACCTCGCTCACTTTGAGCGTGGAGTTAGCTGTCAATACTGTCAATTCCTAGCAAAAACAAGCTCACTTTACCAAAGTTTTCACGGTGAGATTTTTACAGAATCGACCGGCAGGTTTGCGCCGACGCGCGCCGCGCCCGCCGCCGCCGGCCTCTACGATTACTTGCCTTCGGACCCTAATTATTGGTTTTATGTAACTTTAAAAAGTACGTAGTAGGTATAGGTACTCCCTATTATACTGGTAGGTACTAAGTAATTCTAAAAATATATTGCAGCAATAATTTTATTAGTTCTGCTAATTTGTAAACTGCATTGGACCGATCGGCAAATTTTGGGTGTTCGGGTCGGAGTAGTGGGAAAACGCCCAGAAGCTTCCAACATTTTTGCCATGAATTTGGACAAATGAAGGATGCTTTATTGGAAGAATATTCCAGCGAAGACTCCCGACTGCGCGGCTGCAACCTCCAGCATGCACCATACGACGACGACCAAACAAAGAAGAAAAACAAGAAGATCAAACAACCTGTTATGCAAGAAAGCATATCATAAAATTCAACGCGTTTAAGTGCGACCCGAAACAAGGCCGAGTAAGTACTAGATCAATCTCAGTACTGCCTGGAAGGGATGCGTTTTCATCACAACATATCAAAGTATCTGTTATCAAAATAACGGTCGGTTGCAGGACGTGTTCATTATTAGGTATGCGGGGTAACTATCAGCAGCAATGGGTTTTAGTAGATTATCCATGAAATTGCCGTTTTACATAGAATAATCGAAGTTATGTTTTTTTAAAGAAAGTTATTTATTTTTTTAATCGAAGTATTGGCCATTAGTGAAGATGCACTTTTGCCATTTTAGTGGAAGTTCGATAATGGTTCTGCTATAAAAATCCTGGGGTAAATCGATGAACTCTTTATAGGCGTTTTTCACCGCCTCGTTGGATTTGAAGTTTTTCCCGTGTAACAAGTGATCCAAATTCCGAATAAGAATGGAAATTTGCTGGAGCAAAGTCTGGTGAGGAGTAGGTACCTAATTATGGTGGGTAACGGTGAGTTTCCAATCGTGAGTCCTATAATTTTGAGACGGTCCGTTTGTGCGATGCTTCGACGCGATTTTGTTGTTGTTGTTCAGTGAGTTCATACGGTACCCAGACCTCCAGACCCACATTCCGGGCTTTCGGCAATTCGAAGTAAATGATTCAATCAGTATCGATTTACCACTTACGTTGAAGGCTGCTGCAAGTTCCGACGTGGATTGAGATGCATCTGCTTCCACTGTGGCTTTCAATTCCTCGTTATCGACTTTCGTCTCCGGTCGGCCACGGGGCTCATTGTTGAGATCAAAATTTCCAGAACGGAAGCGATCAAATTAAAAACGGACCGTGTGTTCACATGCGGTACCATTTTCATTTGCGTGCTGTCTGTGCAGCATTGGTGCCACGATGGAACTCGTATTTGAAAACGGCGCGCAATTTCGAGTTTTCCATGGTTACAGAAACAGTGATCTAAAAAAAATTCGAACGGTGGGAAAACAAATGAACAAAACTGACTTTGAAAAACAAAATGTCATGCTATTAATAAAATTTATTTGAATTTGGAATTCTAAATAGAATGAAAGATATCGATCTACACAGCCAGTATAAAAAAATCGTCAATTTCATAGGTAGGTACCTAATATTTTGACAGTACATACAACAACATTAATTCTGTTGTTGAGCAGACACATTTTTCGACCACATGAAGCAATGGATTAGCAATATCCTTCAAAGTTATTCAGCTCGATTGATAGTGTGTTACGCAATTACAGTGCTGGTGCACGCTAAGTATCCTCCAGATTTTCCTTATTTTGTCAGTCAAATCAAAGTCAGATTTATAATTATTTTCATCTAAAATAGTTATTATAAAGACAAAAGATTCTATTTTTTGTATGTTCGTTTGTTTGTTATATGTTAAACCATGACCTGAGTTAGAACATAGGATACTTTTTATCCCGATATTCCCGCGGGTTCGTAGATGTCACATGTTTTAGAATTTTTGTTTCTGGAACTTGCCGGTTTCCTCACGATGATTTCCATCACCGTTTGGCGTCTGGGCCTGCGTGGTAGATTACCGCCCACTTCCCCTCGAAGTGAGGAGGCCTGTGTGCCAGCAATATATGCTGATTATGCCTGTTAGGTATGCATTCCCACGGGATCGCGTGGAGAGGGATAAAACATCCCTCTTACATATTTGGTAACACGAAAAAATACCTCAGTTCAGTTGGTGATCTTTTCGTTGTTCCAGCTGTACCTACGGTGTAGGTACGTACCATACATGGTTTTGAAATATGTATTTTTGATGCAATAAGTTAGTAGGCTCGCATATTTGCACTTTGATCGCGACCTACATTTGGGGGTGCATTGACATACACGGAGCCTAGATGATGCATTTTTGTACATAATTTAATTAGTGTTCGAATAGGCGTGGTTTGAGTCGGAAAACTTGCATTTTTATTTAGATCCATACCCGTTGAACTGTAGTGTATAAGTACCTATGTGTAGCCTAAGCACATTTATTGATGTATTAGTTATAAGAGAACAGTCGCAATAAAGCACTCGTAGTGATTGACATTCCTTGCATTTTCTTGACATTTTTCTGCATTATTTTATCATCACATTTCACCTACTTACATTTTGCATTTGCATTGATAGACTTTAATGTTTGGCTAACCCACCCAACACCAGGTGTAACACGCATGATTTGATTGCTGTAATTTGTCATCATGACCATACACCTTCAAACAGCGGACTTGGCAAAGCGCAGTGGAGCGCGATTGTCACTGTCAAACAAATTTCAACCTTGCGCCTTAGTAGAAATAAAGTTGAAAATTAAAATTCGCAAGGTCCTAACGCTAGCGGGTAAGTGTGAACATCGGAGGAGATTGCATATGGGGTTTCACAAGGGACAGTTCTGGGCTCGCTGTTATAAAACTCTACTTATGAATTTATGATGCATCTCATCACTAATAAATCATCACGCACAAAACCCAGATCTAGCAGAATTGCCTAATTTCCCTGATTTTACAAACAAATCTCACGGGGAACCGTAGGTACTACCTTAGTAAAACCGTTCAACATTTGCACATGGAGGGGCACCGTAATTAATATATGTAGGTACTCTAGGGTACCTACATTATATTAATTAACGGTAGTAGCGGACAAACATTTATATGCTACAACTGTGCAGGCCAATTCTCGTAATTCAAAACGTTCAAAATCTAGTCTCAGTCTTATCTCGGCGACAAACAAATGTCAAAAACTTGTCAAAAGTGTAGGGAAATTAGAGGTACCTAAGTATTTTTAAAATTACGAAAATTAATGCTCCTCAGATTCCATCAGTGAATTACCCACACAATGTTTTTGAGTGCACACAGTGGGTGGTTACATGATCGAACAATACCCGCTACAATGTGAGGGCATGGGATATGGCATGCTGCCCCAACTGACTTGGAAACCAGGATGATTATGTACTTCCCCGTAACTTCGTCTCCGACGCCAATTCGTTAGCCCCAACTTGGTACTCACAGGCTGTTTTCATAGTAGGTACTTATAGAAACTATAAATAAGTACATAGCTTATAAGCTTAGCTACTTAGTCAAAACAAAAAATAAAAGGATGACCATTACCATAGACACACAAGCCTGCTGTACTAAAGGTCGCGGGTTCAAAGGTTTTCATGCTGATAACCTTATCATTGCTCACGTTTGAACATGACCTAAGCAACCGAACTTGGGTATGGTCAGCCACAATATTTATAATACGCTCTTACTAGAGCAAAGTGATTAAAGAAATTTGACAGATTGTAGTAAGTTGATGTGCTGCCGTCTGTATATCACAGTACACCACATTACACCATTTTTTCCGCCTTCATTTTGGTTTACTGTGGTCTACCAAAGGTTTTATTAAAATAATTTGTTATCGATTTAATAATTTGGGGGGGGGGGGGAGATGGGGGGCCGGAAATCTGTGTGACAGGTTTTCCCTAGTGTAGATAGCAGTCTCCCAAAAAGGATTTATAAGATTTGGTGTCTTCATATTTTTAAAGCGCCTTTGTGGAAGAGAAATAAATATTTATTTATTATAATAAGTACATAAGGTAAAATAAACTCATACTAATATAATAATTAAAGTAACAGTCAGTGTCAATCGGATTTCATTGCTGACCATAGGTACAGACGCCAGCACATCAAGCTACTATGATCTGTCTCTTCAATAGATTTTCAACTTTATCGCTAAAGTATAAGGTTGATTGGGAAAATTTGACAGTTTCAGGTAGCTGGATGTGCTGGCGTCTCTTCGTTGACGTCATTGCTAGGGGCGACATTGTCAACACTTCCCATACAAATCAAGTGTGTCGCCTTTTACAGTCCGATTCAAACTACAGCGTGCAGCGGCTCGGTCAAAGTCGAAATCAAAGCATTTATTTCAGATAGGCACATAAAAGTCACTTTTGAACGTCAAAAATTACTATAAAATAGAATAGATTCTAGTCGCCCCTTCCTAAAGGTATAGTTTTAGTTTGGAGAAGAATGGGCAAGAAACTACACCGTTATTCTTTTAAAAATGTTTTACATTTCATGGGTCAGCGGGGTCGAAGGGTGGGGTATTGCGCAGCTAGTCCAAAAAGTTCGATGCGAACTATACTCGTACCTACTGCGACACAAATTACCTACTTGTAGAAATTGAAGGCTTTGAAGGCGGTCTAACGCACTCTCGACGCCACTTATTTTATTACTACTGCCGTCTGCAGACGCTGCCGTTGCTACGATTCCGTGCTCAGTTCCCCTAGTGGTCCCTCCACACCGTATTACGAAGACGGCCAATCTCAACGGAGACGGCGCGGGAGATATTACCTATAGTGCACAAATGTGTGCTCAGACCTCAGACCCATATGTACACTCTCTCTTCATACCCTCACTTTCATAGTCCGATAGGACACAATCCGACACGGCCGGAAAGACATCAGGCTCAGGACCAAGAGGCAGGGGGGCATCACAATTCACACCATTCCTAATGGGAAAAACCAATAACACTGCCCGACCTGAGAATCAAACGCAGGACCTCACGCTCAGCTGTCGCGCTTGCAACCACGAGACCGACGGGACAGTTACACAGCTACCAAAGCTAGTTTTTTCAGAAAAATAGGTACTGAACTGTTCTTCATTTTCGGAACGTATGTATTTACATACCTAATAAGTACTACCTTACTCAAATACTTTTTCATGTGACGTAAAAGGAAGGAACAGTTATGTATGATTTATCTACTATGTGTTCATGAAGGGTCAAGTCACTATCACCTGCCACCCGCGCACCCTTGGGAGTCTCCTATCCCAGATTGCCACGTCTACAATCAATATTCAATTGCGATGCAAACTGCAAGTGGAAGAGAGATGTAAAAACTTGACATAATTAGGGTGGGTGTACTAGGTGCTTTAGATCAAATAGATCAATACCACGCTGCTACACAGTGATGACTTAGGGCACTGAAACGTGGTCGCTCACAATGGGCCTTATAATAATAATAATAATAAATAATAAATCTTTATTAATCCTTTTGGAGTACCTATTGCAGTACATGGGTATATTAATTATACATGGTAAAATTACAGGTTTGCTACAATTTTAGTGGGTGCAGTTCTGATCTCCTAACTAGGTTACAGTATAACTTGTATGAAGGAGTGGCAGTTCCGATCCCCCTTGGATTACAAGGATTTGTATTTTTACTGTTTGCGATTATTAGGTATTTGACTGCAGCTAAAAAAAAAATGGTAAGTATAACTAATTGTAGGAAGAAAAAGAAAAAAACAAAAACTATTTTCATGTGTGTGTAGTGGATGAGTATGTGTGTGTGGTGGATGAGTATGTGTGTGTGAATGAGTGTGTGTGGGTGTGTGTGTGTGTGTGTGTGAGAGAATATGTGTGTGTGAGTGTGAGTGAGTGTGTGAGGCTGTGTTTGCAAGTGTATGTATGTGTGTTTGTTGTGTTACACATTATGTTGAGTGTGCTATGCTCCATTTTAACTTACCCTTAAATAAGTATTTTTTCTGTTTCTTCATATGTGTAGTCTAGAAGAAATGAGTAGACCATTTTCTTACAGTTCTAGTGTGTTAAGCCGTATACTGGACAATGTTTATTTATTTTATTATACAGCGAGGGGCCAAGAAAATAAAAAAATCTTTTAATGAAAGTGGAACGTGCACGTGGGAGAGTACAAATGAAGTCTTTTCTACGTTTATCGATTGTCCTATATGGCGTTCTTTGGTGTTGTAAGAGAACTGCTTGCATGATAAACTGTTGTCTTACGTTTAGGATATTCTATTTACGGTATAATTCATTAGTAGGGAATATGATGGGGCGAAAGGTAGCAACTTTTAATACTGCTCTATGTGCTATCTCCAATGGTTTTAAGATCGTTTTAGCAGCACCACCCCAACATGAAATGCAATATGTGACAATAGATTGGCACAAGGCAAAATAAACATTGCGTACCTATAACAATTTGATTAGCAATTTTCCGAAGTGTTTTAAATATGAATATAAGTAGGCTAATAGTCACCCAGTGCTTGAATTTTCCCTGCGTGATCGAATCAGGAATGAGGAGATCCGCAGGAGAACCAAGGTAACCGACATAGCCCGAAGAATTGCCAAACTTAAGTGGAAGTGGGCAGGGCACATTGCTCGCAGAACAGATGGCCGATGCATGGGGCCGAAAGGTTCTGGAGTGGCGACCGCGTACCGGAAGACGTAGCGTTGGAAGGCCTCCCACAAGGTGGACCGACGATCTTGTGAAGGCCGCAGGAACCCGTTGGATGCGGGAAGCACAGAACCGGTCGAAGTGGAGGTGTTTGGGGGAGGCCTATGTCCAGCAGTGGACGTCTTTCGGCTGAAATAATGACGTTGCTACAAGGAAATGTTTAGTACGCGAAAATGTTTATTCAGATAAATATTTCCAAAAAAAAAAAAACCTGCTGGCAGGTTTTTATAACTTTGCCTTTCCTTATGAGCGTTTACGACGTACGGCATTTTTCATACAAACTTTCAAGCTGTTGTTTTTCGAAATGAATGAACCGATTTTAATGAAACTTCATGAAACTTCATACGCATAAGCAGGATACAAAGGTCTAAAAAGTTACTTATTAACATTTTCGAAATATCTTATTTAAAAAAACCGGGCAAGAGCGAGTCGGACTCGCGCACCGAGGGTTCCGTAACATCCGGGTTTATGCATAAGGTTTATGTTTATGAAATTAAAACGTACGGCATTTTTCATACAAACTTTCAAGCTGTTGTTTTTCGAAATGAATGAACCGATTTTAATGAAACTTCATACGCATAAGCAGGATACAAAGGTCTAAAAAGTTACTTATTAACATTTTCGAAATATCTTATTTAAAAAAACCGGGCAAGAGCGAGTCGGACTCGCGCACCGAGGGTTCCGTAACATCCGGGTTTATGCATAAGGTTTATGTTTATGAAATTAAAACGTACGGCATTTTTCATACAAACTTTCAAGCTGTTGTTTTTCGAAATGAATGAACCGATTTTAATGAAACTTCATACGCATAAGCAGGATACAAAGGTCTAAAAAGTTACTTATTAACATTTTCGAAATATCTTATTTAAAAAAACCGGGCAAGAGCGAGTCGGACTCGCGCACCGAGGGTTCCGTAACATCCGGGTTTATGCATAAGGTTTATGTTTATGAAATTAAATGTTTATTTTTTATTTTTGAGTTGATTGAATGAATGGTAAATTGTGGTTTACGATTTATGACGTATTAAAAAAAACACTACTTACTAGATCTCGTTCAAACCAATTTTCGGTGGTAGTTTACATGGTAATGTACATCACATATTTTTTTTAGTTTTATCATTCTATTATTTTAGAAGTTACAGGGGGGGGACACACATTTACCACTTTGGAAGTGCCTCTCGCGCAAACTATTCAGTTTAGAAAAAAATGATATTAGAAACCTCAATATCATTGAGAATACATCTACTTACCAAGTGTCAACAGTATAGTTCTTATAGTTTCGGAGAAAAGTGGCTGTGACATACGGACGGACAGACAGACAGACAGACAGACGGACAGATAGACAGACATGACGAATCTATAAGGGTTCCGTTTTTGCCATTTGGCTACGGAACCCTAAAAAGATAACTGGAAATCTCTGTTTCTATGGAAAATTTAAAATCGTCTAATTTGGCTATAACACTATTATTCGTAAATGTTAAATTCTTAAGCAACCTTTTAGAGCTTTGTTGGAGGCTGCGGCGGGAGACGAGTGCCGGTATTGCGGTGCGCCGCTCTCCCTACACAGGACAGCCGCGACGGGTTCACGGATGAGTGCTAAGGCACAGTATAAAGATCATACAGTATTTCGACTTCATACAAACGGACGAAACGCGAGCTATACCTACGCGCCTCGACCTCGGCATGCGCTCGGCATGCAGACAGTCGCGACTGTACCGCAGTGACGAACGGATGGTGTATTGTTTTTTTAACATTGACCGCGCGATTTTTTCACTAAAAATAAGTTTAAGTACATATTTAATATGACGAGTAGGCTATATTGTGCTACAATAAGATTATACTATGATTAAGATATACGGACTACAATAAGATTAATTTGTGGAACCAAACATATAAATTGTAAAGTAGCTGCAGGTATCTATAACCATCATCTGCCTAGCCTTTTCCCAACTATGTTGGGGTCAGCTTCCAGTCTAACCGGATGCAGCTGAACACCAGTGTTTTACATGGAGCGACTGACCATCTGACCTCCACAACCCAGTTAGTGGGTAATACGATACCCCTTGGTAAGACTGGTTGTCAGACTTTCGGGCTTCTGACTACCCGTAACGACTGTCAAAGATCCAAGAATGACAGCCGGGACCAACGGCCTCGTGCTTTCCGAGGCACGGAGGGGTCACGGTATGTAAGGATGGTCACCCATCCACAGACCAACCGCGGCAAGCGTAGCTTAACCTGATCAATCGACCTGTGCGGCTGTTATTATTTAGCCACGGGCCCCTCAGGTATCTATAACCAAGTAAAAGATATTCCTTTTTTTCCACCTTGTCCATGTTTCCCAAAACAATTTTTAATTAAGCTTTAAATTAGAATGCGGATTGTTTATACTTTAAAATTTAATAATAAAGCAATTCGTACGTCTCAGTCGAGGCGCAAATATTTTTCGGTCGCAAATTTATAAGATTTGTTATCCAAACATAAACATGGTTTTTTAATTAAATCTACCAATCAAAAAACAACACGCATTTTTATTAAACACTGCAACAAGCATTTTTATAATTCACAAATTATTTTATTTGTTTATATGTAATATATAAAAAAGTATATTTATTTATTTATTTTATTATTTATGTACACACAGTAAAATACAATAACAAAACTAAATGGAAACACAAAGTAGGCAAATGTAATTATTAGTCTATGAATATATATTAGTCTATGATGTAATTAAAATGCTGGAGGCGGGCAGCCCTATCGCATGTTTACGTACCTCGCGGCTGTAGGCATTTATTTCAAGGTTACGGCCGAGTTACCATACTGTATGATCTTTATACTGTGGCTAAGGCGTGCCCGTGTTCCCGCCGAAAGCGGCAGAGGAGGACACCGTAGAGTTTTAGTGGGTTAGAGTCCCACATAATTGCACTATCACCCCGTGGTAGTGCAGACTGCATGGGCATTCTCCAGGTAAAAAAAGGCGTAATCTTGCCGAACTTCGGTCGCGTAGGTACCTTCGGCATAATGTGATAATTATGACACTAACCCTGCGGGGATTACAGGCGTGATGTTATCAAATCAAATCAAATCGTTTATTTGTGATACATGGGTTACATACAGGTGTTCATTATATAATTATATAATATTGAATAATGTTCATTCCATGATCAGCCACTTAGGCATACAAATTATTAAATAATACATTAAAAATATGATTATAAAATTCTAATTGGTATATATTCCATTAAAGATTAAATATAAATTCTATTATTAGTCATGCATGATAGACACAAGACAATCAACAACAACACATTATAGTCAATCGGACATAAAACATTTAAAAAACTTTAGACGATAAAAATTCAGCAACAGAGTAATAAGAGTTTTCTATAAGAAATCGGAACAATTTATTTTTAAAGACATTCAAATTGCTACACTCTTTTATGTCATTAGGAATCGCATTGTAGATTTTTGCGGCCATAGCAAACACACTTTTCCCAAAGAGGGTAGTTCTATACTGACGGGTAAGGTTATTATACAAATGACTTCTATTTCGCGATTTAAGCTCTAATGTAAATAGTGATGGATGATGTCTAATAAACAAGGACATTTCAAAAATATATAAAGATGGCACGGTAAGAATTTTTAATTTTTTAAAGTATTCCTTGCAGCTGTCAGTTCTACTGAGACCACACATAGCTCGCAAGCACCTTTTTTGACACTTAAAAACTTTATCCCAGTTGGTAGCGTTTCCCCAGAATATGATTGCATATCTGAGTCTAGAAGCGACATAACTATGATAAGCTACAAGTAATGTGTTATGATTGACCTTTTTCGCTAGCATGTACAAACTATAAGATGACTGTGACACTTTCTTGCAAAATGTTATGTTTATGTTATACTTACTGGGGGCCTAAAAAGGCCACTTTGGAGAATCAGAAAAGAATAACATTATGAAATAAAAAATGGCGAAGACAATCCGTGTTTTTCTTTTTTTCACTGCACTGGGTAAGGCCGCGGATTTTGCCACTTTGTAACATACAACTTCTATGTTACAGTAACGTAGAAACAACGCGAAAGTAACTCATAATATTTGTAAGGCTTATTGCATAATGTCGTATTTTTAACCGACTTCAAAAAAAAGGAGTAAGTTCTATGATATGCTAGGACCAAAAGCTTCCGAAGTTTTGTACTTAATACATTTTGATAACTGTGAAAGTTTCGATGTTAACAGAAAAATATGCTAAGTGCACGTGATCAGAAAAAGGTGTTCGCAATTATCACAGCCATGACAATTTGACCACTTACCAAATTAAGGGAACATTATCAGGTAAACAAAAACAATGATTTATGTAAGTGTAGTAACAAGATATTTATTGTGATATATTTATCAAAAACTCTTCTTGCAATAAAAGGCACTAATTAACATTCATTAGAGATAATATTATGTTTTAAACCTAGAAACTAAGCTACACACAATGAGATCAATGGTGTATAACAAAATAACAAAAATGAGAACAATCTTATAAAATAGGTACAGACGTAGACGCCAGCACATCAAGCTACCCGAAACTGTCAAATCCGAATCAACCTTGAACCTAATGCTTTAGCAATAAAGTTGAAAATCTATTAAAGAAATATTATAAATTGTAATAGCTTGATGTGCTGTACCTAGGAACATAAAATATCTATTTAGATAAAGTTATCAGAAATTAGATTTTTTTTTGGAATCACACATTCATTATCTTTTAATTATAACAATAACATATTAATAATTACTGTTTATTAAAAAGTCTTCTAAAAAAATTAAACTAGTCATGTCTTTCTTAATTAGAAAGTAGGTAGGTAATTAAATGATTAAATCAGGAATAATAACAAATCTATTAATTCGTGCAGATCTTTCTTGTAGCTGTTCTTCGTATTTCTTCATATTTTTGAGGATTTTCGGGTTATATGTTGTCTCTGTATTTATTTTATCTTTCAGTCGCAGTCAACGGCACCTGTGAAAAAGTTTATATTGGTTAGACGTCAATTAGAAAAGTGAACTGAATCAAAAAAGTTAAGGTTAAAGGCACTATTTCAGTCAGACTACTCGTTTCGCAACACGTATTTTCGTATCTCTCTTGTTAACGCTAAATGACTTCATTTGCTGGAAAGATAATACCACTCGAGGTGCGGATGCTGAAGAAGGCGTACGTAGGGGTGCGCGTAACTTTGTTTTTCTTTAGACCTGCCATTAGAAACGCTGGCTCCTAAATTACAAATAAGGTGGCAAATGTGTTACTCAACCGTTAAGTGATTATGTATTTTATGTGCCAGTAAGTGAAGTATTAGCCATCTTGAACTTCAGAAAACGCTACTCTACTTGGTGAAAACCTCGAGCAAATATTAAGTAGGGAAGTTTTTTTTACAAGAGTTACCTTGCCGTGTAAAAGGTAAAATATAATAATCAACGATATGCACAAACCTTTACAACACTTCAACGTTACCGTAACATACAATCAACGTTACTAGTAACATAGAAGCAACATAGAAGTAACGTATAAGCGCAATTTTCGAGGTTATAAATAAGCATAATTTCAAAACCGAGCCGAATTTGAAACAAAGACACATAATCACTCACTTCTAAGTCACCCGCGCATAGTAATATGTAAGATGTGTGTAATAAAATCTGTTATTTACCTTTGAAATCGCCAAAATTCACAATAAAAATCCGCTGCCGAAACACACGTGTACACTTTGACAACACTCCAGAGACGACAAAATTGCGTCTTTTTTTTTTTAAATCCGTTGCCTGCTCAGTCAGTATTGCCAGTAAAATTACTAAAAACTGTCACTATCTGTTTTAAATAACTAGAAGCCAAACTTTGGTAACATAGAAAATAGTAACATACAAGTAAAAGTATGGAGACAAATGTTTGAATAGTGAAAATTAAACGAAAACCGCATAATTAACGATATGAAAACCAAGTTATAGCATCTTAACTTTTAGAGATTTCAGATATTCACAAATAATTAGACTTTTCTTAGAAGGAAAAAAAGTTTTATAGCTTCAAATGTGTGGCCGAACCAAAAAGACACGGTGTTTTTGACGAAATTTGGGGGTGCGAACTGATTTAAGTCATTGTATTTTATAAACTGTATGACTTACATTCAGTTTGAGAATAGATCCTAAGAGTTTATGAATGATCTAATCTATTATGATATTTTCATTGCAATTTACCAAGCATTTTATTTTTTATGAGCAGTCAAAATTTGGGACATATTTTTTTTTCAAAAAGTGGCAAAATCCGCGGCCTTACCCCACTACGTAGGTACAATCAAAGATTGGGATTGGATTTGGGTTGGATTGATTGGAATTTTAGCACTGACAAAAATAATATTGAAAAACTTCACCAATGGGATTTGATACGATTAACATAACAGTTACCATCCAATCTGTTTTTTTTTTTTTTTTTCATTTAATTATTGTGAATTTTGTCGGTGTGGTCGGCACCACACCGACAACATGAAGCATGGGGTGGTGCTATTCTTTAAGTCCGGCACCACCCCATGCTTCCCGTGGGTGTCGTAAAAGGCGACTAAGGGGCGTACCGGAGAATGGGCAGCAGCGTTCTCTATGCATTCCACCACCATAACATACTGCGATCGCCAACCCGCCTGCCAAGCGTGGCGATTATGGCAAACCCCCCCTTTTGGGGGAGGCCTATGTCCAGCAGTGGACGTCTTTCGGCTGAAATGATGATGATTGTGAATGTGAGGACTATGTGGGTCATTTTTTTTTCATTTTTCCTTCTTAGTTTTAACATGATCTGGCAGTTTGAGTAATTTACGCGGCCTACCCAAATGTCCTTTCTTTGGTATTGTTCGTCGAATCGTTGAGCTCCTCAATTTCTGAGTTGAGCTGCACGATTTTTGACAAATGCGTGCACTGATTGGACAGGTCCGCTCAATCTGTGTGGTTCTTTCCTCAAAAGACCATTTCAGACATTAATCTACATGGTTTTCACACGATCTGACCAAGATTTTGTCTGGACTTTAAAAGAGACTGTGACCTCTGAGTTTGTTTCGGCCTTTCTTCTCAGAGTACCTAGTCAGATATTAAACGCCGACCAAATCTAGTTTAAAAAATGTTTATGATGACGTGTAAAAGTGTTTGTAAAAACCTACTTACAGAAAATAAATAATTTATCATTTATTTATCATTTATCATTTGTTATCCTTTTATGATTCTGCCAAAATGGCCTTTTTAGGCACCCTGGTCATGTTGAGAACCAACCTAATTATAATGATTTTATTCATGAAATCACAGTTAGATACTTACCTACTAATTGTTAAATTTAATGCAAATCAATCAATCACCCATCAAATATTCTAATTAGCTAATTTATGAATATGGAGGCACCGCCATTGTTCTGGTTTTGTTTTGGTTTTTTATGCCTCGGTATGCATGACGTGACATACATAGATATGATAGCCGACATTCTAATGTGCCTAATCAACTACGGGTTAGGGAGAGGAGTAGGTACCCCCATACGTAGTATAGACCCCACTACGCCAGCACGTCAAGCTACCTGAAACTGTAAATTTTCCCAATCAACCTTGAACCTAATACTTTAGCCATAAAGTTGAAAATCTAATAAAGGAATTTGACAGATTGTAGTAGCTTGATGTGCTCCAGTCTGTACATCAGTGATGGAGTTATAATCATAGTCCTCCAGATGGTATTGCGGACATGGCGTCAAGTGTCAACCGAGACTTGGCCTTCGGCGCAGGAGATATTATATTGCACAAGTGCGTGTGCAGTCAGCCAGTCACAGGTGCACTCTCCCTTCCCTCACTCTCATAGTCCGATGTGACGGCAATCCGGCACGACCGGAGAGAGATCCAGGCAAAAGACTAACGGCTTAACGTGTTTTCCGAGACACGGTGGAATCACACCGCCAACTTCCAAGCTCCGGACTGTTACCTACTAAGGAAGTTCTTAATGAAAAACCCAATAACACTGTCCGACCTGGGAAT
Organism: Mesoligia furuncula; assembly: GCA_916614155.1. Taxonomy (NCBI): domain Eukaryota; kingdom Metazoa; phylum Arthropoda; class Insecta; order Lepidoptera; family Noctuidae; genus Mesoligia; species Mesoligia furuncula. Next base: position 16,572,786 of record OU744791.1, on the reverse strand, counting down.
CGTCCCAGAAACTCACGCTCAGCTGTCGCTCTTGCAACCACGAGACCAACGAAGCAGTTACATAAAGGCCCGATGAGATTAAGGGGAATGCTCCAACCAGCCCGCGAAATTAAAAATTTCTTGCGTTTTTTGCAATTTGCAGGCCAGTGCTAGGTTGTATGTTGATTAAAATATTATTCGCGGCTGTAAGACGTATGTAAGTAGTTACAGAATTATAATCATCAAAATCACCAATACAACCCTCCAACTTCATAAAGGTGTAAGAACAAAAAAAAACAGAAAAAGTAATTCCTACAGTTTTATGAACTTAGAGCGTTTTATTGAGCGTTTTTTTTTTGCCGATCGGCTGGGGTACTGCCGAGCCAGTCGTGGTAGTCATATGAATGATATTGTGTTCTTCATTCTTAAATGACAAAATTCAACCTTTCCAATAAAACCAGAAAAAGTAGGTAATCAGTAAGATTTTTTTATAGCCGATTCAAATTTAAAACACTAGATGGCCCACCCTTTATTTCCATTTCAAACCCAGACAGGTAGTATAGGTTCGAATCACTGACCTCTAATAAGTATAATACAGGTCAGTGGTTCGAACCCAGACATGATTATTTCATTACCACTGCTCTCAAAACTGTAAGGAAAATATCGTGAGGAAACCACATGTTTTAGAACCAAAAATTCGAAGACATGTGACATCTACCAACCCGCAGGCCCGCGTGGTGGATTACTGCCCATTCCCTATCACAGAGGGGAAGCCTGTGTCCCAACAGTGGAATCATTATTTTTTAGTAGATTTTCAACTTTATCGCTAAAACGTAAGATTCAAAGTTGATTGGGAAAATTTGAGAAATTTCTTTAATAGATTTTCAGCTTTATTGCAAAATCATAAGGTTCAAAGTTGATTCGGATTTGGTAACCATACATATACGTAGGTATATATAGCTAGCATCATTGCAGGTACCTTATAATAAAAATGTGTTTTTAAATAAAGTAAAAGCTAGGTCTTACGCAGGTCCATACCTAATAAATATTGTGATAAAATGACCGTTTCTAGAATAGATAAGCGATATAAATAAATCACAAACATAATGAGTAATTTCCAGAAACAATAAAACTATTTTAAACAAATAATGTCGTATGTTATGGCTCACTTAATTGGATTACTAACTGACCGTTAATGAATGATTCACATAATGAACTTTGTTTATCAGCAATCTTTATTATGTGCATTAGTGTGTTATGTATTACTCATAACTTCCCCTTGACCTCTCGCGCGGGAATAAATTAAATTACTCGAGTGCTCCATTATCGAGTTCAGTCGCAGGAAGAACGGCCGTCGCGACGCGTTCGCTCCGCACTAAAATGAAACTCCCGCTACTAGTTGTGTTTACGTTCATAATCGTATTGCAATTACATCATAGTGAGTGCCGGCAGATCTCGTGGTTCCCCGACGTATTCGACAGCCTCACCAACCGAACAACACAAATCACAAACTATGTGCGCGAAAGGGGACGAAGACTGAAACACTATTACGTCGAAAATGTGCGAAAAAAGATCACTTCTTACTTGGGTATAAATACCACCAGCAGCAAACCAGACTTGGAGACACCAGAAGAAAAACAATGGAGGATGAAGAGAAAATTCAGAGATTTGGTCGACGTAGCTGAGTCAACGGAAAATAAGATATTTGATTCCATAGTACCAGAGGTAGGAATGGAGTACAAGTGTTCGGATGATGACCCGGCTGTCCACATGACCACGCCGCAGCTGATCGCGATGCACGGCTACCCGGCGGAGTCGCACACGATTGTGACAGACGACGGATATATACTGACAGTACATAGGATACCATATTCTAAAAACACCAAAGGAAATAAAGTTAGCCCTAGGAAGACAGTGCTGATGCATCACGGCCTGCTCGGGAGCTCTGCGGACTGGATAATAGCGGGACCTCAGAAGGGTCTTGGTTACATTTTGTCTGATGCCGGTTACGACGTGTGGTTGGCCAACGTGCGAGGAAACACATACTCCCGAGCTCATGTTTCAAGAAATGCAGATTCATTCGAATTCTGGAACTTCACATTTCACGAAGTGAGCCAACACGACCTTCCGGCGGTCATAGATTACATCATGGAGGTTAAAGGTTGGGACGTCAAAATTAATTATATAGGCCATTCTATGGGAACCACAGTACTGTTCGCACTGCTGTCTACGAAAACTCAATACAACAAGGTGTTGAGAGCAGGATTCGCTTTAGCTCCAGTTGCGTACATGACAGAAATAAAGAGCCCGATACGACTGCTCGCTAGGTATAGCGATAATATAGAATACCTCATGAAACTACTCGGGGCTAATGAGTTCCTTCCTCAAAACTCCGTGCTCAGGTGGTTATCAAAACATGCCTGTGAGATAAATCATTATGAGGAAGCGATATGCGAGAACTCAATGTTTGTTTTGTGTGGACACGATGAGAGACAATTCAATAGGTCATTGTTGCCATTAATTCTGGGCCACGTTCCGGCGGGCGCGTCCACCAAGACGTTAGTTCACTACGCTCAAGAGATCAAGCAGAGTGGCAAGTTCCAAATGTTTGACTACGGACCGGTTGATAACCTCAAGATTTATGGGAACGTATCTCCTCCCGAATACCCTTTACACAAGATCACTTTGCCTATCGCCTTGTTCAGTGCCGATAACGATTGGTTAGCCAGTGACGTTGATGTGACGAATTTGTATGTACAACTAGTGAATCCAATAGAACACTATATAGTGCCATTGAAGGAATTTAATCATATAGACTTTTTATGGGCTGTTGACGCGCCCACTCTAGTGTATGCAAGATTGTTACAGTTGTTAGAAGAAGGTGTTAGTAAGCCATACGCGTCTGATATTTTAGATAATAATAATCTCGCAGATGTAATGTTAGACGATTTTATGAACAAAGAAAAAGAATAAATTATGTTTTTGGAATTCGTAATTTTATTTGAACTTACACAACAGGTGGCTCTTTTCAATACTCAAGCAACGATTGAGGCGATTAGTAAATACCAAATTTTTTTCACCACTAGGTACCTAACAGTCAGATCAGTAATCCAGTATCTAAGTATACCTACATATTTGGAACCAGAAGAACAGTTACAATACTTGAAGATGACTCCTCTGCAGATGATTACTCGCGCGTAAGTATCGACAACGACAAGTTACTAAAGGTACCTGTACATGCCAGTTATCATACCTAGGTACTACCTACTCATTTATTTATACTACCCTACTTTTGAAGCTGAATTGGCAAGGAGCTCGGTGTTTCTTATTGTCGAGCTTAGTTGCCTCTTTGATCAAAACTATTAGTTAAGTACTACTTACTAAGTCATTATTAAATTATCACATTGTCAGTTAGGTAAAGTTTTATGCCTTTCATTAAATAATTACTCCTTTATCTATGTAATTAGGTAAGCTTAGGTAAACTGCGTTGCTGTTTCTGTTTAGACTACCTACTGGTGTTTTTCTGCTTGGTGGGTAGATATCTCAAGTATAAGATCGCTCCAAATAACTATTGACTGATTATGGTTATCTTCGAAATGTGGGTTACAAAAACAATTGACGAAGTACCTAGGCTATGCTTTAACAGTAGGTAATTATATCAGACTTATTGAATTGCTTATTTTCGAAATAATCTTTATTGTAACTGAAGTAGAGATTTTGACAGACTTGTCAATGGCAGTAAGTAACCCAACAGTACCTAACCTTATTACAACGACGATAAAGGTCACTGTGATTTTGACAGCGATTCAAAGGCAGAGGTAAAATAACTGTGAATGAACTGATGTAGGTACAGACGGCAGCACATCAAGCTACTACAATCTGTCAAATTTCTATAATAGGTTTTCAACTTTATCGCTAAATACATAAAGTTCAAAGTTGATTTGGAAAATTTGACAGTTTCGGGTAGCTTGATGTGCTGGCGTCTGTACATACAGCCCAGATACAGAGGAGTAAGGTACCACCAAACGGGGTGAATAGGGATGCAGGAGTGAATTGGGACAAAACTTTAAAATGGATTTTAGCGTTGAAATAATACAGTTTGTTGCCGAAAAGGACACTTAATCGTTAATTATAATACAATAAACACATTAGACTCCTTTTTGGCAACAAACTATATTATTTCAATGTTAAAATCGCTTTTAAGGTTTCGTCCCGATTCACCCTGCATCCCTATTCACCCCGTTTGACTACTGCGCAGCGAGTTCCACACTTCAGAGCCGTCATAAAATTTCGAGCTGAAAGTAGGTATTTCATGTGTGACGCGATACATGTCACCAAAACAAGTAATTTTAGATCGTCATGAAGTGTCAAGTTCGGGCTTGTGGCTAAATAATAACAGCCGCACGAGCCGATCGAAGGTTAAGCTACGGTTGCCAAGGTCGGTCCGTGGATGGGTGACCATCCATTACATATCGAGACCCCTCCGTGCCTCGGTAGCCCGTTCAACCGTTGGTCCCGGACTCCCGGACACCCAGCTGTTATTTGAAGATCTTTGACAGTCATTACGAATAGTCAGAAGCCCAAAAGTTGAGTTGTGTTGTGGAGGCAGTCGCTCCATGTAAAATACTGGTATTCAGCTGCATCCGGTTAGACTGGGAGCTGACCTCAACATACTTTGGAAAAGGCTAAGCCGTTTGACACAGAATGGCTATTCTAGAGCTGACTAGGTACCTACTCAATACGTGTTCTACTCATTGACCTACACAGGGTTATTGGTAAAACATTAACAACCTCTTAAGAGGTCATTGTACTCGTCATTATGAACCACTTTTACTATGGGACCAAACCTGAAATCGCGAAAAAAAATCAGCTGTTCCTTACATTTATGTTCGTATAACTCGTCAAAATGTAGGGAACAGCTGATTTATTTTTTGTATATATTACTTACTTTGGTTCTACTATTGTAAATGATAAATGATAAATGATTTTATTTTTGTAAGTAGGTTTGTACAAACACTTTTACACGTCAATCATGGTTTTTTAAAACTAGATGAAGTCGGCGTTTCCTATCTGACTACTCTGAGAAGAAAGGCCGAAACAAACTCATAGGTCTCTTTTAAAGTCCAGACATAATCTTGGTCAGGTTATATGAATGTAAAAAGTACTTAATAATTCTCGCCAATTTTGGAAAAGGCTAGGCAGTTTGAATGAAGTGTCAAGTTCACAGGTGTTGTTCTACAGACAATTTTAATCTCACTCCCGACATCAGCGTAACTTGGCTACTTGTTAAGTATTGAATTACCTACCTATCTAAGTCGACTTTGGACTTAACCACATTATGTAGGTATGGTATATGAAATAATTATAATAACACGAGTTATTTAAAGCAAGACAGTGTTGTTTATACCTACAGAAAAATAATAGATAATTTTACTTATTATCCTTCGTGGCTAAATAATAACAGCCACAGAGGTCGATTGATCAGGTTAAGCTACGCTTGCCGCGGTTGGTCTGTAGATGGGTGACCCTCTTTACATACCGTGACCCCTACGCTGGTCCCGGCTGTCATTCGTGGATCTTTGACAGCCGTTACGGGTAGTCAGAAGCCCGAAAGTCTGACAACCAGTCTTACCAAGGGGTATCGTATTACCCAGTAACTGGGTTGTGTAGGTCAGACAGGCGGTCGCTCCATGTGTAAAATACCGGTAAACAGCTGCATCCGGTTAGACCGGAAACCGACCCCAACATAGTGGCTAGGCAGATGAGATGATGACTTGTTAATTATCCTTGTTTTGTACTAGAGGCACTGAAGGAAAACATACCGAATTAGATAAACTGAAACGACGTTGAATTTAATTAATGGAAGTATATTACTTACACAAATTGGTTGGTTCTATGTAAATAACATCACGCCTGTAATCTCCGATGTGTTAGGCAGAGGTGTATTCGAGCACCATGCAATATGTCAACACTTGGCAACTTTAAATTGGCGATTTTTTCACGAAATAACGAATGCTACGTTGAAATACGACAATTTACTTAAACCTATGGGTTCGAAAATACTATGTTCCTATTAATATAAAATTTCATTCAAAAATAAAGGAGAAAATCGCCTTTGAATAAAACCAAGTGTATACATCCTTTTGCTCGTGACTGTACACTGCACGACGACATAATATCAAGCTGTATATTTCCAATTTTAGCTGACCTCACATTGTAGGTATAGGCTTTTCATACAGTGAGAAGTCGGCTTATACTGGAAATGTCATCATCATTCTCCTGCCCTTATCCCAATTTATTTGGGGTCGGCGCAACATGTCTTTTTCTTCCATACTTCTCTATTAGTCGTCATCTCGGTAGTCACCCCCTTTCTAACCATATCATCATTCACACATTCCATCCATCGTTTCTTTGGTCTTTCCCTACTCTTATAGCCATCGACATCCATACCCAAAACTCTCCTCACGACATTTTCCTCATTTCTACGTAACACATGCCCATACCATGACAACCGATTCCCACGCAACTTTTCAGTTACCGGTGCCACTTTCAAACTTCCTCTTATGTACTCATTTCTTACTCTATCCATTCGTGTAACACCACACATCCCTCTTAGCATTCTCATCTCTGCTGCATGCAATTGCCTTTCATTCATCCCTTTTGTGGCCCAACATTCTGATCCATATAAGACAGCAGGTCTAATCATGGTTTTATATATCTTCCTCTTAAGTTTAAGGGGAATGCGGGAGTCGCAGATTGTTCCCGTGACCTGCCGCCATTTCATCCATCCAGTGTTAATTCTGTGCTTAACCGTCCGATCTACTTCGCCATCGCTTTGCACGAGTGAACCGAGATACCGAAAGTCGGAACAGACTGGGAGAAGTGCACCATCAAGTGCTATAGCTCCAGAACTGGAGAGACCGCCGAAATCGCAGAACATATATTCGGTTTTGGTTCTGCTGATTTTCAAGCCAACATTCTCCAGCTTCTGTTGCCATTTCTCCAATCTGCTCTGGATCTCAGGTCCATCTTCACCGACAAGGACAATGTCATCGGCAAACAACATGCACCAGGGTGCCTCCTCCTGGATTTCCGAGAACGTCCATAATCAACAGGAAGAGGTAAGGACTTAAAGCCGATCCCTGGTGCAAGCCTACAGATACACTGAATTCGTCGGTAATGCCGGCAGCCGACCGCACGTAGGTACGAGATTGACTGTACATAGCACGAATTAATTCTACATACTTCCCGGGCAAACTTTTCTCTTTCAAGGCCCACCACAGCACATCCCGAGGTACCCTGTCATACGCTTTCTCCAGATCAATGAACACCATGTGCAAGTTCTTGTGTGCACGCCTGTACTACTCGCACAATTGGCGGAGTGCAAAAGTGGCGTCCATTGTTCCTCGACCTGGCATAAACCCAAACTGGTTTGGGGTAATCTCACTCTCCTCTCGCAATCTTTTCTCTATTACTTTCTCCCATACCTTCATACTATGTGACATGAGCTTTATCCCTCGATAGTTGTTGCAGTCCTGTACATCACCTTTATTCTTGAAGATGGGCACTAGCGAACTATTGCACCATTCTTGTGGGATCCCTCCTTCAAGCAACAACTTATTGAAGGATAAAGTCAGCCACATACATCCATCTTCTTTTAAACACTTCCATACTTCTACTGGTATATCATCTGGGCCCATAGCCTTTCCATTTTTCATACCTTGGACTGCCTTTCTTACTTCATCCATACTAATTTCTCTCACCAAACCCATATTTACTTGTACCTTTTTGAGCACACCATTCCATTTATTCTCTTCGTTCATCAGTTTTTCAAAATAAACCTTCCATCGTTCTTTTATTTCGTCATCTTTGGACAGGACCTTACCAGCGTCGTCTTTCATACATTTAATGTGAATTATATCTCTCGTTCTCCTTTCTCTTGCTTTTGTAATCCGATAGAGCTCCTTCTGGCCTCTAGGGCTGTCCAGTGAGTCATACAACTTCTCCTGCGCCTTAGCTCTCGAAACTGCTACCGCCTTTTTTGCCTTTCTATTCCATTCTTTATAAATCATCTTCTTTCAAACTATCATTCCCGTTTTCTACACCCTGCCATTCTTTAAACGCAATTTTCTTTTCTATAAGCATCTTTTGCACGTCTTCATTCCACCACCATGTATCCTTTTCTATCATACCTTTCCCTTTCGATTCTCCAAACACATCTTTTGCTACTCTCCTTATACAATCTGCCATCTCTTTCCATCATTCATTCACAGATTTTCCTTCCATATCCTTCATCTCAATCATTTTATCTACCACTTGACTCTTAAACATACTGGCACATTCCTCTTTTTCTATCATACGCCTTCTAGTTTTGGGCGGGGGCCGTTCCTTGTTCCTACTGGACGAGACACTGACTTTTACCTCCATTATCATCAGTCTATGTTGTGAGACTAGGTCTTCACCTGGGAGCACTTTACAATTTTTGACACTTTGAAGGCTGTTTTGTCTTACTAGGAAGTAGTCGATTTGTGTCGCGTGGCGGCCACTTTTATAACTTATTAGATGCTCGTTTCGTTTTTCGAACCACGTGTTTGTTATTGCCAGGTCGAAGGCCGTGGCAGCTTGCAGCAGTGCCTCGCCATCAGTGTTACGGTCTCCGTATCCCCAACCGCCATGCACTCTTTCATACCCATCCTTCTGTCTTCCTACATGCGCATTAAAATCACCCCCCACATACACTTCTTCACTATCTTGCACATCCATCATCAAACAATCGAAGTCCTTCCAGAACTTCTCTTTTACACTATCCTCACACCCTGACTGGGGTGCGTACACACTAACTATATTAACCACCAAACTTTCCACAATCACTTTAACAGCTATCACTCTATCACTCACTCTTTTAACATCCACCACACATTCTTTCAACTGACTATCCAGAACTATACCCACACCATTTCGCTTGCCATCGCTTCCACATTAATAAAACTTATATCCTTCTCCTATCTCTCTAGCTTTTGCACCCTTCCACTTCGTCTCTTGCAAACACGCAATGTTCAGTCGTCGCCTTTTTAAAACATCTGCTAGTTCTCTTCCTCTTCCAGTCATCGAACTACATTCCAGCTCGCACACCTCAATCTAACTTCCCTCACACTCCGAGCTTGCGTCTTACGTCGAACCCGCCCGTTCTGGTGCGACAACCGTTGTCCATTTCCGACAGAAGCCGGGTGCTGCTCCTGCACGTCGCCTGTGGGGTACGCCCTAGCCCTATCGCGCATCATATCTTTTCTATTCATGTTGCTTTAGGTTTTGGCAAAATTTTACAGCCGGCCGCCAGCCTGACACCAACCCTCCTTGGGAATGCTTTTGTTGGTGGTTAACCCGCCACCGCGCGGGATTAAATGGAAATCCCGCCATTTGTCGGTCGTCACGTCAGAGCCTCGTTGGAAAAAAAACACGCCGAAAAAAAACACGTTTGTTGTATGGGAGCCCCTCTTAAATTTTTTTTTTCTGTTTTTAGTAGGTACATTTTGTTGTTAAAGCGGCAGCAGAAATACATCATCTGTGAACATTTCAACTGTCTACCTATCACGGTTCATGAGATACAGCCTGGGAAAGACGAACTGACGAACAGCGGAGTCTTAGTAATAGGGCCCCGTTTTACCCTTTGGGTACGGAACTCTAAAAAATAAAACATAGCTATCTTAGCATAGATACCTAGCTTGATAGGTCGCAGTGCGTACCTAATTTAAATGCCCACATTTCGACAGTTATGTTTTTAAGTCCCATGTAAATAGGCTATTGTCATCAACTGGGCAACAATTCGGACTCCAAAATTCCTGATGGAAAACCCCAATAACACTTCTGACCTGGGAATCAAACACAGAACGTCGTGCTCAGTAGTAGCTCTTGCGACCTTAAACCAACGAGGCAGAAGAGAGGAGAGGAGGTCTATTTATGTGTAGGTACGTTACCTATTCTAAGCACTATGTTCAAAGATTGCCTAGGTGACCTATGAAAATCTTGACTTAGGTAGACGGAAAATTACTTACTAGTTACCTACTTATATATTTTTTGTAACCTAACAAAATATCCAACTGGTTTTATTTAATGTTGCTTACAACAAGTTTTCTTAAATTTATGCACCTGGCCAGTTTACCTTAAAGTTAATTGGCATGTATACCTATCTAGTAGGTAGATTTTTCCATACCTACACCTGTGCAGCTGTGTTAAGAACAAAAAGTTAATAATTTCCACCGAAGCGTGAAACACATGCAGACGTCATTTTAAAATCCTAAGAATATCCTAGTTGAAGAAATATCTTATTATTTTGTGTTTCGGGTTATCAACTTAAGTCATGACTTCATGACTCATGCCTGGGGTAATTAAATATATTGAGATATAAGTATGTATACATATTTTCATGATTATTAGCTAAGTAAGTATACCTATTCCCTAAATATTCCAAATAAAAAACTTTCTGAAAATAATTTTTAAATAGGACAAATGGTGAGTAGATATGCTTATAGGTTTGAGAATTTTTACACCTAATTATCATGGCCGTCTTTTCCATATCTATAGGCCTCTCTGGGCAAGTGCCCAGGGCCCTGCTTTCCATAGTGCCCCCAAGATCCTGCATGCGTCGTAGCTAGGGGCTATCAAAAGAAGACTTAACTTAACTTACTCCTGGGGAAGCCCATATAGGTATTCATTCTTGCATCCTACATTATCCATAGGGGGTCATGGGCGCCGGGACCAGAGTGCAAGAGGGTGCACTTGCACCTCCCTGGCTTCAACAAAATAAAGCTGTAAAAACATTCAGAACTAAAGAAAAAGTCCGAATACACCTAAAAAGGTCGCTTCGCTCGCTCTTACTATACCTATCTCGATTATAAAGCTTTTTTTTGCGTTAGTCAACAAAGTCCTATTTCTGCAATGAAAATCTAATCGTCCGACTGCTTCGCTCGCTCTTGCGCTCTTGCTTTTTACTCTATCTTAATTCTTAAGCGTATTATACAGGGTTATTGGTAAGACATTAACAACCTCTTAGGGTTGAAATTTCGAAAAACCCTTCCTTAGTGGATATCTAATCTTCACAAAGAACACAGCCTCCAAACATGTCTCTGGGACCAGCGGCTTAGGCTGTGCGTTGATATATCAGTCGGTCAGGACTTTGAATTTCATATACAGAGTTATTGGAAAACACCTACAACCTCTTATGACGTCATTGTACTCATCGTTATGAATAACTTTTACTATGGGACCAAACCTGAAATCGCGGAAAAAAATCAGCTGATGCATCATTATGAACAACTTTTACTACGGGAAAAATCAGCTGTTTCCTACATTTATGTTCGTATAACTCGTCAAAATGTAGGGAACAGCTGATTTTTTTCCGCGAATTCAGGTTTGGTCCCATAGTAAAAGTTATTCATAACGATGAGTACAATGACGTCATAAGAGGTTGTAGGTGTTTTCCAATAACTCTGTATATGAAATTCAAAGTCCTGACCGACTGATATATCAACGCACAGCCTAAACCGCTGGTCCTAGAGACATGTTTGGAGGCTGTGTTCTTTGTGAAGATTAGATATCCACTAAGAAAGGGTTTTTCGAAATTTCAACCCTAAGAGGTTGTTAATGTCTTACCAATAACCCTGTATAATACGCTTAAGAACAACCTCTTAAAGGGTCATTGTAGGTACTCACCTACAATGACCCTTTAAGAGGTTGTTAATGCTTTACCAATAACCCTGTAAGTACATACACTATTTCTGTATGCATGGAGTGGACCAAATAAAACCAAAGACTTTGAATAAAACCAATACCATTCGAGGAGAAGTGCAAAAAGGATCGAGCTCGCTTCGTGGAACTGAAGATGCACCCCCTGAAAATAAACTTGCCGGCGCCCATGATAAGGGCCCCAATGTTCTAAATCGCTCAGAAGTGTCTCCAATAAAAAAAAACTGGTCAAGTGCGAGTCGGGCTCGCACACGAAGGGTTCCGTACCACAAGGCAAAAACGCCGAAAAAAACATGTTTGTTGTATGGGAGCCCCCCTTAAATATTTATTTTATTTTTATTTTATTATTAAAGTTAAAATACAAATGAGTATTTTGTGAATATTTCAAGTGCCTACCTGTTGCCATTTTTGATATCGAGCAAAAAAGGGCAAAAAAATCGCGTTTGTTGTATGGGAGCCCTCCTTAAATATTTATTCTATTTTGTTTTTAGTATTTATTAGTCTGACAACCAGTCTTACCAAGGGGTATCGTATTACCCAGTAACTGGGTTGTGGAGGTCAGATAGGCAGTCGCTCCATGTAAAATATAGGTACTCAGCTGCATCCGGTTAGACTGGAAGCCGACCCCAACATAGTTGGGAAAAGGCTAGGCAGATGATGAGTGGCAACAGAAATACATACTTTGTGAAAAATTCAACAGTCTAGCTATCGCGGTTCTTGAGATACAGCCTGGTGACAGACAGACGGACAGACAGCGAAGTCATAGTAATAGGGTTCCGTTTTTACCCTTTGGGTACGGAACCCCAATTAGACGACCCTACTGATTAAAAAATGATACTAAGTACAAACAATAGATACCTCATACTAATACTACGATAATCCCCACAAAGGTCTTTCATTCATAAGTCATGCTAGCTATTCCCATTCGATAGTCTAATATTTACATTTGTCATTTGCGCTTGTATACCAAACAATAACAAACAAACAGTTAGACGTCAACAGCATCCAAACGTACGTTCCTACAGTGATAATAATTTTGATGACTCATTCAGTCGTAGGTACAGTCAACAGCAAAAGTAGATGATCAAAATCAGAAATTCCATACTAATGAACGGAGTTCGCGTCAGAACTGTGTGGCGTCGAAGTGATTCAAACCACTCAACGCCACATCTGATTCAAACCACTCAACACGACATCAACGCCACACAGAAATCATTTCGACGCCACACAGACACAGTTCTGACGCGAACTCCGTTCGTTAGTATTGAATTTCTGATTTTGATCATCCACTTTTGCTGTTGACAGTACCTCCAATAATATTGTTATGTATCTACCTACCGTCAGCTTTATCTATGCATCGACAAGAGTTTTATTTTATACTAGCTGACCCTGCAAACGTTGTATTGGCATATAAATTATTTCTAGCTGCCCGACGCTACTTCGTTTGCGTGGTGTCCTTCCCCTTACCCTACCCTACCCTACTTCTACCCTACCCCTTCCCTACTCTTACCCTTCTCCTACCCTACTCCTACCTACTCCTACCCTGCTTCTACCCTACTCCTACTCGTACACTACTCCTACCCTACCCCTACCCTACTCCTACCCTTCTCCTACCCTACTCCTACCCTACTTCTACCCTACACCTACCCTACTCCTACCCTACTCCTAACCTACTCCTACTCGTACACTACTCCTACCCTACCCCTACCCTACTCCTACCCTTCTCCTACCCTACTCCTACTACTCCTACCCTACTCCTACCCTACTCCTACACTACTCCTACACTACTCCTACCCTACTCCCATAGATATATTAAATTTGTCTCTGCGTAAGAACCATCCTCGTACTTCAAGGAATATTCTAAAAAAAGAATTAGCGAAATCGGTTCAGCTGTTCTCGAGATTTGCGGTTAGCAACACATTCAGCGATTCATTTTTATATTATAGACTAGCTTCCGCCCGCAACTCCGTCCGCGCGGATGTCGGTCTTCGCGTGGATGGTTTATTTCTCCATTTTGAGTAACTCTGACAATGATATCTTATAAATTATCTATTGGACCCAAATACGGCTAAGCCTATAATAGTTAAGGAGATCCCTCTATTGAGCTACTGCTGTTGAGCTCGCGTTCTGTAGTAAGTATTTTTTTCATAGTAATTCCGACCTTAATAAGTAGCATGTAGCAGTAAATTACTGACAGTGACGAAAAGTTTACAATAATAAAAAAGTGATCGTGACAATGCGACAGAAAGTTAATTGAGAGCTTCAGCATACACAACATTGTTAAAAAAGTGATCGTGACAATGCGACAGAAAGTTAATTGAGAGCTTCAGCATACACAACATTGTTAGTGAGCTCGTCCGGAATATGAACATGAAGATTTCTTGGACTGCTCACACGGGAAAGAGCTACGTAAAGTTGCCCGTGTGAAAAAGTTACGGCGCTGAATCCACTGCGGGTAATGCAACGTGTGTTCGCGGTTCTACAGAACAACGTCTATGAATAAAACTGAAACATATTTTTTTTTCTACGTATTTTTCCAGGATAAAAAGTATCCCATTTTATGCCCAGGATAATAAGGTATAATTATACCAAGTTTCATCGAAATCGAACCGTTAGTTTTCACGTGATGCCTGCATATACAGACAGACAGACAGACAGACAGACAAAAATTTTTTTAATCACATATTTGGGTTTGGTATCGATCCAGCAACACCCCCCGCTATTTATTTTTTCAATATTTTCAATGTACAGAATTGACCCTTCTACAGATTTATTATATGTATAGATAGATAGTCATTATTTGAGGTCAGGTAGGCAGTCGCTTCATGTAAAAATACTGGTTTTCAGCTGCATCCGATTAGACTGGAAGCCGACCCCAACATACTCGTAGTTGGGAAAAGGCTAGGCAGATGATGATGATAGACATTATTTGTGTACAGTCTAAATGTTGTATCAATTTTATACAAATAAATAAAATTGAAGTGTCTTTTTGTAAAATCAAAATAATAGCTTTTTATTAAAAATGCATAATGAAAGTAGGTATTCATATTATGCCAGTTGATTCTTTGATATGGTCTCATTCATACCCTAGAGTTATGAGATATAAAAAAACACCTTGTATAGGTACTTACGGTACTTAACAAAAAAAAAAACATTTTTTGTCGATCTGTCTGTCTGTTTGTTCCCGGTAATCTCCGAAACGGCAGGATGGATTATGATAAAATTTTGAACCCTGACTAAGCACACAGGCTACTTTTATCGCATGCCAGGCAATTATATTAATATCATTGATGCTAGGCGGAAGCTAGTCTTCCATTATATTGTATCAATGTGTAGCCAGTTAGCCACATTATTGCTCACTAGCCCCCTATTTATAAACGTTGCTTATAGAATGTTTGGTTAACCAGACGCTGATCATTACATAACTTTAATCACTTAATTGTAGCTATAGCTATAAATTAACATGGAACACAAATACTAGACAATTAAATTATGACTTCTTGTCGATGTATTATGTCATTGGCTTATTGAATGATTTCGATTGATTGATACATCTTTTTGAGGCTGACTGTTCCTACTATAACACTGATAATACTCGGTCTGAGTGATAGACCACTATCTGCGTAGGATGACTCATTGATAAGTAGGTACTTGACCCCTGGGACCTATGGACCCATTGCAGGGATGCGTCAAGGAAGGAAAACTAATACGCAAATGTTTATAGTCAACAAGACTTAGGTGCCTACAGGCAAAACATAAACTCCTACCCCCCACTTTATTCTGAATAAAGGGGTAGGGCGTTTATGAATAAATTTTTCATAAGCGATTAGCGACTGTTTAACGATACAATTTTGACGTTTAAACGTCACTTAACTTTAATCATCGTTTATACAGGGTTATTGGTAAAAAATTAACAAACTCTTTTTTTCTTTTTTTTTTGTTGGGAAATCATCAAATGACCCCTCCCGCTCTGGGCGGAGCGGAAGGGAGTGTCAGACTCTGACTAAAACCCACCCGTGTTCCTTCCTTAGCCCTTTATGTTCCGGGCTAGCGGTAACCCTTGCGGACAATGCCGCTGACCCGGCAATTAACAACCTCTTAAGAGGTCATTGTACTCATCATTATGAACAACTTCTACTACGGGACCAAACCTGAAATCGCGAAAAAAAAAACAGCTGTTCCCTACATTTTGACTGATTTTTTTTTCGCGATTTTAGGTTTGGTCCCATAGTAAAAGTTGTTCATAATGAAGAGTACAATGACCTCTTCAGAGGTTGTTAATGTTTTACCAATAACCCTGTATAACCCAATAACCCTCATATATCTTTCCACTTCGCTTGCCGATACGCGGTCTCCACTCAACTTTACTCAAGGACTTGTCTGCTCCACTGACTGGGGACGTGTGAAACGCCCTCCAGCTATGTAGATAGATAGACGGACGACCTAAAGAAAGTGGCTGGGACGGATTGGATGCGGAAGACGGCGGACAGAGTGTTGTGGCGCAGCCTGGGAGTGGCCTGGCTATGTCCAGTAGTGGACTGCAATAGGCTGAGGTGATAATAATTTTTCCACTACGCTGTTAATATTAGAATTGTAGCGGTGTCTACAACGCCACATGAGAACAACGCGTCATACTGTCGTCACGCAAAATCCTGCATCTCGCAAGCAGTGTTTACCGCACAACTAGCATAGATACAACGGTCCGATATGAATCACCGGGCAGTTGCCCGCCAGACAGAACGCCCGTCTGGTCGGAGGATCCTTTTTTCTATAGAGTATGAGTGAACTTTACACCCTGTTCCTCATACCTCTTTAAAATAACAGTCATTGATTGTGTGGAGGCGCTCGTGGCTAAATAAAAACAGCCGCTAGAGTCGAACGAGGATAAAGCTACGCTTGCCGCGGTCGAATCGTGGATGGGTGACTATCCATTACATATCGAAACCCCTCCATGCCTCGGAAATCACGTTAAGCTTTTGGTTCCAGCAAATATTTTGCAAATGATGTCACTGCGACACTGCTTACAGTTGTCGGCTTGTAATTGTAAGCCGAACAGCTACCTACTTTTATGCTGCTGTATTACCTTTCTATAAATTCCTTGAAAACGGTCAAAAAGATGGTTTTTTAAAGCAGTGTATCTCTTAAACCGTAAATATCTTTGACCAAAAAAAAATGATATTTTCAAGTCTTATTTCAATACAGTGATGGAACTCAAATCATAATTAAACATACTTTACATTAATGCATCTAAAAATCTTCAAATACACCTCTTGCTTGTCTTTAAAAGCAGTTTATCTCTTCATTAACAATTTTAATTATAATTCAAAATATGCCATTAATTTTCTAATGCCAAACTGCATTCAGTGATGGATTATTTATTATTAAATAGTTTTTGTAAATAGATAATTTCTTCATATTTCACAATAAATTACCAGTTTTGTGTCATCGCGCTTCTCTTTCTTTTCTATGCAGTCCGACAGTGACCGCGCTTTAGGTCATGTAGGTAAGCCCCTTAAAACTCGAAATAGGAATTTCAACTCTGCAAAACCTGCTATTACTATTTCGATATTTTGTTCTTATAGTTACTTTAGAACACGTCATTAAGTAGGTACCTAGGTACCTACTACTCTACTTAATTGTTCCTTAGTGTTCCAACTTTGTTAAAATGTGTTCTGGCATTAGCATTCTTGCACGAAATGTATCTTTAGAGGTTCCGACGGGGAGGGTCTGTATTTATGCTTTTGCGGTTGCACAACGACATGCTTTGCTTTGCTTTGCTTGGTAGTATAGATGCAGGCCTACCTTGCCACCTCCTTCTGAGGTGGTAGGGTGGCGGGGTCTTGAGGGAGAGCGCTACAGTCGTGTAGATCCTCAAGGCAAGTCTGGCGGATGTACCTTCTCGAGGTTGCCACCCCGTTTCTTGGTCTGGTTCCTTAAGAAACAGACGCAACAAAAACCACCAGGCGCCAGTGCATCCCTAGCCTAGTTCCCTTTTAACCCATTTATTCCCGTCTTTCAGCTTCCTGCCCCGGATTTCACACTCCTTCCTCACTCCATCCCACCCTCATCCCCATTCCTTCCACCTCCACCATTCCAATGTCCACTCCTAACCGCGACCCCCCGTGACTGGGTGGCAGCGGGCCCGCCTATCACTAAAATCAGCTGATGGCGAGTAGGAGTAAGCAGTCACCTGCGCTAGGACCTGCGCAGTTGAGCGCCGTAAGCGGGGATGAAGGAGTCCTGGGGGGTTGAGCTGAAAGGCAACACGCCCCCTTTGGTCTGGATTTCAAGCGAAACGGTGGCCCTACCCAATAGCCGGGGGTAGGGAAATGGTCACGTGTCCCGTCAGAGGGTCACAGGCGAGGTGCGTGAGGTCCGCGGAGGTCGTTCTTGAGCGGCCAAAGCGGTAGGTAAAGGTCATGCTGACGGTGTAAGTGAGGGTTGATCAGTTCGTAGGGGGTTTGGCCCTTTGAACCTTCTATGCCAACCCGATCGAGCACCCGATGTCGCACTGTAAGCCAGCCTTGCGCACCTATATCTCTCTGGTAGTCCTAACGTTCGAGCTAGTTTGTAGTGAGACGTTCCCAGGTGCGGGCTCCATGGAGGGTGGGAAGCCAGAGAGATGAAATTTATATAAACTTTAACATGGATAATTTAAGGCCAGTTAACAACCAACCAACCGGAGTGGAGGCGAAAGCCAATGAGACTCCCAAGGGAGGTGCTTGCACTTCCCTCGCCCCTAGTGTCCTTGCAGTTAACGCTGCAGGTACTAGCGCGGGTGCTGGTCCAGCTGTGGCGAGAACCGCAGCCAAGACCAAACGCAAAAAGTCCCAAAACAAACAAAGGACGTCGGCGCTGACTGGGACCAGTACCGACCCTTCTAAAACCCAGGGAAAGACCAAGGCGACGACTAATACCACTGCCGGTCTGACCCTCTCCATACAGACCCCGGAGTCGGGTAACACCGGCGCCGGGCGCCCTCACAAACACCCTCCTACTCCGCTATCCCCTCAACCCACCTCACATCAGGCGGCCGTCACCGGTCAGACGGTGACGATCGGTTGCACTGAGGACGCGTTCTCACGTGCCTGGCAAGTGCAGAAACGCAAGGGCAAGGGTAAAAACAACACTCCACAAGCCCGATGCCCCCGCACTGACCCCTCAGGTCCACCAGCTTCCTCTTCTCAGAGCAAGCAGAGGGAGAGATTGACGAGGAAGGAGAGACGACAACAACGCAGGCTGCTAGGTAAGGGCAGTCGTCAGAAACAGGCCACTGCCGCTAAGCCGGTCAATCCGACTAGCGGCCAGCTGAACTTCGCCGCCGGAAAGCGGTCGCAGGTAGGGGCCGGCACTAGCCGACCTGCGCCCGGTCAGCCGCCAACCGGTGTTCCGAAGGATCAGGTAGGTAACTCCAGCACACAGCGACCCGATTGGAAGGATCAGGCTGCGGCCAAGCGAGCTCTCAACGAGACTTCAACACCTCCGGGAGAGCATAAGCGGCCGCGTCTTGATCAATCCAGACGGGTCCCTCATAGAAGCTACGCCCAAGCTGCCAGCGCAACCCTGGACGTCGCGATTACCTGCGAACGCACAGGGATCCTCAGCGGGGAGGTATCGGATCAGGTACTCGCTGCCATCCAGAGGCAGATTATCCTTGAGGCCTGCTCCCCCAAACTAGACACTCCGGGACCGACGTTCAACGCCAAGCCGCTGGTCGCCGGGGGCGTCGTGAAACTGTGGTGCGGTAACGACCACACTTTAGCCTGGCTGAAGAAAACAGTCTCCGACCTCTCTCTCCGTATCAACATCCCGTTGGTAGTCAAGAGCCAGTCGGAGATCGAAAAGCGATTAAGATGTGGCATCCTAATCCCAGACGAGCAGGGGGTATATGGAGAGTCGACCAATATTGGCCGCGCTCTCAGCTACCAAAATCCCTGGGTAGATATAAAGAGGTGGGTGCTGCTCTTTGCCGATAAGCAGGCTGAGCAATGGTTCGTGGTGGTCGGCGTCCCTGTGGACCAAATCCCGACCCTGATGGAGGCTGGACGCCGACTCTCAATCGGACTGGGAGCGGTGTACGTGAAGTTCCAGGGTCGGAACGGTAGGTTCACCGACACCCCTCAGGGATGGGACCCCGCCACGGGTACCCTTGGTGAGGTGCCAGACCAGCCGCAGACACCAGTGGGGGAGTCATCTCCCACTACAAGCAACCCGGAGGCATCCGCGACTGAACCTGCCCCGGCAGGGTCGGCCGCCCCCGCTGCCGCCACCGTGGGCGCCGTCCCCTTATCTGGTACGGAGCTGGACGACATGATCCTGTCCCCGGCTTCGACCCAGGGGGGGGACGGCTTCGACGAGGGCGACCTGTTCGCCGGGCTCAGACTGGAGGGGGACGAGGAGGGGTTGGCCAGCGATGGCGTCCCTTTCGTCGGCCTGTAAAATCCTCCAGGCAAACCTCCACCACAGTCAGACCGCGACGGCTCAGCTTCGCAAGTGGCTGGAGGTTCAACACACGGCCATCGCCTTGATCCAGGAGCCGTGGATAAGGGCAGGCCGCATACAAGGACTCTCCAATCTTGGCGGTAAGCTCCTGGTCACCACAGAGCACGACCATCCCAGATCGTGCATTTATATCACAGGTAACCTTAAAACACAGCTATTAACCGATTTTTGTTGCAGAGATGTCTCTGCAGCAAAGCTGCTAATACAGCGTGAAAACGCCATGGAGATGGTGATCGTCCTCGCCTCGGTATATATGCCTGAGGCAGAGGCGCCGCCCCCGCACGATTTCGCCCGCCTTGTGAGCCACTGCGAGAGGAGCGGGCTTGACGTTGTGGTTGGGGCCGATGCCAACGCTCACCATCAGCTGTGGGGTATGGACACGCAAAATGAAAGGGGTAAGGCCTTGGTAGACTATCTTTTCTCCACTAACCTAACCCTACTAAACATGGGATCCGAACCAACGTTCGTAACAAGGCGTAGCCGGACAATCATTGACCTAACTCTGGCTACAGAGGGAGCGTCGGAAGTCATCACTGGGTGGCATGTCTCCAAAGAGGCGTCCTGCTCTGATCACAGGTGGATCCGCTTCGACATCCAGGTCTGCATCCCACCCACACAACCACGGCGCAATCCGCGCAACACGGATAGGGCCACCTACGCACGCAGCCTTGAATCAAAGCTGGCGACAGCAGACGATCCGGCAACATTTGCGGATCCGACACAGATTGAAACACAAGTAAGTCACCTTACTAAATCAATGATAGACAGCTACCATACTGCCTGCCCAGAGACCACCCCGCGCAGCACACCGGGCAAACAACCCTGGTGGGGCGCCGAGCTGGAGCGCAGGCGCGGTAAGGTAAGGAAAGCCCTGAATAGAGCTATGAACACAAGTGCGGATGAGGACTGGGATGACTATTACGCAGCCAAATCCAGCTATAAAAAATGCATCAGGTTCAGAAGTACCACGGGATGGCGCAAATTCTGTGGAGGTATTGAATCTTGCCAGCAGGCGAACAGGGTGAGGAAAGTACTAGCGCAACAGCACACACCTGGGCCTGCTACCCTTCGGAAACCTGACAATACATTAACATCCTCACCAGAAGAAACGAGACGCATCCTAATTGAAACTCACTTCCCCGGATGCATCTTCGCACAGGTAATCGACTGGCAGGATGCAACACAGACACCAGCAGATAATGATTGGCTCTACGCAAGCAAGGTGATCACGTTGGAGAAACTCCAATGGGCCATTCAGAGCTTCCATCCTTTTAAGGCAGCCGGTCCGGATGGAGTGTTCCCCGCCTTACTGCAGTGGGGAGGCACCTCTGTCGCTTTAAAACTGCTGCCTTTATTGAGAGCGTGCCTGGCCTTCAGATACGTTCCTAAGGGATGGAGGGAAGTGAAAGTTATATTCATCCCTAAGCCAGGTAAGGGTGACTACACAAACGCCAAATCCCACCGACCAATAAGCCTGACCTCTTTTCTACTAAAGACTCTGGAAAGGCTGTGTGATAGGGAACTGAGAGATGGCGCCTTGAAGACTATACCGCTACACGGCAACCAACATGCATACAGCTCAGGTAAGTCGACTGAATCCGCCCTTCACCTGGTAGTCAGCCAGATAGAGGAAGCGATTCACCAGAAAGGCACCTGTCTGGGCACTTTTATAGACATCGAAGGAGCCTTCGACAAAACTAACTTCTCCAGTATCAACAGCGCCCTCTCCAGACATGGGGTAGAACAGGTACTAGCGGACTGGATCACTAACATGCTAAGTAAGCGAGTGGTTCGCCTTGAAGGTGAGCAGCAGCTGGCCATGATAGCCAGAGGCTGCCCCCAGGGAGGGGTGCTGTCCCCCCTTCTATGGAATCTGGTGATCAATGACCTCATCGCCAAACTCAACGCCAACCGCTTTTACACAGTAGGTTATGCCGATGACCTTGCAATCCTAGTGTCGGGGAAGGTGACTGGCACGATATGCAACCTCACTCAGCAAGCGCTACGAATCGTAGAAAAATGGTGCAGGGATTTTGACCTATCAGTGAACCCCACTAAGACCGAGCTGGTCATGTTTACCCACAAACGAGCTATGGGCCCTTTCCGCCTACCAAAACTGTTCGACACTGAACTCCAGTTGGCCAACGAGGTAAAGTACCTTGGTGTCACACTAGACAGTAAGTTAAACTGGAGCAGTCACCTGGACAATAAACTGAACAGGGCCTGCATAACCTTTTGGCAGTGCAGGAGAATGATAGGTAAGAAGTGGGGCCTATCCCCTAAAATTACACTTTGGCTGTACACTGCAGTGATCCGCCCCATGATCACCTACGGGGCTGTGGTCTGGTGGCCCCGCACCAAGCTAGTTACAGCCGCCAACAAACTACAACGCATGCAAAGACTAGCCTGCATGGCGACTACAGGTTGCATGAGGACTACTCCGACGGCAGCAGTTGAAGCCATCCTGGGTATCCCACCGCTCCATCTGTTCATACAACAGGAAGCGACGATGGCGGCAGTACGTCTTGATACACTAAATCTCTGGGGTAAGAGTATCACACCACACACCATGCTGCTTGAGGGACTACACAAGGAGTTCCCCATTACGAAAGCCATTAAAGACAAGGTACCCAAACAATTTATCTTTGATAAAAAATACAAGATCCAACTTCACGAGGATCGTCGATGCGAGGGGCTGCGACCTACGGAGCTGCGCATCTTCACGGATGGATCTAAAACAGGTAGTGGCACAGGTGCTGGAATCTTTTCGGAGGATCTCAACATACATATTGCCACACCATTGGGGGCCCACAACACAGTGTTCCAGGCCGAATGCATGGGTATTTCTCTGGCAGCTTCAGCCATTATGGCTAGGGAAGTAAAAGACCACTCAATCCGCATACTCTCAGACAGTATGGCTGTTCTGCAAGCGCTGAACAGTTATACAGTTGACTCTGGGCTAATATACGAGTGTCACCAGCGCCTCAACCAGGTGGGTAACCTCAATAAAATAACCATTCAATGGATCAAAGGACACAGCGGTTCGCTGGGCAACGATGCAGCCGACGAGCTTGCCAGGAGAGGTTCGAGCATGGCACCAGTGGGACCTGAGCCCATCGCGCCACTTCCCTTCGGGTTTTTACGCACTCTGGTAAGGAAACGCACCAGAGACCAACACGACAAACTTTGGACGGATCAAGGCGATTGCAGGCAGGCTAGGGAAGCACTTCCCACTTTGGATCCCCGCCTCACGAAACAGGTTCTCCGTCTAACTAAACAAAAGCTGCGTATAGTTACGGCAGCTTTAACTGGCCACGGGTCATTTAATAAACACCTCTATGTCATAGGAGTAACAGACAGTCCGCTGTGCAGGGCCTGCATGGAGGATGACGAGACAGCGGCACATGTGCTTCTAAACTGCCCGGTGATCACCACGTACAGGGCAAAGTACTTCGGTAACCCAGGTACCCTACGCGAGACGGTCAGCAACATCAAGGCGTTGCTGGCCTTCCTTGAGGAGCTGGGGTGGATCGAATAATCGATTTTCCCACCCGTACGCAAAATACGCGCATTGACGTGGAGTTGCGGAAACCAGCCCGTAATACCAATTACCAATTACCAAAATAGAGGTTCCGACTCCGACTAGCGTAGCTAATTGCCATTGTGCTTTGTCAAGGATAAGGGCAATAGCTATATAGTACCTACTTATCTACACCGCAACTACCCTACCTCCTTTTCAAGACAATACCATTCTTGATAATTCGTACCTATTATCGAAACGAAAATGAGTGTCCACGATAAAACTGGTCGGCAAAAAAAATAAAAATGTCGGGAGCAAGAACTTTGTTAGGTACTGTGATTTTAATTGACTTTAGTGTGCTGAATCCAAATCTGTTCACATAGGTACCTATATAGTCTAACACGTTTAAAGTTTTTGAGAATTTTAAATTTAAATAAAATACTGCTATTGACATTTATTAAATACGGAGCAACATATTTATTTAAAAAAAAGTGTAAAAATCTTACACGTTTATATGACTTCTATGATTTAAAAAATCTTAAATGAATGAAAATATTAATAGGTACTTACATATAACATAAAAAATTAACATCTATTGGTAGACATATTGGTAGATCGCTTTCTTTTATCATTTTTATCTACTGTTTCACGATTGAAAACATTTTCTAATTTGTTTTTATGTGTAGTGGCGGCAAAAATATTTTTTGGCCGTCAATTAAAGGAAAATAAAACTAAATGAAAACAGTACTCAGAATTTATCTAGCATCAAAACTGGACGTGCTAGATATATTCTGATTAGGCTGCCCGCCCACGTCCGATAATCGGTGACCGATTTTTTGTAGGAGAAAAATAGAACACACTGATAGCAATAGTGCAACGCACACGTCCTACAAAAAGTAGGTCAGAAACATGGACGTCCATGGTCAGAAATAAAATCGGCGCATCCCGACCGATCCGAATATCGGTGAAAAATGGAACGTTCGGAAATGTATGCGTTAACGCACACTACTCACCGACAGTCGGCCGCACTTGCTAGGGAAGGACCAAAGAGTAAAGTAACTATAGAGGAAGGACGTTGTGTTGAAGACAAAGTGACGGACGTGTACGTTGAGTCGGTCACAAAATCGGTCATAAGAATCGGAGGTAAAATCGGCCCGATTATCGGTGCTACAAAAAGTCTGACGTGGGCGGGCAGCCTTACCTATTACATATTTGGATTTAGCTTGTCGATAAGTACTAATCTATCAATTCCACTTAGTACTTACATTGTTTTGCTCTTATTTTGATGCCGACCAGTGTAATTGGCTTCACAGCGTGCAACTGCAGAGGCAGTGAATTATCGCTTAGTCAGAAAAAACTCAGGTACTAAGCAGAATATTTTTTGAGATCTAACTATCGAATCTGTAACTTACAAAATTGTTTCTAAGTTCTGCAGTGGGTGGCTTCTGCAGCGCATGAGTCGCGGATGCAATCAGTACTTCAGTAGTCTTTTTGCGTCATACTTTTGAGATGGTGTTAAGGTTGTTAGTGTCAGTGCCACCCTCCAAGGGCAGGAAATGTTGAATTCCATGTTATCAGTATCTCTCAGTTTTTTTACTAAGTAAAAAGCCCTTTACTCAATCGTTGATAAAGTTGTATGACAGCGGTAACAATGTGACAAATTGACATTTGCGTGTGTCATATTGTCTATCTGTCAAACTCAAAGTGTCATCGTTTTGTTTTGTCAAAAAAATGAGCTGAACCGATTGTTGATAAACTAAATTGCCCAAAATTGGAATTACATAAACATGGCTTTCTTCAAAGGCTGGCGATATGCCGCCTTCATTTCTGGATTCGTGGGTTTCATTGGACTCGCACTATATCCCATTGCCATAGCTCCTATGATAGACCCTTCGGGATATAGTAAGTTTACTTTAATCTTTCATCAAAACAAATCCTTCCTGCTTCTGTTAACCTAAAATATTTGTGTTGTTGTTGTTTCAGAGGAAATTCAGAAAGTCGCAAGGAAAAATATTAGACAGGAAGACATTCAGCCTGGGAGTAAGTACCTAATCTCTGTCCAAATATATATTCGTCATCTGCGTTTTCCCAACTATGTTGTCAGCTTCCTCTTTCAAGTCTAACTGGAATCAGCTGAATACCAGTATTTTACATGAAGCGACTGCCTATCTGACCTCCAAACACAGTTACTGGGTAATACAATAACCCCTGGTAAGACTGACAGACTTTCAGGCTTCTGACGACCTGTAACAACTGTCAAAGATCCACAAATGACAATATCCTATGTATGCATCATTGAAATTACAATAGAAATTATCTAAGTACCAGTTTTGGTTTTCAGGGTAGGTACCTCCTTAAAGTAGGCTTTTTTTTGGGTTACTACAAAGTCTACAAACTCAAAAGATTTATTATCATGTCAATTTTGACCATTGTTAAGACTTTACCAGTCTCCACTCGAAGTTTAATTCAAGTAAAGTTCATCAGATAAAAGAACAGGAGGTTCTTTAGAAGCTTAATTTTCTATGATTCAGACTTATTTTATATAACATAATTTGTTTTTCAGATATGAAGATATGGACAGATCCATTTGGACGAAAGAAACCAGACAGTGATTAAGGTTACCTACCTATAGTTTATAGTGTAAACATTAATTTATGAATAATAGAATGACGTTAATGAATTGTTTACATTTGGTTTTATTTCACAAGTTTGCAAATCTTTAGAAATATTTACAATTAAATTTAAAAAACCTGCCAATTTATTGTAATTATTTATGAGATGTTGGCTGATGGTAAAGTTGCCATCAGAGAGGCTTTTAGCTCTAAAATATTTGTAATTTTTTTTTTATCTTTGCTTTTGAGCTGAACCCGAAGTCAGTTACAAAGACACTTTGATTCTAATACTATATCTGACCGCATTCCCATTATTCCCAATTACTGTGTAGGAAGGACTAAGACCAGTGTTTTCCAATGACTTGACCTGAGTAGTGGGCTTTTATAAATGTGTATAACAGCATCTAAACTGGCATTCAGAGTACAATAACTCCCCCCATCCAATGAATCTGGCAGTTGATTCTGTAAAAATCTTACCGTTAAAACTTAGGTGAAGTGAGTTTGTTTTTGCTAGGAATTGACAATAATGACAGTCTTCACGCTGACTTCACCTAAGTTTCCACAGTGAGATTTTTACAGAATAGCACCGCTTTTCCTATTTTTCGAGAAACATGATTTGTCAGGCAGTGAATTTTTTCAAGGAAGAAATTCAATAAAACAAGTTTGTATAAAAGAAAATTTTAATGTTAAAATTCCAAATAACCCTATTCGGGTACATATCTATATACCCCTAAAGCTTTTATACAAAACAGTGGAGTCCCTGTCGTTTTTACAATTTCATAAAAAAATAAATCATTATTCCGAAACTCCGTATTTACAGTGTCCAAATGTGCTCGTTTTTGTAGCCCTAAATAATTATTACTATAGTGATTAAATAAGTTTTTAAGCTGAGACAAAGTATCATTATTTTGCTAATGTCAAGTACAAAAACTAATGTGTGACTATTAAAAATATTTACATAATTATACATAAAATATCTTTACATTATAATTTTACACAAGGGCTCGCATATTATGTACTCAATACAAGCTGATTAATATTTCAACTTTTTAATATTCTCTCAGTTCAAATAAGACTAAGTAGGTACTTATTTAAAATTAAAAAATTATGATGAAAAATTTTAATGGCTACAGAATATTGGATAATTATAACTAGAAAAGAACAATTTTTTCGGACCACTCCACTAATAATATGAGCAAATGCAAAAGGTACAATTTGAAATTGAGCGATAACAATAAAACACAAGGAACAATGATGAACTGAGTAAATAAAATTATGATAAATTATAAAATGATTTTATATAACAACGATTAATGATAGGCATATAAAATAGGATGCAAGTAAACATGTATTACAAATTCAGCTAATATAACAGAGTCTCTTACAAAACTGTGAACACAAATCATCAGACCTCAAATATTTATGCTAAAGTGGAACCCAATCCCACAGTAAATAAAACAGATTTCCATGTTAGGAACACCCTGTGTATTTAATAAACTAATTTGCAGAAAGTAGCTAAGATAACAAATTGATTATTGCTTTCTATGTAACTATTATATCTATGGCTATTGAACAACAACATTTTTATTGCATTACAATAACAATAACACATCACAAACATTCAAGTTTTCCACAAATACCGCTAGATTTGGCAATCTTGCGTTTACTGCTTGGAGAAATATCTGTGGGCCTCGGCTTTTCCCCAGCCCCCGTTTCCACCCGCAATCAGTGCATAATAGCCTAAATTAAGACCTCGTAATATTTCTACCAAGAAACACTTGTATTTATAATGTATTTTTGTAAAGAAGCTTGCGGTAGGATTTTACTGATAGTAGGTAGTCGTCGCG
Organism: Mesoligia furuncula; assembly: GCA_916614155.1. Taxonomy (NCBI): domain Eukaryota; kingdom Metazoa; phylum Arthropoda; class Insecta; order Lepidoptera; family Noctuidae; genus Mesoligia; species Mesoligia furuncula. Next base: position 16,544,584 of record OU744791.1, on the reverse strand, counting down.
TTAGGAAAAAGCGTTATGCCACCAACATGCGACTTTCTCTCTCTCTGTCTCTGTCTATTATATATATGAGTGTGTGTGCGAGTATCGCGTATAGAATTTTGTCCCTGACGGGGGTCCCCAGACCTCACACGTTTTTATATAATAGATGCGTTTCTCTTTGTCATATCCAACAAAAGTGTACGTATATATCATTAATCAAGCCTCTTTCATTACCTCAATAAAATTATAAAGGGTAAAAAGTTATGTTACATTTCTGTTCAAAAAAATAAAAAACTAAGATATTTTTTAATTGTGAGCCTTGCCTATGGAACTAGATTGCGGTCGGTCCACGTCGACCAGTCCATATTGATCGCCTCAAAAATATTCGATGGTCGATCGATTAACGTGATCCGACACCCCCACTGGTTCGATCTGAACGGTCGATGTCAGCGATCTATCGCAATCTAGTCTCTCCTTTAGAAAGCCTAATGTCGACTCATCGGAAATGTGACCTTTTCGGTGAATGTATAAATTGGAATGGGTTGAAACAACACTAAAGACAATTTTAAATAATCAAAATAGGTATGATACGCCAAAAACGCGATGAAAACAACAAAATCATTTCAACTCGATCATTTTGAACCTAAAAATAAAAAATGCAATTTCGTGCCCTCTGTCTTTTACCGTTTTGGTTCGAATGAACTAAAATTTAACGAATGAAAGCCCTGGTAAACTAAGTTTATTATAATTATTAAAAACTAAATTTTAAAGTTCGTGAATTGTAAGTATCTGAAGAAACAAACTAGAAATATTGTTTTATAAAATACGCCTTTTTGAAGTTTCTCAAGCCTTAAAATACTTATTAATATTAATAAAACATGGCAACATTGTTATTTCTTGCCAACATCAAAAATCTTAAGTAGAAAATAGTAGAAAAAAAATCAAGAGATACATACAGATACCTACCAAGTATTTTAGTGTTCCTTTTGAGTCAATTCACGAACTTCAAATATAATATTTCGTTGACCTTGTAACATTATCCTAATAAAATAAAATATATTGTGCCTGGTTATAGATAAGTGGCGCTCCCTTAGTAAAACAAATATTACAGGAGGATTTATAATACAGGTTGGCAGGAACATGGACGCACAACTTGTTACCATCGATTCTGGACAAACTATAAAAAAAATATCTGTTGTTCCATAGATTTTGACCGCAAAGGTTTTCACTTTTGTAGGAAACAGCTGATGTTTTTTTTAATAACCGCCGAAAATTTTCAACGCACGGTCCAGGATCATGTAATTGGTCCATGGTAACAAGTTGTGTGTCTATGCCCCTACTATCCTGTATACTATAACTAAGCCGGCGTCACTACTAAACAACCTAGTCAACGGATATTGCACTTAGACTAAATTAGTTAGTCTTTTTTTAAATTTTAGAATTAGTTTTCCTCAATGCCTAATAGTAAAACGTCTTGAAATACAGTGGGACACCGAAATAAACAACTCGAGCCCATAATTGAGTTTGGAATTCCGATGAACCGCTGCATTTCAGTATCATGAAATATTACTATTACAAAATAGAGATTTTTTTATATTAAAGATGAATTAACTAGAAATTTTAGTAATGAAGCCGGCGCTTTTATTTACATAAAATTTATGGAAAAATATCTATAATTAGAACTAGTATAAGAAGCCGCGAGAGTGCATGTCACACGCACAGTTCAATTCTTTATATACTTATTATTTTATTGTTTACTGAAATTATCACGAATTTCAAAGTAAGCGTTGTAACGTTAGAGTGTTATTTATAATTATATACTATACATAACATCACTTTTCACTGTGTTATCAGTATCACTTATTATAGGCATAACTATAACTTCCATAGTCAATTTATTATTAAAAAAACATCATTGCAGAAATTCGTCGTCGTCGCCTACCTGAAATATGAACAAATAAAATAAAAAAATTATTAAAATGCGATTAATACTAAAGTATAACTTAACTATGCTCATAAAGTAGGTACCAATGTGGCCTTTTCAGTTCATATGTACTTTCTGAGTTTATATTGGACATCATTGACATCGGTGAAAGAAAAACATTGTGAGGAAATCTGGACTTATAGTTAACTAGCAGCGCCCCGGGCCGTGGTTTCACCTGCATACGTGTCGATCCCGTGGGTATATCGGGATAAAATTATCCTATGGTCTTTCCCGGGACTAACTATCTCTATACCAAATTTCATCTAAATCGATTCAGCGGTTTAAGCGTGAAAAGGTAACAAACAGACAGACACTTTCGCATTTATAATATTAGTAGGTATGGATATAAGTCTGAAACCGCCAGTTGGCGAGTTCGCCTTGCGCAAGCGTGGTGATCAATGCTCGTGCCTTTTCTGTATAAGAAGATGCCTTCGCCCTGCAGTAGGATATTAATAGGCTGGTTTTACAACTATACTCTTGTTTGACATGAGAGCGGCGTTGTAATACGCATACGCAGTATAGGGCCTTCCAAAGTACCTTGATACTTCAACAACATAAATTAAATAATTAATTAAATAAATTGAAAACTAGTAATTAATTTAATAGAAAAAATAGTAGTAATTTATTTAATTAATTATTAAACAATTTATTTAATATTTTTTTAAATAAATAGGAGGCTTGCTTCATTTAAGTTATCGTTGATTATCTAAGATAGGTGGGAAGCCCCATTTATAGTTAACTAGCTGCGCCCTGCGGTTTCACCCGCATAAGTTTCGATCCCGTGTGAATATCGGGATAAAATAAGTATCCTATGTGTTAATCCAGGGTGTCAGCTACCTCCATACAAAATTTTATCAAAATTGGTCCAGCCGTTTGTGCGTGAAGGAGTAACAAACATACAAACACACTCGCAAACTTTCACCTTTTAAATTAGTGTGATTGATTTATGTTTAGAAAGAAAATTCCAAAAATTCGAAGACATGTGGCATCTACCTACAATCTCTTTCACCGAGGAGGCCTGTGTTCCACCCACAGATATAGATATACCTAGATAACGCTAGTATCACGAACAGTATGAAAACCAAGCGTGCCATTTTTTGACTACCTACTATGACGTCACAAGCTCGCGCTCTCGCTCACACTTACCCAGCCAGCAGTACAAAGGACTGAGCGCGAAAGGGGCGGCTTACGATTTGTAATCATAAGTAGGTGCAATTTTTGGCACGCGAAGTAGTTACTCTTGCGTTATCTAGGTATATCTATATCTGTGGTTCCACCAGTGGGAACATTATACACTGATTTTGTTATGTTTATAAACTTGGTATATTTCACTTCACTTACCTGTAGAAAGTATTCAAAATCGTTGCGATGACAGTTGCCCTCGGCCGCAAAAGTGAACTTGTGGAAAGTGCCGTCCTCACATATCACTGGGAATTAAAAATAAAGCGTGAACACAATCTTTACATACAGGAAAAAAATTTACCACAGTGCGCAAACTCATCATCATCTGCCTAGCCTTTTCCCAACTATGTTGGGGTCGGCTTCCAGTCTAACCGGATGCAGCTGAATACCAGTATTTTACATGGAGCGACTGCCTATCTGAATTCCACAACCCAGTTGCTAGGCAATACGATACCCCTTGGTAAGACTGGTTGTCGACTTTCGGGCTTCTGACGACCCGTAACGACAATGACAGCCGGGACCAACAGCTTAACATGCTTTCCGAGGCACGTACCGCCGTCATAAAGAAAAGGGCACAACTAACATTTTTTTCAAAATTGAGTTATAATACATGTTTGGAATCAGAAAAAAAAGGCGCTTATGCCAGTTTTTTTACTCAATTTTGGAAAAAAATTTAGTTGTGCCCTTTTTCTTTATGACGGCAGCGTAGAGGTCTTGATATGTAAAGATGGTCACCCATCCACGGACCACCCGCGGCAAGCGTAGCTTAACCTGATCAATCGACCCGTGCGGCTGTTATTACTTCGCCACAAGCCTCTCCACCAGTGCGCAAGCTGTAAACATGAATTCTGCATAATATCTAGACCCCCTAGCATTGAAAATTTTTCGTCATTTCTAAGATACAGCAATTTTTTTTAGATAATTAATCGACGAAAAATGTCTACTCTAGAGTAATGTGCTGAATTCATGATTAGGGTCAAATCACACCGAGATGGCAGCGAAGCGGCGAGCAGTTTCAGTGTCATATAATTTTAAACTTTATCGTCATTACTATAACACATAGTACTTATCGCTTGAGAAACTTGAAAAGGCGCGCGGCAGCCCGCGGCGCCGCGAGCACTCCGACGACTCAAGTTTCTCAAGTGATACTATGTATTATAGTAATGAATATAAAGTTTAAAATTATATGACACTGAAACTGCTCGCCGCTTCGCTGCCATCTCGGTGTGATTTGACCCTTACAGTTTGCGCGTCAATGTCCCTGCCACCGTGTTTATCACCCTGTATTTCGGTATCAGCGGTGCTATTCTGTAAAAATCTCACCGTGAAAACTTAGGCGAAGTGAGCGTGGAATGAGCTGTCAATAGTGTCAATTCCTAGCAAAAACAAACTCACTTCACCTAAGTTTTCACGGTGAGATTTTTACAGAATCGACCGGCAGATCAGTAGTTCCGAAGATTACCTTTACCTATACATAAAAACTCTTTAATTTTACCTCTTTATAGTAAATGATTTTTTTCTGTAAGTAGGTTTGTACAAACACTTTTACACGTCAATCATATTTTTTTTGAACTAGATGAGGTCGGCGTTTCCTATCTGACTATTCTGAGAAGAAAGGCCGAAACAAACTCAGAGGTCACAGTCTCTTTTAAAGTCCAGACAAAATCTTGGTCAGATCATGTGAAGACCATGTAGATTGGTAGTATTTGGTGTTTTAATTTATTGGTAGTATAGATAAGTTTCACGAATAAGAAGGTTTAGGTATAATATACCTACCTAATAAGTAATCTAATAACACATTCACTTAATGACAACATGCCCTATTAGAAGACACTAGATAACTAGGTATCACCACGTGTGCCATTAAGATAATTATAAAAGGTGCTTGTCACGCGATTATGTATCTATGTACGTGACTATGTGTCACTTTTACTTGTCATACGATATTATGCGATCATCAGTAGTATCAGGTGATCATATTTATAATATAGTTATGAACACAGATATAGATAGACCTAGATAACGCAAGTATCACGAACTGTATGAAAACCAAGCGTGCCTTTTTTGACTACCTACTATGACGTCACAAGCTCGCGCTCTCGCTCACGATTATCGCGTCAGCAGTACACAGGACTGAGCGAGAAAGTGGCGGCTTACGATTTTTGAACGTAAGCTGGTGCGATTTTTGGCACGCGAAGTAGTTGCTCTTGCGTTATCTAGGTGTATCTATATCTGTGGTTATGAATAACTCGTGAATGCACTTGGAAACAATTGACACGCGACATTTGATACGCACGATGTTGCCAGATTTAGATGCGATGTTGCCAGGTGGAGGTCTTGTTTTTGGGAACACAACGTTGCTAAGCAAATATTGTTTTGGGATGCAATATTAATCACGTGATGATATGCAACAGTTATTTCTAACTTATTGTATTGAATTTATGGCATTGTGTGTCACGCACGCACATGCTGAAAGATACCTCACTGCCCCACTGACAGGTCAGGGAAGGTCACTTTGGAGTATCATAAAAGGATAACATTATGAATTATAATATGGCGAAGACAGTCCGTGTTTTTCTTTTTTTCTCTGCACTACGTAGGTACAATCAAAGAGATTGGGATCGGATTTGGTTTGGATTGATTGGTATTTTAGCACGGACAAAAAAATATAACTGAAAAATGCTTCACCAATGGGATTTGATACGATTAACTTAACAGTTAACTATCCATTATGCTATCCTTTTATGATTCTGCCAAAGTGGCTTTTTTAGGCCCCCTGGTCTGTTGTTATGAAATAAATAACTTATGACTTTGCAGTGAGGAATCTTCTACCCTTATCCCAATTTTATTTGTGATCTGCGTTGTCGTCCTCTATCATACATCTCTATAAGCCATCATGTCCGCAGTCTCCCTATCTAACTTATAGTCTTTCACATTATCTATTACAGATATAGATATACCTAGATAACGTAAGAGCAACTTCGCGTGCCAAAAATCGTACCAGCTTACGTACAAAAAGATAAGTTTTAATATGTCGTTTCAGACATGTATATGTCTGAAACGACATTACATGAAACGACATGTATATGTCTGAAACGACATATTAAAACTTATCTAACGTTAACTATTTTGTTCACATTTGTTCACCATCGTTTCAGACATATACCAAAATAACGTTAACTATTTTGTTCACCATCGTTTCAGACATATACATGTCCAAAATAACGTTAACTATTTTGTTCACCATCGTTTCAGACATATACATGTCCAAAATAACGTTAACTATTTTGTTCACCATCGTTTCAGACATATACATGTCCAAAATAACGTTAACTATTTTGTTCACCATCGTTTCAGACATATACATGTCCAAAATAACGTTAACTATTTTGAACACCATCGTTACAGACATACATGCCTGAAACAACGTCAATACACTGCTACAAGGATCTTTTGGAGCTCGAATGAGGTTGACATGGCAATTCAATTTTTCAATTCAATTCAATTCAATTTATTCAGGAACAATTCACATTGTGTTTGAAATCTTAAAAATTACAAAACTAACACATTCATAATACAATAAAATAGAAAATTACATAAAAAAACAATAATAATAATAATAAAACATCTTAAAAATAATACAATAAACATTACAACTCTCATGAACTACAAACTAAAATTACCCTGTCTCATTAACTATTATCAAAAAAAAAAAATTAAAATGTGGATATGTCATCGTCTATGGCATGTCGTGGCATATTTTCGAGATATGTATTGACAAAACAAGATGACGGCATTAATTCCGATTTTGGCGACACGCCAAATGACCCTTGTATACACGCATGATAGACTTATCGTATTCAAGTATACACAACTTATTTATGGGTGTGAACGTGGGGTAAGGGTGATGAAATAAAGGGTGCAGTTGAAACAAGTGTATGAGTACTTACAGATAGCGGTGTTATCATCGGTAAAGGCGCACAGAGCCTTAACGTCCGGGTTCGCGTGTGCGGCGGCGAGGTGCGTCCACGCGCCGCGCGCCGTCCATACGTGCAGTGTGCCTTTATCTGACACACAGCACACCAGCGAACCAGACTGGTTGAAGTTTATACTGAAAACAGTTCAATGAAAGTGTGAATACGACTGTCTATGGATAACACAAAAGATGTCAGCTCCTAAAGGTTTTTACTAGTTTTTTTTTTAAATATTATTATAGTAGGTATGAGAAACAGGGTGTAAAGTTCACTCATACTCTATAGAAAAGGGAGGATCCTCCAACCAGACGGGTGTTGTGTCTGGCGGGCAACTGCCCGATGATTCATGTCGGGCCGTTGTATCTATGCTAGTTGTGCGGTAAACTCTGCTTGCGAGATGCAGGATTTTGCGTGACGTCAGTATGACGCGTTGTTCTCATGTGGCGTTGTAGATACCGCTACATTATCATTGGATATTCAATGCATCTAGCTATAGTCCGCGCGGAACTAGTTGGTCACGCCTTGGGTGGGGACGGGGGTGAGGGCGGCGGGGTTGCCTATTGTTCGCAACGCACGTACTGAGTAATGACAAAGAGCCCCCGCCCCTCCCTCCCACCGCTCACATATCTAAGGCGCGGCCAACTACTTCCGCGCGGACTATAGCACAAGGATATTTCGATTTTCGAGTACCATGAGCAAAGAAACTAACAGCTCAGACATCGTGCCTAAAACACGTTAAATTTTCGTTAAAGACACTAACCCCTTTGTTCATAAAAGTTACTTAAAGTTAAGTAATGATTCGCGACGGTTTAACCAAACATTTTTGACGTTTTAACGTCTCTAACTTTAATCATCGTTTATAAATTAACCCCATAATGTGTAACCTGTTTTTAAATATCTGGGGATCTTCTTAGGGTGTCACGTGATCACGTCTTTTTTTTTGTTGGTATATCATCCAATGACCCCTCCCGTTCTGGGTGGAGCGGAAGGGAGTGTCGGACTCTTACTGACTAAAACCCACCCGTGTTCCTTTAGTTGCCTGTGCCAGGGACCACGATACCTCTTTCGAACAACCCGCGACCCTGGCAGGCATCGACCCTAGCGGACCCCGTCAGTTAGTGCTGATATCTCTTTGAGGCGCGCGTGGAACACAACGCGCCATCGACCCGGGCCTGGTCCTTACCGGACGGCGAGCTGCCCATTACACGCCGTCCGCAAGCCCGCGCCTAAGGTGGCCGGGAATCGGCTATCAATTCCCAACGCCCAGGGCGGCTCCTGCGGCGGCAAGGGGCGTGAGGGCGCAAAGATTGCCTCTCCCTCACACGCTCCGCCTCCTCCTTCGCGAGCATTATTGCTTCGCAGAAGGAGGCGACAGCCTCCCATGCACTCTCGCTCCGTACCATGGCCTGGACTAGGGCCGGACACGAGAGATCGCCGCCGTGATGACACGGCGGTACGGTGGTGCTCTGCCCAGCTTGGGCCGAGCACCACCGTGTGCTCCACAGTGTCCTCCGGGCGATCTACACAAGGGTGACACCCGGACGTGATCACGTCTTACCTGTGAAGTCTAAATAACGTGTAGTGATTCCGATAGGCTATTTACAGAATAAACAACTTCATTTCTCCAAAATGTTTTTTAAATTAATAAAAAAAAAAAAAAAAATTATTGTGTCTCTTTCAGACGCGGCAGCGGCGGCCACTGGTAAGACCCGTTGTTCATCCAAAACACTCACCAGTAAACATCAGCGTAGTCAGAGCCGCGCCTCAGTTCGTGCAGCATGTGCTTGTTGGCGGTGTCCCACACACGGATGATGGTGCCTCGTTCAGACGCGGTGGCTAGTCGAGCACCGTTGGCGGACAGACTTAGGCAGACCAGCTCGGTTTGGTGGCAGCCCATCACGGCTGGAGACGACGAGTGGGCGCCTTTTACTGCACGGGTCACGTCCTGGAATACCAATTGCTTATTATTGTATTGGGCATTGACTGACTTGGGTTGCCCCTCCCAGCATCATTGCCCGACTCTTCTCGAAATAGATCAAGAATGCCCGCAAACAGTGCGACAAAAGAGCAGACAACTTGGTCTTTTTGTCTTTGGCCTGGCCTGGTCTTATTTGGTCTCTTACTACAAAACCAGCTAGCATCAAAAATTACCCGGGACACTTGAAACTCATGGATCTCCTGTTTGCTTGAGGGAAACTCTTCAAAACTCGGTGGTAGTCTTCAGAACAATACTCACAAGCAACTGCAGCGATCCCTTCCGATGCGCGGGCGCGGCCAACAGATGGGGCGCGGACGGCTCACTAGCCAGCGCGCACAGTGGCCGCGCGCCCAGCCGCGTCCGGACCAGCGCCACGCGGGACAGCGACGGTAGTGATAGCACCTGGATGCTGGAGGATAGCACCACCGCCACCCTGGAGCAAAACCATCTGTTTTAACATAACTTGCCAGAAGGAGGTCGAGCATGGCACCAGTGCGACCTGAGCCCATCGCGCCACTCCCCTTCGGGTATATACGCGCTCTGGTAAGGAAACGCACAAGAGACCAACATGACAAACTATGGACGGACCAAGGCGAATGCAGGCAGGCTGGGGAAGCACTTCCCACATTGGATGGCCGCCTCACGAAACAGGTTCTCCGTCTAACTAAACAAAAGCTGCGTATAGTTACTGCAGTTTTAACTGGCCACGGGTCATTCAATAAACACCTTTTTGTCATAGGAGTAACAGACAGTCCGCTGTGCAGGGCCTGCATGAAGGATGACGAGACAGCGGCACATGTGCTTCTAAACTGCCCGGTGGTCGCCACGTACAAGGCAAAGTACTTCGGTAACTCAGGTACCCTACGTGAGACGGTCAGCAACATCAAGGCGTTGCTGGCCTTCCTTGAGGAGCTGGGGTGGATCGAATAATCGATTTTCCCACCCGTACGGAAAATACGCGCATTGACGTGGAGTTGCGGACACCAGCCTACGGGCTTACCTATTACCTAACATAACAAAACGTCACGCCTCTTTTCCTCGACGGTTTAGGCACTGGCAGAGGTTTTCATAGTACATCCACATTACGTCAGATATCTTTAAGTCCCATGTGAGTAAGTCTATTGGTATGAACAGTGCACAAATCCAGACTCCGGGCCGCTACTGAACAACCCAATAATACTTTGCACCATCTTTGAATCGAACCCAGGACCGCGTGCTCAGCAGTACCTTGCGCTTTCGACCAATAGACCAACGAGATATGGGTTTAATACTATGGATAATAGATGCAACAATTTTCCGAAGATTTTACGTAAAATCTCATGTGTTCATAAATGGAGTGCGAATCAACAATTTTCAAACGCCAAAATTGCCACCGTCTAATGAAGTACGCAGGGCCACGCGGGACATTGATGGTAGCGAAAGCACCTTGATGCTGGAGGAAAGCACCACTGCCACAAGAGTGAGGAGAAGGGTTTAACCGTGTGTAAAAATAAAAGTGTCCATGGAGTTTTATACCCGTCCTTCTCCATAGGTCCCTACTACTCTTTGGAATTGGCAACTAAGCTTCATCTTTCTGATTGACCGGCTCTTTGATAATTCCAAAATTGGTTGCCAAGTCAACCTCAATAGGTTGAAGTTTTTATAGATTGAGTTTGCACATTGAAATTGCATTCGATGGCTCAAAGACTCATTCAGTACAACTCCAAACCAAATGAAGCAGGTAGGCATCGGAATGTTGTATTGTGAGAGGAATTCTGGTGTCCAGTTGATTGGTGGTCTGTGAACCCAAGGTGGGTGGACCAAACGATTATAGGAAAAGGGCATTATTTTCCATTTGACCATAAGACCAATAAACTGTTTATCCCTTAAAAAAATGGTAGAGTGGGGATAGAATGTGCATGAATTCGCTTGTTTGGTCTAAACATACCTTTATAGGATGACTAGCTTCTGCCCCACGAACCACCCCGTCGCATCGCATCGCCTGCCCACGCTATACGTACTTACTTCGTTCGCACTTTTTTTTTTTTGCGGTTGGGAAATCATCAATGTGAAGGGAGTGTCAGACTGTTACTGACTAAAACCCACCCGTGTTCCATCCTTAGCCCTTTATGTTCCGGGCCAGCGGGAACCCTTTCGGACAATCCCGCTGACCCGGCAGGCTTCGGCCCTAAGGGGCCCCTCCTCGATGCTGACATCTCTTTGAGGCGCGCGTGGAACACGTACGCGCCGTCCGGCACGGGCCTGGTCCTGATCGGACGGTGAGCTACCCATTACTCTCTGCCCGCAGGCCCGCGCCTACGGTGGACGGGAGTCGTCACGCGGCTCCCGACGCCTGGGGCGTCCCCCGCGGCGGCTGAGACGGTCCATATGTTCCGGGCCAGCGGTAACCCTTTCGGACAATCCCGCTGGCCAACGAGTGACACACTTACAGATTCATACTTTAGACTTAGGTACCTATAGCACTTTATAACATTTCTAAATAACATCTTTTTAATTTATTTTTAACTCTGCTTTTATTGGTTTCGTTCCTTATGTCTGCCGGCAAACTATTTAATGAATATAAATAAATTATCAAATGCAAAAAAAAAAAACAAACCCGACTGGTAGTTCTAGAGATTAGCGCGTTCAAACAAACTCTTCAGCATTATTATTAGTATAGTTTAATTAGTTTTGGTATGAAAAACTAATAAAACAAAGACGCATCAACAAAGAACTAGTTCCAATAGAATAAAATCCAAAATCAATGTCACTTTTTGCATAAGAGTTAACATTCCTTGAAACAGCTGAATAATGTTCACATGAATCACCGAATAGTCTTCAAATAAATCAATTACAATCGGCTATAATAATAGATACACAAGTGCGTCATTCAAATGAAAATCCCGCGCAAAACTGACAAATATCACGCACTATGGTTGTGAACCTTTTAATTAAAACTGATTCATGAATCAAAACTAATTAATGTTTTCTAACGAACCCCGACACATCATTGATTTAGCTAAAAATAGAATCTAGCCTTCGGGAGTGTTATATGTTTCTAAAAAAGGAGTATTTTTTCCAAGTTCGTCCAAGTTTTTTTGGTTTCATAACTAAAAGATTGTGTCGGGCGAAAGGGCAACCACCAACCACCTGCATGCTTATTAATATTATGCAGGGTTATTTGACTACACTAACAGCGGTTGATGACCCTAATATAAAATCCACTCCAGATGTTGACATAATCATGACTCCTTAAAAAACTTTGAAACCCAAATTTTAAGGCCCACACATCTAAAGTTTGTTGTATTAGTATGTAGGTTTTTCTTGCAACCTCTGTAACCTATAACTTATATCATTTTATATTTCTGTTTACATAGTTAGTTTTTTCACTCAATATATAAACATTTCGTTTTTACCTTAGGTTACCACTGTATTTGAGAATGTTGGTCCACCTGTTATTGGCAACTTTATAAGCACATAACTGTTACCAACTATTATTTGATATTTTGTATACAGAAGCTGCTGGTGTACATTTTATAAATAAATAAATGACCCCAAAAGAAACATCATGTTAATTTCTCTTTGGTTTTACCATGATTAGATATAGATACACATCACGTTTGCGGAGTTTCACTACATAATTTAATTTGACCCTGTACAGATAGATTACGTGTCTTGATATTCTTGCAAAGAGGTATTTTACAAAACCATACTTAAACAATTCATCATCATCATCATCTGCCTAGCCTTTTCCCAACTATAACTATACATAGTTGGGAAATAGTTGAGATGCAGCTGAATACCAGTATTTTACATGGAGCGACTGCCTATCTGACCTCCACAACCCAGTTACTGGGTAAGACTGGTTGTCAGATTTATTCGTTCTTAAATTTTTTATAGCCTTGTTTCATGAGATCCTTCAAAATGCCATTCTGAATAAGTGAATGAATTCTTACATCGTCGCCGAGGACAATTTCAGTCCCAAGGACAAAAAAGTTGTTTTTATTTACATCCATGAACCGATCCATCAATCAGAACGTACACACGTTAATGATATATTTATTACAATGATCAATGGCGTCAATATTTTTCAATTTATTAGGTTATTCGGTGAAGGTTGGCTTTATCTTATCGTTTAAGTCGATATACTATATACATATACTACGTTTGTTATTGCCTGGCCCAGCTGGTTTGGTCACGTTTCTCGATTTCATATTCTCAATTTGTGCGACGTAGTTCGTTTGTATACAGTGTTCAAGTTTCGAGCTTGTCTTTACTTGACTATCGGATTCAGGATCATTTCCAATGTCAAGATTAGATGCCTCAGAACTAATTCTTGATTAAACTGGGCTCAAAAATCCCAATATCGTAGCAACATCAGATTTTTGTAAATATTCAAGTTGTTGCGAATTTGCGATAAGCGTTATCATTTTTATTCGTCTAGATACAACTTTTGGCCTTCAGCTTGTCTGGGGTAAGTATAATATTGTACAGACGCCAGCAGATCAAGCTACCCGAAACTGTCAAATTTTCCAACTTTGAACCTTATACTTTAGCGATAAAGTTGTAAATCTTTTAAAGAAATTTGACTGATTTTAGCAGCCTGAACTGCTGGCGTCTGTACCCTGTCAGACCCAAGATACAAAATTAAGAAAATTTAAAAAGGTATTTAAAGTCTAGTCTAGAACATAATCTGTGCACAAAGATTCCAGATCGGTCCGAAAACCTGAAACAATCTCATATAACGATTTACTTCAAAATACTATCTTACTTGTCCTTCCTCGCTCTCAGCGCTTTGATTGGCGACTTGAAGAGCACCTCTGCCTTGAAGGCGCGCTGCTGATCATCGAGCAGCATGAGGCTGCAGGGGCGGCGCGCCTTCACCACCAGCAGCCAGTTGGTGCGGAACACCATCTCGCAGAGGGACACATCGCCGAGCTCCTCCTTGCCTGGAGTTGGAAGAAATGTAGTTAGTTAAGGCGAAAGCGCCAGAGTAGCCCGCGAAATTCAATTTTTTTTACGTTTTTTAACAATTTTCTGGTCAGTATTAAGTTGTACGTTGATTACAATATGATTCGCGGTCGTAACAAATATGTATTTACAGAATTATAATCATTAAAGTCATCAATACAACTCTATAAGACCACGTAATCCCCAAGAATGACTATTTCATGAAATCTTGACATTTGGGGATTATATAGGTACTAACTTAACAAGTTGTATTACTGATTGTAATGACTATAATTCTGTAAATACTTATTTGTTACGACCGCGAATCATATTTTAATCAACGTACAACATAAGAGCGTTTACGCCGAACGGCATTTCATACAAACTTTCAAGCCCTTTTTTTTCGAAGTGAATGAACCGATTTTAATGAAACTTCGTACGTATAAGCAAAATACAAAGGTCTAAAAAGTTATTAGAGAACATTTTCGACAAATAGTGTTACAGCAAAATTAGACCGATTTTAAACTTTCCATAGAAACAGATATTTCCAGTTATCTTTTTTTATATAAGGCATTTCGAAAATGTTCTCTACTAACTTTTTAGACCTTTGTATCCTGCTTATGCTTAGGAAGTTTCATTAAAATCCGTTCATTAATTTCGAAAAACAAGGGCTTGAAAGTTTGTATGAAATGCCGTGCGGCGTAAACGCTCTTAATACTGACCAGCAAATTGCAAAAAACGTAAGAAAATTTGAATTTCGCGGGCTACCTTGGCGCTTCCCCCTTAATGAGGTTTGAGAGATGGTGAGATACTTCTTCTATCGTGTTTATGGTTCCATTTATTTTTTAAAGTGTGGCTAAGTGAACAAGCGGGGTAACACACTAACAGTAGCAACGGCTTTCATTTTGATTTGACAGTTCAACAGCATTCATTGCGTTATTTACGTTGTTGAGCAGACAAATTTTTCGAACATATGAAGCAATGGATTAGCAATATACTTCAAAATTATTCAGATTTTGATTGAAAGTATGTTACGCAACTAGGGTGCAGCCAGAAGGTATGAAATAGACTGAGTGTCAAAAACCCAGTTGAATTTAGATATGCCCTTTTAGCGTGAGTGAGCCTCGTCTTCTGCTATCATTAGGAGTTTAGGTATCTGTCACTTCCCAGTACGTAGGTGGCTAGGTGCCCAACCATCCTTTCATTTCTGGCGTTATTTTTAAACTTAATTCTGAAGAAGGCAGTAAGTTCAGAAACCAAAAGTTGTAAATAAAATTTAAATCAAAACAAGTATTGCGCGTAGGTATAAGTAACATTTTTCGTCACCGTTGCTTTTCGTACATACTACAAAAATGTGTACATAATTAACATATTATCATAATATTATTGTCACAAACGTTACGTTTATGCTACTAAATTATCAGTTACTTTATACTCACTAATTTATATAATTCATTCTCACGCCCCGATTGCGCCTACGCACTGCTCGTAATTCGTGATCTATTTGCCCAAGTTATACTGAACAAAATACTCAGGCTATGCCAACAAAGGCGACGGTATCAGTCGTAGCCATGACCTTAGAATTTGGTGAACAGACGCCGCTGCACATCAACCTACTACATTCTGTCAAATTTCTTTAATAAATTTTCAACTTTATGGCTAAAGCATAAGGTTCAAAGTTGATTGGGAATATTTGACAGTTTCGGGTAGCTTGATGTGTTGGCGTCCGTACAAACGAAGAATACGTAATGAGCACGTAGGTACCTACTTATGAATTCGCCAGTCTGTTGTTGGTGATAGAATTGGATAAATTAGGAGACTCATTAATATTCTATGGAACACATGACGAGACTACCTGGTTGTCAGAGAGAAATATTCAGATTTATTCTAGTGCCAATCTGCTAAAATTTGGACTGAAATAGTTCAATTTTGTATATGGATTCCTCTGTTCAAATTGTTACATAATTGTTTACGAAACTACCTTTTTTGGAAAGGGCGACTAGTATCAATTCTATTTTCTTGTAAATTTTGACGTTCAAAAGTGCCTGTTTGAAATAAATGCCTTGATTTAGACTTTTGCATCGCTCACTTATTTCGCGTCAGCGTAACCTTTAGGACTTGGGTTCAATGTCCAAAGGGCTGTGAAAGTGGTTAACGGCCCCTCTATTAGAAAATGTCCAATGACCTCTCCTACAGTCTCGACTCTCGAGGTTCTTGAGAATTGTGTCTTCAGTTTGAATTAGCATCTTTTAAAGCGTACATTGACTCATTGAAGAGACTGATTTTTTAAGAACTGAAACAACCGGTTTTCCTTAGTTGACGATGATTCACGCGTCTTGCCCGAGATTGATTAGGTATATATGTATACGCCGATGATATACATAACTACCCTCTTTGTGCATAATTATGTTTGTTGTCTTTAAATTCTCAAAATTTATGAAATATTTCTGATCATTGTTATTGGGATTTGAGTTTAAAGTCAATGCACCTTAGTTATTTCGAGTTAGAAATATCTTTGTAGAAAAATCTACACTGAAACTTATGCATTGTATTTTCACAGAGCTCTTTTGCTCAAAAAATAGATACGTAAGGACCAGATTTTTCTGAGACATGTGCTCACTAATGCATTTCCATTTAGTTCGCCAAACCAGAGTAAAGTGCAATGTCATTAGAAAACGATAAATCATCGCAAACTGTTGAACCGAGTTCAGATTAGGATGAGATTTCAATCAAAGATCGCCAGAACGGTCTAAATATAGGAGTTCATTCACTCCGACTACGTATCGAGTTCCAATGGTCAAACATTGTAACAATATATTAAAGTCATTAGACCGAATTACGATGAGCGATCACTGAATGATACGTGTGATATTCGCATCATCAGCATGATGATTGACACTGATTATTTTTCATACGGTAGGCTAATTTCGTTTTTAATGCGTCTGAATTAGCAAGTCACTTTGTTGACGACTAATAGGCTGATGAAATGATGTCATCTTTACTGCAATGATACCTAAGGTTTATTATATTGCCACTTTCAAACGCATGCTGTATATGCAATCCTTTATTTGCAAATGCAGCTCAAAAGACGGAAAACAAGGGTGCTGTGCCGACATTTCGGAGAAGTAGGAGACTGTGCTGGATTAAGCCAGCGCGGAGCCAGTAGCAAATTCTAAGCACTAAGGGGCGAGGGGACTCTTAGTTAAACTTCGTTTGTTCTTGGGTTCTAAAGTTGAGGAATAAAATAAAAATATAAAATAAATAAAATTTTCACTAACCAAATGACTCTGTTTCGACAATTCATACAGTAATAGCAGTTGCTTTGTTAGAAAAGCTACAGAATTGCGAGATACTAGAATGCAAGCGCGAGCAAAGCGAGATCGAAAATTTTTACCGTCTCACCACGTGTAGGTCAGACTTATTTTGACCCCCCCCCCCCTCTTCTACGCAGGCGTGTGTCGCAAGCCTCCTCTACACGTAGACAGATTCATCAGCAGATGGCCATCTGCCAATGCCTCCGCCGACGTGTTGTAGACGGGGTAATTTGCTAGTCTGTGGTAGGTATTTGACATCGGCAGAGGCATCTGCCACCTATCCGCTTGTTGTCGGTTTTTGTGGCACGGATCAAAGGGTTTCAGCCACACGACTGCCGATGCATCAGTATAATCGTAGTCGTGAATGAGAGTGCACGCGTGCTTATTGCAGTTTTCTCGTTTACCTATTAATCTCGTTCGCTGAAATGACTAATATGAGCACAGATTAAACATTTCAATTCCTTGAGTTGTATTAAAGAGAAAACTGCATGTGGAATCCGAAAAATAAGTACTACAAAAATAAAAATGTTGTAAGTTTAGACCTATACAATTAATTAAAATAATTTAATTATTTCAATTAATTGATTATGTTGAGGCTACTTTAAATTGGATACTGTAATTGCAAATTGGACATCTAACAGAGTCTAACTAGGTAATTTTTATTTCGGTAGGAATTAAAACAACTTAAATACCTACATAACATACTATGCCCACTCAAAAGTAGTTAAAAGTACTAAATAAATAAATAGCTGCCGCAACGGTCTCAACATCCATTTTTTTTATGTTGCGTGCGTACGAGTTGCGTCTGTCGAGAATTAACACAGACTGAACGACCAACAGACGTGTGGTCGGCTCGTGGTGATCCATCAGCTGATGCATCTGACGACGTCTGCGCACGCATCTGCCGACGTGTAGAGGAGGCATAAAGCCTCCTCTATACGTCGTCAGATTCATCAGCAGATGCCCATCTGCGAATGTCCCCGCCGACGTGTAGACGGGGTAATTTGCTAGTCTGTGGTAGGTATTTAGCCTCTGCCGACGTCAAATACCTACCACAGACTAGCTAATTACCCCGTCTACACGTCGGCGGAGGCATTCGCAGATGGCCATCTGCTGATGAATCTGTCTACGTGTAGAGGAGGCTTTATGTGCAGCCTTCGCGCATCGTCAACGGAGATGTGGCAGTAGGATAGCTGTTATCAACGATAAGCTCAGTTGATTGAAAGGCCGTTCTGTCACCAAAGACAACACAGGGCCACTGCCCACTGCCATCCGACCATCCGAGGAGCATAGGTTTACTGAGATTTGGCTGAACCTATGTTAGCTACTAAGTATGGATATTTAAGTTACCCTAGATATTTTTTGGACGGAAAAATCATTATGTTGATGTTGGTACAATAAATGAATCTCAGTCCACAGTTGGGCAAACGTTTTTCCTGAACGCGTCATTGTAAGTATTCGGTTTTCCACCTTCCGCACATTCATGTTGTTTTTAGGGTACCGTACTTAAAAAAGAAAAAAACGGAACCTTTATACTATTTCCGTTTTATAAGGCTTATGGGCTCAATTCGTTGTCCTTTCGTCTGTCTGTCGTTCTGTCAAGACTCAAGACCCTTTTTCTCAGGAACGCGTGGAGGTATCAAGTTCAAATATATCAAATACGTAGGTCTTCAGTCCCTTGGATCCCTAAAATCAAGCTTCTAAGTCAACGTAATAAAAAACTGGCCAAGTGGGAGTCGGACGCGCACACGAAGGGTTCCGTACCACAAGGCAAAAACGCCGAAAAAACACGTTTGTTGTATGGTAGCACCCCTTAAATATTTTTCTGTTTTTAGTATTTGTTGTTATAGCGGCAACAGAAATACATCATCTGTGAAAATTTCAACTTTCTAGCTATCACGGTGGTTCATGAGATACAGCCTGGTGACAGACGGACAGCGGAGTCTTAGTAAAAAAAATGTAAAATGGGTATAATGGGACCCCATTATACCCATTTTACATTTTTGGGTACGGAACCCTAAAAAATACGGCTCTTTATGCGACATATTTTGATACTCGTAAATGTTGACCTAGAACCATGAATTAAGGCAAGAAGCAGGGTCTCACATCACAGGCAAAGGAAAAGGTCCGAAAATTGTTAATTTGTATCACATAATGAATAGTTTTTGCGATTACAAACTTTCGTTTGCAGTTGCAGATTAGACCGTGACGTATATCGATGTATGCGAGAACATGTTTTTCAACTACAATGGTAAGTTTGTTTTTGGGATAAATTAATTTCATCAAAAATACGGAACCTTTCACTGTGCGTGGTCCGACAAGCACTTGGTCGTTTTTAGGGTTCCGTACCTAAAGGGTAAAAACGGAACCCTATTACTAAGACTTCGCTGTCTGTCCGTCTGTCTGTCTGTCTGTCTGTCACCAGGCTGTATCTCAAGAACCGCGATAGCTAGACAGTTGAAATTTTCACAAATTATGTATTTCTGTTGCCGCTATAACAACAAATACTAAAAACAAAATAAATTAAATATTTAAAGGGGGCTCCCATACAACAAACGCGATTTTTTTGCCCTTTTTTGCTCGATATAAAAAATGGCAACAGGTAGGCACTTGAAATATTCACAAAATACTCAGTTGTATTTTAACTTTAATAATAAATAATAAAATTAAAATAAAATAAATATTTAAGGGGGGCTCCCATACAACAAACGTGATTTTTTGGGCGTTTTTGCCTTGTGGTACGGAACCCTTCGTGTGCGAGTCCGACCCGCACTTGGCCAGTTTTTTTTACATGTTTTAGCATCACTTACGTGCCTACGTATCTTTAAAGTTCACAAAAGTCAATGCATGTAAATTATTTGCGTCGTACGATGGTGCGATTTAAAATGCTAATTTTTTATTGTGTACAAACTATCTGTTTAATTTTTATACCGTTTATATCAGCTTGGTCATAGCGATGTTACGGTTGATCATGAACTAATATCTATGTTATCAATAGACTAAATAATATTTTGTTAGTAAATTTTTTTTTTTTTATAAATACCTTTCAAATTCTATTACTTAGTGGTCAAATAAAACACTTTTTTTTGCAAAATATACAAATTAATTAAGTACATGACAGGCATTCCCTGATACCCTGACTGACCCTGTGATTTTAGACCTAATATTGCGATTTTTGATAACTGAAGAGTAGGTAGGTATACTTACCATGAAAAAAAATCTTTAGGTATATAACTGTGAAAACCTTATCCAACGTTCTGTAATATAATTAGCATATTCTGCAAATGTTTAAAGAAAGCAGTTATGTTAACATTTGCATAAAAATAATTACATTTAAAATGTGTAGGTTACAATTAAACTAAGAAGCAAGACAAAGTTTAAGATAGATACTATAAATTAAGCAATGAAATCAATATTAATTAATTAAATACGTCTTAATTAGGGTTACGTACCAAAATGGTAAAAACGGAACGCTTATGGTGAGACTAACTCTGTCTGTCTGTCACAGTTGGATATCTAAAGAACTACTAATGCTATAAACTTGAAATTTGGAATAGTTTTAGATGACGTTTGCCCAACTATTTTGCAAATAAGAAAGAAATAGAAATATATGTATATTTTTTGTAACAGGGACTGAAAGGGGGTCTGAAAAATTCGAAATGGGGCTACTAGGGCATATGGGGTATCATATGAAAGAGCGCAGTTTGCACATTCTCAATTTTTCGATTTTTGATGAAAAATGTAAAAAAAAATACCGTTCCCCCCCTTATCTCCGAAGTTTGCAAAGAGAAAAATCTGAAATTATTCTATGTGATAGAAGTTTATGTAAAGATTACAGCAAAAATAAAACGAAGTCTCTAAATAGCACCCTTTTTCAGAAATCATCAACAAAAGTTACATTTGTTCCACTATCGGTCAAGAGATGGCGCTGACATAAAACTTAAATATTCTACACCACAGTACACTGTGTTAAAATTCTCTGACGAATATAGGCCTCGCCGATGAAAATTTAAAAATATAATTATGATGGTACTGAACCCTTGGTGCGCGAGTCCTACTCGCGCTTGCCCGGTTTTTTTATTTATTTACTAGCTGTCACCCGCGATTTCGGCCGCCGTTAAATTTTTTTAAATCTCATTATTTTTGAATTTCCTACTTCATTTTCGCTTAGTGTTGTTTCTGACTTTTTAAGTTTTGCTCCTAAGGGTGATGAAGCGGGATGTTAAATATAATCTTCCTCATGAATTGGGCTAACAAATGTAAAAAGAATTTTTAGAATCCGACTGGCAGGCCCAGAGATAAGCGTGTTCAAAAAAACAAACTCTTCAGTTTTATTGTATTAGTATAGATTTTTGTGTGACAGGCTTCTTAAGCA
The DNA here is from genome assembly GCA_916614155.1 of Mesoligia furuncula. Classification (NCBI taxonomy): domain Eukaryota; kingdom Metazoa; phylum Arthropoda; class Insecta; order Lepidoptera; family Noctuidae; genus Mesoligia; species Mesoligia furuncula. Next base: position 16,522,869 of record OU744791.1, on the reverse strand, counting down.
AGTTAGATGTGTCATGTATTGAATTTGTTAACCAAATATCTTTAGTCCTTTATATTAAACACGAAAATATAAATAACTTGGATGCATGACTAAACACAATTTGTATGTATCTAAAAATAAGTTATGTACTCTCAAGTTACAGCTACAAATTAAATTCTGTTTACAATGTGCGCACACATTCTAGGTCAAAGCTATTTTCAGATTAATATCTGTATTTACTATTATGTATTTGATTTCTTATTTTTCATACTTTTAGTAGAACATCAGTTTTTTCAAATTTGTGTGGAAGAACGACAAAAGACCATTTCAGACACTAATCTACATAGTCCTCACTCACATGATCTGACCAAGATTATGTCTGGACTTTAATAGAGAATTTGACCCCTGAGTTTGTTCGGCCATTTCTTCTCAGGGGTAGTCCAACAGGAAATGTCGACTCCATCTAGCTTATATTTTAAAAGTGATTCCGATATCCTATTCATACAATAAACAATTTCTTTTCTTTTGCCAGATTGACCGGGGAAAAGCAAAAAATGAAAAGAGAGTACTAGTAATATATATTATAGGAATAAACATGAATAATATGCGGCGAGGGAATAATATGCCCAGCAGTGAGACAACAAAGGTTAACCTTTTTAAAAATCCTAGAGCGGTCCTGTTATTTTAGGGTTCCCATAAGTAACAAATAACATTCCTACATCCAAACTCTGAGGTTTCCCATACACAGGCCATTCCTGACTGCCATAAGTGTTCACTGTACGGATAAAATTTATACTATCATCAGTGAAGTATTTCCGTTATCCTAAGGACATCGAGCATCTGTGTCTAATCTTAACAGAAGTAGGGAGAATAGTACCGTAATATAGAAAAATACTTACTGTAGTGAGCTTTCTCAACAAGTGGCTCCACATTGTAGACGCGCAAGCCGGTTTTAAGGCAACACGTGAAGCAGCCTACAAAGTAAAATCATCATTACACTCAGCGAATAAACTACATCTATGAGTAACCCAGGAAATATATAGAACAAAGAACTACTTTATCTATTAAGACTTTTTGAATAATATTAATTACAATGAGTGCATTATTGTGCTATGATAATACAGTAATTATGGATTTGTTTTTGCAACAATCTCTTAGAGCTATGCAGATTATTAGTATGTAAAATTATTCATAGTGGTGTGATTTTATTACTCAACTGTTACTGTACTGTATGAGTATACTGTATAAGGACAGCAATTACACCATTAGATACAAATCTCGATCAAGATAGTTAACATACAAAACAAACAACAGCTGTTTATCAAAACAATAGGCAAACTGAAGATCATAACACTATGACGTGGGTTTGGAAACTGATGAAAAACGCATTTTAGATTACAAGTACATGCGCCAGTACGAGGGCAAACAAAACCAACGCCCAAACAATAGCGAGCGGACTTGCGAAGAATGGAAATTGCGCGTGGGCGCGCACTAAAAATATAAACAACACGTGGAGAGCGCAGCTACGCGAGATCGTGGCGAGGGAAGCTCCGCGCGGTGCTTGCGTCGCACCGCACAGCACGCGCACTCCACCGACACCAACCTCGCCTCTCAACACACTCAGCTCATCTCAAATATGAATAATACTAACACCACCTGAGAACAAAGAACTCAGGTTGACGAACTAGGAAGTAACACAAACCTTGATCCTGGTTAAACCCCAGGCTCGTGATGCCGCTGCTCCTCCGGCGCGCCATGTCTCTTCCACCGTGAATTTATCATAAACATTGAGTTGATTTTTTATCAGATGTCTCAGTGGACATTTTCACACCAATAATTTTAATACGCACATTTAATATGTTACATGTTCTCTGTGTGTGATACACAGCTGATTTGATGACGGATGACAGGAAAACAACGATGTTGACAGCTGAAATATTTGAAGTTTGCTGTAATGTAGCCATACTTGGAAATGTAAAGTAACCATTAAAAAAATTACAACTTCAATAAAAAATAATTAAAAGTAATAAAGACCCAAAAGATATGTAAATTATTCCTATAATAAATAAATTAATTAATTAATGTCGCGTTTTCTAAATATATTTAATTTAAAATGTGTATTTTTTTGTTCCCAAACGGAAATATTTTCCAGCCAAAGAAGACTTTTTGTTAAGTGACAATAATTTTATTAGGCAGCTATTTAAAGAAGCACACTTGTGAAAGAGAGAAACACGAAAACTATGCACAATCTAATTTAGTCGGTTGGTAAAAAAGCTATTTATTTTTGGCTTTATTCATAGAGGTCCTCGCAAAACGAAAAACTACTTCAATTGATAATAAACACTGTCCGTCTTATGATAAGGGCAACAAAAGGAGAAAAAAAACGCAAAACTTCAAAAATGTTTTTATCTTCCCTCATTGAAGAAATTCTTCTACAGCTCAAATTTTTGGCTTCAAAAGCAGTTCTAAATTATGTAGGGTGTCAATTAGCTAAAGTAGTAATAATAAATCTTAAAAATATTAACGTAATAAGTTAAAGTGAGTAAGCTTGGTAGAAATGACACTTAGTTGACGCATAAAGTTTAGAAAAGAAAATAAGCTAAACTGATTACTTTCAGAAACTCAAAAACACCATGGATTTCAGCACATCGCAAAGTACCGATTACCACTGGCCGTTTCCAAAACCCATTGTCGGAAAGTACGTAATTTTTTTAATTTTACGCGCCTGGCAAAATTGTTAAGGCAAAAAGCTATTATATCCTACTTCGAGTTATTATATTAGTGCCAGTTAAACGGTTTAAGCGTATTTTTATTTTTGCTGGTCAAGGAAAAGTACAGAAGTTACACAAGTTGCCTTTATGTTTGCATAATCCTATTGTGACCTCGAGTCCGACCTATTCACCAGATGGTGTGGCCCTATTCGTTTGTCCCTACCGCGTGGCCTTCACTGTATTCTCAACCACATTGAGTTCGCGACCGAATGGAAAATAATATTGGAGTATTAAGTTTTGTGGGTAGAAATTTAATTAGAGAAGCCAAGGTTGCTTCTACGATTGCTTGATCGTAGGCATCAGTAGTATCAGAATTTATGGAACAGACAAAATTACTATCATAGGTATCGCTAAGGGCAAATGTGTCGCTGAATTTACGATGCATAATTAATTGAAGGCGCGCCCCCCCCATGCGACGCAAAAAGAGCCTCACCATTTAAAAAATGATTGAACGTAAATTGTACGTTGACTCGTTCTTTACGGTGCAAATTATGTGGGATAGCAACACACACTTGGCCCATAGAAATGCAATATCTATGCTTGGCCCCCTTGCTTATCAAATCCAGTCGCTATGTACCAAAGGTTTTAATTCGGTAGCAACAGACTTTATTTCCCACACTTGTTGTTTATTTCCATTATCCATACTCATTAGGTAGGTATAGGGACAAGCCTTGACCATGTCGCACTGCGTATTGGTGCACTTATCTTTGAAAACGTGACTTGTTCTAGATACGTACAATACACGATTTATAATACTTAAAAAGGACTTAACAATAAAATATAACTATAGGTACCTACTTATTTAGTGTTCATGGAGTTTGTGAATCATTGTACTTATTCTTTTATTTTAAGCTATTACCTTGGAACAGTGGCCAAATAATAACAGCCGCACAGGTCGATCGATCAGCTTAAGCTACGCTTGCCGCGGTTGGTCTGTGGATGGGTGACAATCTTTACATACCGTGACCCCTCCGTGCTTCGGAAAGCACGTTAAGCCGTTGGTGCCGGCTGTCATTCGTGGATCTTTGACAGTCGTTACGGGTAGTCAGAAGCCCGAAAGTCTGACAGCCAGTCTTACCAAGTAGGTATCGTATTACCCAGTAACTGGATCGTGGAGGTCAGATAGGCAGTCGCTCCATGTAAAGTGCTGGTATTCAGCTGCATCCGGTTAGACTGGAAGCCGACCCCAACATAGTTGGGAAAAGGCTAGGCAGATGATGACCTTGGAACATGATTATTATTTACTTTGCCAGCCTAAATACCTGGTAATACGGTCCCTGGTTTGATGGGTCTTACCGCAAAGAAAAAATGTTACAAATGCGGCATCAATATTTTTGATGGGCCTATGAAAAATAAATTCTGCTAAAAACAACTGATGACGTCATAAATTCTCGTGGTCTCCAGGCCATGCGAGCCACCCCTGCCGGACGCGAAGCCGATCGAGCGTCCTGCCCCGGTCGCTCCGTACTGCCACTGCGATGCTCACTCCTACTCACCGAGAGTAGAGCAATACAAACAGCTCTTAGAGAAAGAGCAGAAGCTATGCCACGATTATGAGCAGCTGCGAAGGCAGGTAATGTGACAAACTGGTGAACTGGATTGTTGTAGGAATACCTACGTGGTTGTCCGATTTAGCAGCATAGTCCGTCGTCGCTACGTAGGACTACGCCGCTTCGTAGCGATGCGCGATGTAGTCTGACGTAGCAGCATAGTCAAAAATAGTGTTGTACCTAGTTTGACGTAACGGCGTAGTTTGACATTGCAGCGTAGACTGACGTAGCGGCGCGGCGTAGTATGACGTAGCGGCGTAGTATTAAGTAGCGGCGTAGTCTGCACTGTGGTATAGATGGCGTAGCGGTGTAGTCTGATTTAGCAGCGTAGCTTTACCCCGGCTAAGCGTTGATTGAGACTTGCTACGAGAGCTAAATTTGCCAGTAGGAATTTGACTACGTTGGAGTATTTATAGAATAAGGTTTATTTGAGTGTGAAATGTTGTTGGAAAAGTTTTTCTTTATTCATTTTAATTAGGTATACTATACTTTCTAATCGGGTAGTAGTAGCATTTTGGTATGGAACTGTAGTTTATTTTTTTGACTTAAGTAACTTTAAAGATGGTGGATGTGACCAATGACATTCTGGATCACCCCTGCGATGACCTCGACGGGAAAATGATGACGATGTATCAAGCCACGTTCAAGAAAAGATGTGAGTACTTATAAGCTCCTTTTCTTTTTTTTTAGCCTAGGCTGCGCTGTTCCTCTTCTTATATGTATATGCTTAAGCGTACTTATATAAATAACAGGCACCTATTAGTCTTTCTTATTGTGAAAAAAACATAATAGCAATATACGTACTTCTAACTACAAAAATAGTAACGAAAGTTGACGTTTCGGTTTACTGAGGATAAACAGAAAGATACCATTTTGGATTTTGCTTTGAGCGCTCAAAGCAAAATCCAAAATGGGTATCTTTATTCTTTAGTAGTGTATTAGTACCTATATATATGTAGGTATTTGTGTTTTTTTAATAAGTATTGTTGTGGGCTAGAGAAAAAGTTTCGTCAATGTCTAAGTATTTTATAGATGGCTCATATTCGTAGATGTTTTCCAAAACCCAAAATATTTCTTATTTATTATTCATAATAATACAAATAATTATGTGTTAATGTAACCACAATAACTTTCCATTGTATAAGGAAATTTCTCATTTCATCAGCCTAGCCTTTTCGCAACTATGTTGGGGTCGGCTTCCAGTCTAACCAGATGCAGCTGAGTACCAGTATTTTACATGGAGCCACTGCCTATCTGACCTCCACCATCCAGTTACTGGGTAAAACCAGACCCCTTAATAAGACTGGTTGTTAGACTTTCGGGCTTCTGACAACCCGTAACGCTTGTCAAAGATCGAATGATAGCCGGGACCAACGGCTCAACGTGCTTTCCAAGGCACGGAGGGGTCTTGGCATGTAAAGCTGGTCACCCATCCACGAACCAACCGCGGCAAATCGACTCGTGTAGCTGTTATTACTTACCCACAAGCCCTCAAGCCAAGTAAAGTTCTCATTTGGAAGATTGAATTTGTTAGTACCTACATTGGGAACAATGCGCTTATTATGACTGACTCATAAATATGGCGGGTCAGTTCTCGGGGTCATATCAACTAATTAAAATTACTCAGACATGCTAGGAATGTAATTTTAAGTACCTACTCGTGTTATTACATCCAGTACTTTCATGACATACAAGCTTCTCGTTTGTATTAGTCTAATAAACTTCACAGACGCGATGAGAAGGCTATATAGGTTTCGATATCTAATGACTGTTGTTCCTATAATGTAAGGAATTATCAGTCAACGTCCTTTGTACACACTCGTTTTTTTTGTCCTGAAAAACTACGGTTTAGTGTTGTATGGAATTATGGATCACTATGGAAGCTTGTTGACGGACACGTTTTTTCTACGGCGCAGTTTACACGCCGTGTAGGCACGGTCGTCGGTGTTGTATGGATCGCTATGGAAGCTTGTTGACGGACACGTTTTTTCTACGGCGCAGTTTACACGCCGTGTAGGCACGGTCGTCGGTGTTGTATGGATCGCTATGGAAGCTTGTTGACGGACACGTTTTTTCTACGGCGCAGTTTACACGCCGTGTAGGCACGGTCGTCGGTGTTGTATGGATCGCTATGGAAGCTTGTTGACGGACACGTTTTTTCTACGGCGCAGTTTACACGCCGTGTAGGCACGGTCGTCGGTGTTGTATGGATCGCTATGGAAGCTTGTTGACGGACACGTTTTTTCTACGGCGCAGTTTACACGCCTTGTAGGCACGGTCGTCGGTGTTGTAAGGATCACTAAGGAAGCTTGTTGATGGACACGTTTTTTCTACGGCGCGGTTTAGGTATACACCCTACCGTAAAGAAATCGTGATTTGTACAAAGAGGCCCCTTTGATTTTTCTTCCAGCTCTATGGTAAGGCTGGATTTCGTAGTTCAAGTCTTTCTCACGTGCGACTGATCGCACCTACTTGTCACAAAAGTCTGACTCACAAACATTTCCAACGTCAACCATTGCTAATGTTTGTGAGTCAGACTTTTTTTTTAAACGGTCTCGTGTTCCATGAAGAAATGGAATCTAGTTACAAGGCCGATTCTTCACGTGACCAAATGGCATTTATTGGTCAAAGAATCAGCATAGCCTTATACAACGGTTCATTGCTTTTGGGCACTTTTCTGTTGACAGCGATGCGGGAATTTTTTATGCCCTATGATTCTTTGGCTCCTTTTTCATATACCTACATGCACATACATTATTATTATTATTTTAAGTCTGTTAGCAACACTGTTAAAACAAAACAAATTAGCTTGCTAAAATTCCACAGTTCCGATGGGTATCGATAACTAAACATTATAGGTACAATATAAGAAAATTATTTTTCTCAACAAAAATTACAATAACATCAAGTAACAACACTAACAGCGGCAGCGGTTGTTGACCTCTCAAAAAAACATTAATATATTCGTATTGTTTTTTTGTTGTGTTTATACATCACCATCGGCCTAGCCTTTTCCCTACTATATTGGGGACGGCTTCCAGTCTAACCAAATGCAGCTGAATACCAGTATTTTGCATGGAGCGACTGCCTATCTGACCTCCGCAAACCATTTACTGGGTAATACGGTAGCCCTTGGTAAGACTGGTTGTCAGACTTTCGGGCTTCTGACTACCCGTAACGACTGTCAACGATCCACGAATGACAGCCGGGACCAACGGCTTAACGTGCTTTCCGAGCCTCGGAGGGGTCTTGGTATGTAAAGATGGTCACCCATCGACAGACCAACCGCGGCAAGAGTAGCTAATCGACCTGTGCGGCTGTTCTTATTTAGCTACGGGCCCCTCTATCGTGTTTATAATCGATATTTATCACGTTTGCGGAGTTTAGCTAGATAATTCTAAATAACCATGTATATTATGTAAATATTATCTTGTGTGATGACAATAAAATGCATCTAGTTATCTCTAATATCTACCTCGTTTTCGCAGTCACATTTTTCACATTCTTTTTGTTTGTCCACTCATTTCTCAGTGCATACTGAACTCTACAGCTTGAAATATTTCCTTGCAGCATTCCCAGTGTCGGACTACAGAAAAATTGTAGCAGCATCCCAGTCCAGCGCTCCAATACCGATGGAGGCCAACAGTCTGGGCATGTTACGTTGTTACAAGGACCCGACCCACTTCACCGACAACCCTCCCACTGTGAGACCGACTATCCACCCTCCAGGTACCATCACCTTTTTTACGAAAACGTTGATCACTTTTTTGGAATTTTCCACATTAAACTTGTTACTAACCAACGTCCACTGTAGGTACAGACGCCAGCACATCAAGATACCCGAAACTGTCAAATTTTCCCAACCAACTTTGAACCTTATGCTTTAGCGATAAAGTTGAAAATCTATTAAAGAAATTTGACAGATTGTAGTAGTTTGATGTGCTGGCGTCTGTACTTATTTCACGTATAAATTAATGTCCTTTGTGTGGACTGTCGAGTCGTTATGAGCTCCCTAAAATTGGTACGCAAATGTTCTTGTTGGGCGAGTACTCTGTCGAGTCCTTGAGCAATCTAAGCTAGTGTTGAGCTCCACACTGACTGCTGCTTGCTTTTAGTTCGGATTGAACAACTTGAAGCTCAAACTCTTTCCCAAAAGCATTCTTGACCGTTTTTAGGGTTCCGTACCTAAAGGGTAAAAACGGAACCCTATTACTAAGACTTCGCTGTCTGTCCGTCTGTCTGTCTGTCTGTCACCAGGCTGTATCTCAAGAACCGCAATAGCTAGACAGTTGAAATTTTCACAAATTATGTATTTCTGTTGCCGCTATAACAACAAATACTAAAACCAAAATAGAATAAATATTTAAGGGGGGCTCCCATACAACAAACGCGATTTTTTTGCCCTTTTTTGCTCGATATCAAAAATGGCAACAGGTAGGCACTTGAAATATTCACAAAATACTCAGTTGTATTTTAACTTTAATAATAAATAATAAAATTAAAATAAAATAAATATTTAAGGGGGGCTCCCATACAACAAACATATTTTTTTCGGCGTTTTTGGCTTGTGGTACGGAACCCTTCGTGTGCGAGTCCGACTCGCACTTGGCCAGTTTTTACATGTTAATCTCTGGGTACCCAGGTTTGGATTAGATAGGAAACACTTGCGGCACCTAGTCTAAAATAATTTATATTATTTTAGACTAGATAGTTTATTTTCTTGCTTTCTCGATGGTATTACGGTAAGAAAAATCATTTTGCTATTACTTACCAGGTGTAATCCACACGGGGCTGGCTCCAAAGTCTATACAGACTTGGTTTGCGGAGTTCCCAGGTAGAACAGAGTACATGGACACCTACAGTGCTACTGCCAAGGCGTGCTGGAGGTCCATGCAGCGGTTCAAGGAACCCATGCCATCCACTAGGAGAAGGGCTGATGATACTTGCAGCTAAGAGATATTCATTGTGTTGGATATTTGTGTTAGTATGTATTTCCGTTTCGTGTACTTACAGATCAAGAATATAATAAGGGAAGATATTTGGTGTTTCATTTGAATATATATTAAGTATATAAATAATTTTGCTCCATACTCCATACCTTCATGGAGTTTGTAGGGGAAATAATGTTCGGAACTACTGATCCGATACCGAAATTTCTTTCACTTTGGGAAGCTACAGTTACAAGAAATTTCGCTCGGGCAGAAACTAGTGATATTACTTAAATAATTATATTCTACTTAACGGATTCCCGTATCGAAGCAGTTATTCATCAATATCTAAATAACAATGTTTATACCTACAAATGATATGAAGTAGGTACCCGTTACCGCTTAGCAACATTTATTAAGATAACCCGTGGTTACCGGGTTCAACAGACCAAAACCAGAGCAACTACTAATAATATAATGAGTGATCTGGACTCTCAGAAAATATCGCATATTTTGAAATTACCATCATTTTATACGTATTGTGACTATGGTCCTAGTATCGATCTTGTTTACGATGTTCGTGGCTAATTATAATAACAGCCGCACAGGTCGATCAATCAGGTTAAGCTTCGCTTGCCGCGGTTGGTCTTTGGATAGGTGACCATCTTTACATACCGAGACCCCTCCGTGCCTCGGAAAGCACGTTAAGCCGTTGGTCCCGGCCAAAGAGTATAGTAATAGATATGGAAGTCCCGGCTGTCATTCGTGGATCTTTGACAGTCGTTACGGGTAGTCAGAAGCCCGAAAGTCTGACAACCTGTCTTACCAAGGAGTATCGTATTACTCAGTAACTGGGTTGTGGAGGTCAAATAGGCAGTCGCTCCATGTAAAATACTGGCATTCAGCTGCATCCGGTTAGACTGGAAGCCGACCCCAACATAGTTGGGAAAAGGCTAGGCAGATCTTGTTACGGACGTGTGGTAGTGTTGAATCAGTAAATAAGTTATTAGTTTTATAGCGAAGAGTTTCGGCAAACAGCTATAAAGCTAAAGCCGAATAGTTAGGTCAAGAGTGTTGTACAGAAGGCAGCTGTATGAACGCGGCACGCGTTGTGTTGTGAGGAGGTTTGGATCTTGAATCACGGTATAAGACTAGCACGCCATCTCGCTGCGGGATAGAAGGTACTCGGCCTATTCATGCAAAGTACCTAGCTACCTGTTTTAAATTGTTCTCTATTGTTGTTTTTAATATGAAAATAATAATGGCGCCGATTCTGTTGTTCACAAACTTAACTAAATTTAAGTTCATGCACCTTTTTCATTAAGAAAAGGACAGAAGATAAATATTAGTTTAGTCCTGTCAAATTAAGATACTCCATAGACAATTTAGACGAGATTAAAAAGTTGGCTATTACGTTGGCTATTAAGTACGTCAATGGCGCCGATTCTGTTGATCACAAACTAAACTAAATTTAAGTTCATGCATCTTTTTCTTTCTATTTCATTAAGAAAAGGACAGAAGATAAATATTACTTTAGTCCTGTCAAATTAGGATACTCCATAGACAATTTAGACGAGATTATAAAATTGGCTATTAAAAATACGTCAATTTACGTCAGGCGCTGACTAATTTGACTAAACTAATATTTATCTTCTGTCCTTTTCTTAAAGAAATAGAAAGAAAAAGATACCTGAACTTTAGTTTAATTTGTGAACAACAGAATCGGTGCAAGTAACTAAATGGTGAATAAATAATACTAATATTTATCTTCTGTCCTTTTCTTAAAGAAATAGAAAGAAAAAGATACCTGAACTTTAGTTTAATTTGTGAACAACAGAATCGGTGCAAGTAACTAAATGGTGAATAAATAATACCTAATAATAATAAGTACCTACTCTGTCAGGCCCTCTGTTACTCAGTAGTCTGATAGCATATCAAATTCAATTGAAATGAACAAAGGGAGACTATGTAAATATTTATGTTTACATACGACACAAAGTGGGTAACTATTTAGGCTATTGTTTGTATGAGAATGGGCTTGTTGTTCCCAACTTCGCACTTGGCGTTTTGTAGAATTCCTTGTAGCTACCTGTGATTGTATGACATTTGATTTCGTTCCTACTTTCGTGGTGGGATCATCAATCTATCGATCAAGCATGCTGGTTACGGAAAACATCCTAAATTAGAACAAAGTGAATAAAAAGTTATCGACATAGCTCGCAGATGAAGCAAACTGTAGTGCGAATGGGCTGGCCATATTTGTTGGAGTATACTTAGCAAAAACAAATCGATCCTACTTCAACACTATCGTCTTTCTTAATCTAACTCATGAATACTATTTATGTATCCGTGCCCGCCCTTAACCACTTGACCAAAATCCTTACTTTCGCATAGTGACTGTATTATCTTTTCTATTAGTCTTTTTTTTCGGGTGGGAAAGCATCAAATGACCCCGCCCGCTCTGGGTGGAGCGGAAGGGAGGGTCAGACTCTTACTGAGTAAAACCCACCCATGTTCCTTCCTTAGCCCTTTTTCTTCCGGGCTGGCGGTAACCCTTTCGGACAATCCCGCTGAACTCTATTAGCCTTGTGTGGGATGACACGTCTCACATAGTATTAGTAAACACACCTTCCAATATAAAAATATAAGGATTCATCATCATCATCATTTCAGCCGAAAGAGGTCCACTGCTGGATATAGGCCTCTCCCAAAAGGGGGAGGGTTTGCCATAATCGCCACGCTTGGCAGGCGGGTTGGCGATCGCAGTATGGTATTGTGGTGGAATGCATAGAGAACGCTGCTGCCCATTCTCCGGTTAGACTCTTAGTCGCCTTTTACGACACCCACGGGAAGTATGGGGTGGTGCTATTGTTTAAGCCCGGCACCACACAGACATGAGAAGGATATAAGGACACAAATAAGGATTAATAAGACGTATTATTAAAAATTCTTATTACGGTTTTTCCTATGGTGTTCCCCCATTAACCCTAACAATATTACTGGCCGTAGAACCGATGAACGTTTGGGTAGACGTGTTCTTGAGTGGAGACCGCGAATCGGCAAATGTATGGATGGAAGGACGTCCTCAAGCTAGGTGGAGCGACGATCTTCGCAGGGTAGCTGGTAGTAGCTGGATGAGAGTTGCCGAAAACCGAATGGAGATGCCTAGTTCAGCAGTGGACTACTGACTGAAGTCTGATGATGATGTATAAAAAAGACAATATTAAAACTTTTTTTGACAAAAGTACGGAATAAATGCGTCAGTTTTACAAGCGTTTGGCCGATTTAACATGGTAAACGTGACGAAGAAAATATTATAAGAATTATTTTACAGTGATCACGTCATAATAATAATCTTTGCACCTTATAACCGCCAAGTTAAATGAATCATAAATTAGGTAGGTATGTTCATTTACGTAGAAGAATATATTGTTGTGGTAGGTATTTTCATAAGTCACGACGGTATAAAAAAAATATAGGTTGTGACGTTTTCACTGACATTTATTAACTTTATGACTTAGTCGCCACCATGAACGCACACTCCATTCCATTCCACAAGCTTCAACATTAAGGCTCCCGCAGACAGACGCGACGCGACAGCGCGACGAGAATTTGGTGGAACAATTTTTATGAAAACTTCATGAAAATTGTTATACTAGAATCGCGTCGCACCGTCTCGTCGCGCCTGTCTGTGAGAGCCTTTAATTTGATAGGACAATTCCCAGCACCAAGGATGATCAAGGCATTTTCAAGTAATGTCACCAAAAAGAAATTCATAGTTTTCATAAATCTGCACCTTTGTTAGGAGGCGATTAATCGATAAAAGAGGAAGGTCTCAAATGAACCTGAAAAATAGAAGCAATTTTACTTCTACAGCCGGTGTATTCTGTAAGAAAAGAATCTTACCGTGAAAACTTAGGTGTAAGAAGAGAATAAGAAGAGAAGAGAAGAGAAGTAAATTGCCATTCCACTTGATGCTAGGGATAGACACTAAACACAGCTCACTTCACCTTAGTTTGCACGGTGAGATTTTTAGATAATAGTGTGGTTCCTATTATTATTTTTCTCTGGCGAACATAGTTTACACACACTTTTCAGAGTTTTGAACATTTTTTGTGAAATATTGATTATAATTCTCGTTAGTGTATGACACACTTGTGTGACACACTCCCGGAATGGAAGCTTGATAAGCCTGTAAATGATTAAAATATGTCACTGACCTATGACTGCTATTTAAATAAAGAAGAGTCTACGTGATAGTTACTAAGTTAATGAGAAAATTATAAATTCTATAATGATAATAATAATAATATAAAACATTGATCAGGCAGGGGTCATAGTTATTCCATAGTTCTTGATAACCAGTCAACTTTAGCCACCCAAACCCATAGTCCAACTTTTTATATTTCCATATCCTGCAATAGTCCTACACCAACCGGGGGTTATCCTTGGGTGCACTTGCATAGCGCATACAGGGATAATCGTCGGTTGGTGCCGTATTTCATTAAAATTTCCTAAGGGGCCTCTGCGAGTTGGCTTCGGCCCCTCGTACGCCTTCCAAAGGACCGGGACTCCAAGGTTCCGAGATACATAAATTCATAATAATAATAATAATTTATTGCTAATTATTTGCAAAAAAATGTTAATGCAGTTAAATGTTTTTCATATTAATGCAAATAATTTGCATTAAAAGCATAAATTCAGTAAAATGATTTTAATTTTAATGCATAAATTTATCTTTAAGCTTATCAGTGGTGGCCCAGTGGTATCGGCGCCCACTAACGACTTTGTAGGTCGTGAGTTCGAACTTCGAACCCAGGCAGGCAATTTACTTTGTGTATTTAATCTCATCACCACTGCTCTCAAAACGGTGAAGGAAACATCGTGATCTACATGTTTTAGATCCAAAAATTTAAAAGAGGAACCATGTGTCCCAGCAGTGGGAACATTATAGGTTGATACAACAACAAAAACACAGTTTTAAGAAAATATAATTAAAGCCTTACAAATCTAGGCACGCGGTTGGTCCGTGGATGGGTGACCATCTTTACATACCGTGACCCCTCCGTACCTCGGAAGGTCCCGGCTGTCATTCGTGGATGCTTTATACATTTGGTCAGAGGTCGACTTAGAGGCCGACATTAGGCTGATACAACTTAAGGGGCTTACAGGACCTAAACACAAAAAAACGCAAGTTTAAGAAACAATAAAAGTATATGATCGACTACAGTAAACAAAATCGTTTGCGTTTCGAGGGCACGGCCACGGGCGATATTATTTAAAAAAAAATATATGCCCAGATTTTGTAAAAATTTGTAAAAGTTGATTCCCACCATAAATTTATTTGATCGACTACAGTAAGCAAAATCAGAAAAATATATGATATTCTTCAGGTAGATAGTGTGTTGAAAACATAACATAATAATTTGATACGATAGAAAAAAATCATGAAGATACCTCTAAAAACTTTCTTTTTACAATAAAAACCATATTAATATACATACAATCATTCTAATTTTTTGTCAGATTATTCTACAAGCAACATAGGTACTAAAATACTAGTGTTTTAATTTTTTCGTCCATACAATAGATTTTTTGTAATTAAATAATTGCTTCATATTTTGCAAAAAATTACCAGCGTTGTGTCATCAAGCTTAATTGTCTTTCTTTTCTATGCAGTCCGACAGTGACCGCGCTTTAGGTTATGTAAACCCTTTTAATTATTTTTATTCTTTTGTTAATAAATGCTAAATAACTATAATATTTCATCTATGTTTATTATCGCTGATTTTTATACATACATTTTGAATATAAAATATCACATGTAAGGAATAGTTATTTATTGTATTACCCGAAGGAAATTATTCTACTTAAATTTATTATTCATAAAAAAATTTTAGTGGTACATAAATATGGCTCAAAATTCGGTATTCCTAAATTAATATATTGAAATTAAATATTAAAAGTGTTTTACCTACCAAAATAATTAATCATCACGTCGCCGTCGTAGAGAATAAAAAAGTGTGAATCTTTAAAAACATATATTAAGTCTATAATATTAAGGTAGAAGAAATAGATATCAATTTCTTAAAAAAATACTTTGAGATTTATAATTTAAAAAATACAAGATATTATTTTTATAATACTAATATTCTACTAATACTATAAGTAGGTAGTTATGATATAGCTGTATTTGTTATAATCTTCCGACTTCCCGTTTTTCGTTGTGACGTTTTTCTCTGCACCCACTTCGAGAGCATTTTGGAATGTTTTGCTAAATGAAGGTAGTATTACATAACTAGTGACTTCATTTACTAGGATAGTAGCACTCAGCACCAGAATAAGTACCTGAAATCAAAAGATTACTGTTAATTTGTTAGATACAACAACGTTTCGACGTACCTATCGGTTAAGAATTGAACTCTCTTCTCGTACGGATTGGAAAATGATTGAGTAAATACTCAAACTCAAAGCATTTATTCCCAATTAATTTGTGTCCGCGGCTTCGCCCGCGTAGATGCTGGAAAATATAGCTATTATAGTTAAGGCGAAAGCCCAAAGGTGGCCCGAGAAATTAAAATCTTAGTCTTTTTGAAATTTGCAATGTCAGGTCTGTGTGGTGCCGGACTTAAAGAATAGCACCACCCCATACTTCCCGCGGGTGTCGTAAAAGGCGACTAAGGGGCGTACTGGAGAATGGGCAGCAGCGTTCTCTATGCATTCCACCACCATACCATACTGCGATCGCCAACCCGCCTGCCAAGCGTGGCGAGGCCTATGTCCAGCAGTGGACGTCTTTCGGCTGAAATGAATGTCAGGTTGCGTTTTGATCCAAATGTGATTCACGACAGCGAAAAATATGTGTTTACAGAATTAATGCAACTCTTTATGTTCAAACTACCCTATTGAATGACTATTATTGACTATTCCATTAAATCATGACATTCGAGGTCAATTCAAACTTAGAGAGTTGTATTGATGGTTCAAGTACTTACTTAAAATTCTGTTTTATATTTGTTACGGTCGTGAATCATATTTTGGTCATAAGTAAGTGGGCAAAATTGCAATGTTGCTCGTCTTTTTATTTTACTTTTTGTTATTAATCTTAAGTTTAAGAAGTAGTGAAGTATTTTGCCATAATTTTTAAGTTTGAACCTTTAGTTTTGTTATTATTATTATGTGTGACAGCAGCTTTCTCTATGCATTACACAATCATACCATACTGCGATCGCCAACCCGCCTGCCAAGCGTGGCGATTAT
The DNA here is from genome assembly GCA_916614155.1 of Mesoligia furuncula. NCBI lineage: Eukaryota > Metazoa > Arthropoda > Insecta > Lepidoptera > Noctuidae > Mesoligia > Mesoligia furuncula. The sequence goes on along the minus strand of OU744791.1, from coordinate 16,506,381 downwards.
GGCAAACCCCTCCCAAAATTGGGGGAGGCCAATGCCTGGACGTCTTTCGGCTGAAATGATGATGATGTGTGATCACTTATTTCTGAGATTGGTGGTAAACCTATAATTGGCGAATGTATACGTTGGTGTATCATAATAAATGAATCAACATACTCGTACAACCTAACATTGACCTGCAAACAAAAAAAAAGTAATTTAAAAAAATTAAACCGACTTCTAACTCAAAATTATGAAATAACTTTAATTTCAGAAGTCGGTGGCCAAAAACTAAAATACAGATCTCAAGACGCCGACTTCTGAAATTGAAGTTATTTCATAATTTTGAGTTAGTTTTTTTTTGAAGCAGGTTTAATTTTTTTAAATTACTTTTTTATTTCGTAATTTTTAGTTTTAAGTAAAATCTGGAATATTTGTTTGTAAAAAGTAGGTAATAGTTTTGTTGTAAATATTGCACTAGAATGTTACCTAGGTTTTGAGATTTTTCCCTTTGACACTATACCCGCAGCTCGTATCAATAAGCCAGGCCGTCACACTTACACGTATTAGTCCATATCTTGAAAATTACTGAATCGATTTTGATGAAACTTGCACTGTTTTCTAATTTGAAATGTAAGCCAATTAAAAAATGGTCACGATCCGAATAATAGTTGCGGAGAAATGTGTGGACAAACATACATATACACATACATCATACGTCTATAAAATTTTGTATATTTTTTTGTTTGGAAGCCCTAATAGATTGTCCTAAGTGAATATAATGCAATTCGAATAATATTAGATACATACGTGTCGAATTGATAAACCTCCTTTTTTTGAAGTCTGTAAAAACTTTAGAAAATTCGAATTACTATATAGGCTACCTCAGTGCTTTCGCCTTAAATAACAAAGAGTTTATTAGATCCCCAGTAGACCTCAAATCCCCATGGGTACATTGGTCTATAACTAATTGACACACACACGTCATGTCAGAGATGATACACATGGGGCGTATGCCTAGGCATTGTATGTAGATACATGGTCTAACATTGGTGTTGAAATTGGTATGATTGTGGACGATTCACGATTACTTATCGATTTCTTAGCCAATGATTTAGCGTAAATCAGGTTTAGGTACTAGATTTTATTGTTCATTTCAGGTCTGTTTTAATAAACATCTCATTTGGAGAAAGTAAGATGTGTTTTTTTTATTGCTACTGTGATAAACAATTATATGTAGCACGCAACTCAAAGGTAGCCCCACAAGAGAGTCCCGCTTTATCCCCTGTGGCGACTAGACGTTCGCTTTGAGTTATTGTTTACAGTTTACTGATAATTCAGTGGTTTTACTCTAAATCCCAAGCTCCTAATGAGTGATGCTAGTGAAAACTACAGCTAATCTCGTGATATTTATCTCAGACTAGCTTCTACCCGTGACTTCGTCCGCGTGAAATTTCTTATTTCCCTGATCCACCTCGTCGCGTCGCATAGCATCGCCTGCCTGCATTCGCTTTGCCTCTTTTCCGTCTTTTTTAGGGTTCCGTACCCAAAGGGTAAAACGGAACCATATTACTAAGACTTCGCTGTCTGTCTGTCTGTCACCAGGCTGTATCTCAAGAACCGTGATAGCTAGACAGTTGAAATTTTCACAAATTATGTATTTCTGTTGCCGCTATAACAACAAATACTAAAAACAAAATAAAATAAATATTTAAGGGGGGCTCCCATACAACAAACGCGATTTATTTGCTCTTTTTTGCTCGATATCAAAAATGGCAACAGGTAGGCACTTGAAATATTCACAAAATACTCAGTTGTATTTTAACTTTAATAATAAAATTAAAATAAAATAAATATTTAAGGGGGGCTCCCATACAACAAACATGTTTTTTTTCGGAGTTTTTGCCTTGTGGTACGGAACCCTTCGTGTGCGAGTCCGACTCGCACTTGGCCAGTTTTTCTTTTTGCGGCTCCTAAGGCCCTATCGCTAATCACCATGTTAAATAGAGCCTTCCTCAAGGATTGGACTATTAAATTCAAAAATAATTTTTCAAATCAGACTGGTACCTAGTTCCAGAGATTACAGCGTTCAAACAAACAAAGAAACAAATTCTTCAGCTTTATTATTAGTATTAATATATTGAGTCATCTATTTATCATTCTTTATACCTTTAGGTCAAAGAATAGATGGATGGATTGTGAGGAATGTCATAAAAGAAAAGGAAGTGAATAATGGCGTAACGGTTGACAGGGGAGGGGGGGGGGGGGGCCCTTGTATTGTACGTGTTTTATATGGGCCTTGATGCCTGAAATAAATGGATAAATAATAATAGACGCTTGTTAACTGTCAGGAGGATGTTAGTCGCCGCAATCCAAAGTTCAGAGTCTGAACTTTGGATTGTTCAGAACTGGCAAAAAATCGCAATGGCTGGGTATGTTTGGGGTTGCCAATCTTACTCTAATATACAATAATGTATTCCTGCCACTGTCTGTCTTTTCAGTCCAACACCCTAATTGCGTAACAAACTATCAATCTCAATTTAAATAATTATGAAGAATATTTCTAATCCATTGCCTCATATGTTCGAAAAAATTGTCTGCTCAACAATGTAAATAACGCAATGAATGTTGTTGAACTGTCAAAAGGAAACCCATTGCTACTGATAGTGTCAAAATCAAAATCAAAAGTCATTTATTCAAACTAGGCTGAGAATCAGCACTTTTCGAACGTCAAAATTACAAAAGGCAATCCCCCAAAACGCGCCCTTCACCACTACCTAGTGCTTTCGTGGTAGGTACGCAATTACCCCACTGGCCGTCTTTTCCATAAGCCACTCGGGGCACGCCTCGGGCCCCGCAATCCATAGGTCCACCTAGTTCCGACCGAGCCAGCGGCGTAGCTAGAAGCGGTCTAAAGAAAACCAAACAAGAAAACTTATTCGCGTCGGATGCCAAAATGTACTTATTCTCCGACTGCATAAGTTCTGCATAAGTTGATAAAGTACCACAAATTTCGTTATGGATTATCAAGCGAAAACCTAACCTACCCCAGGCGGGATCTAAAAATACAAAAGTATAGAAAAGATCACAATAATATCCCATTGTTGGCACCATACACATTGTGAATGAACATATCTTATTATTGTCTATTCCATACACAAGCGAGGAAAAAGCAGTAACGTGTTTATTAAATTGAATGGGTTACTAACATACGATGGTCCGCATTATTACGCATATATGCATCCAATATTACTAGAGAATCAGGGACGATATTTAAGCGATCGTTCCTGATTCTCTATCTGTCGATCTGTTCTGTAAAAAAAATCTCAATCTCACATAGTAAACCTTTCAAACTAAGCTAGAAAGCGTCGCGGCAGACCCGTAGAAGATGGCGGGGGGATGAGCTGGACAAAACAAAAGACTAATGGTCCACAAAGTGGATAAGACAGAGATTAAAACAGAAGACGAACTAGCAGGGGATCGAGGAGGGGAGGGGTGGGGTTCAGGGGATCAGACCGGAAAAAACCCACATTAGCACTGGATCGCAAGCACTGGAAGTCATAGGGAGAGGCTTTTGCCTAACAGTAGGATAATATAGAGTAACAGTAAACCTTTCTAATGACTACATCATCTTCGACATGTCTTGTGTCTATCTTCGCTGGGTGCATAGATAATATGTTGGGTGTTCGTTGTTTGCTGTACCCTATCTTAATCGGTCGATAAGTTACGGAACTGTTTTCTATACATAGATGATAATTATGCACTATTGTGTTAAGACGTCAAAGTGACTCGCAACACGACAGACGATACGATAATTATAGCCATGACTTTAGGAACCCTTATCAAGGTCAAATGTGTTAGCAACTGGTTCGTAATGAGTCGACATCTTTGTGACAGAGATCTTAACTATCGATAAACATTATGTTTACCTGTACACACACATACACTACACACACAAATACACCCCCACACCCACTATGAATAGAGGTAAAGACGGCAAAGAAGTTAGGCACTTACTATAATTAGTTTGACAATCTGCACTTGGTGATTAATAACTAATATGATAATATTATTTATTTTAATCATAGCTAGGTATATCGGTGCACCTTCCTAACCCTTTCAGGAATACAGACGAGATGTTGTGATCAGTACTTTAGGAGGATGAGAAAGGGCCTTAAATAAATTTATCTCGTCATGGAAAACCCCAATAACAATTTCTCCGTTCGGGGATCGAACCCGGACAAACCAACAGACGCATTTGCGACCGCTAGATCGACGCGACGACAGATACAATACGATACGGATAAAATATGTTTAAGTCCCGTGTAATAAGGGGCAAGCCTATTGCCATCAACTGGGCACAAATCCAGACTCCGGGACGCCTCTCTTTAGTATTTACTAGCTGACCCGGCGCTACTTTGTTCGCGTGGTGTCCTACTCCTACCCCTTCCCCTACCCTCATCATCATCATCATTTCAGCCAAAAGACGTCCACTGCTGGATATAAGCTTCCCGCAAGCACCTCCACTTCGACCGGTCCTGTGCTTCCCGCATCCAACGGGACCCCCCCTACCCTATTCCTACTCTACTCCTACCCTACTCCTACCCTACCTAGCCTACTCCTACCCCACTCCTACACTTCACCTACCCTACTCCTACCCTACTCCTACCCTACTTCTACCCTACTCCTAACCTACTCCTACCCTACTTCTACCCTACTCCTACCCTATTCCGAACCTACTCCTACACTACACCTACCCTACTCTTATAAGTAAAAAAAAAGACAAAAAGTATACTATGTCCGTCTCCTGGTTCTAAGCTATCTCCCCACCAATTTTCAGCCAAATCGGTTCAGCCGTTCTTGAGTTATAGTAGCCGTCTTCTTAAACACGTTAATAATCTATTATAGAGAGTGACTTAACCGGAATCACCATTGTGTGAAATTTAAAAACCTTAAAGTATTGGATAGTTTTATGATCCAAAATAAATTCAGCGGGATTGGCCGAAAGGGTTACCGCTGGCCCGGAACATAAAGGGCTAAGGAAGGATCACGGGTGGGTTTTAGTTAGTAAGAGTCTGACACTCCCTTCTGCTCCACCCAGAGCGGGAGGAGTCATTTGATGATTTCCCATCCGCAAAAAAAAATCCAAAATAAATCGGTAAAAAACGAAATATTCTGAAAAGTTTTTTTTGAAATTCTTGACCGCTTCTTTGGTCTAGTGGTAGCAAGTGCTGAGGTCCTAGGATCGATTCTCAGTTCGGGCAAAGTGTTATAGGGTTTTTCTATTAGAAATTTCTCTGAAAGAACCCGTACTGTTACTTGTTGATGTCAATAGGTTTAACCCCTGTTACATGGCACCAAAAAATAACGCGCGAAATGTAGGTGTACCTATTATGAGTCCTACACCTTTGCCTAACTCCTCGGGGACTTGGAGGTGACGCTATATGTTATGTTAAATTGAAATTCAAACAAAATGACACTATACTCATACCTGTACCATTATTCATTAACAAACAATAATAATAATTACTTTAATTTCAGACCATGGTGTCCATTTTGTTAGTAACAATGTTCGCACTCACGCGCAACGCACTCTATAGCATCACTTAAAACAAAAAAAAATAAAACAAATCACACTCACCGTTGCCCGACTCATATTGTATTTAACCGCAGCATCCAATGATCCAAATGATTACAGATCTTCGATCACACTATAACACATTTGTTATTGTTTATCAAATGTCACAACAATAATATGGCGTGTTTATATTCTCTATGTACTACACACGTCCGTCGCCAATGCTCGTTGATACGGGAATGAGCATTGAGCAATGAGGATTCTCTGCCCTAAAAACGGATGTCATTATCGTACTTTTCATAAACATTTTTGGGACGCGGACGGGTTATATCTTCACAGTTATTATTACTTATTATAGGCGCCCGCGCATGCTCTTTGTTTCTCTTTCTAACTCTCTTCAATAGTCTCAATGGTATTCATAAAATAGATGATTGAATTTATGTTCATTCATTTAAGACTGAAGAACACAGCGGTGAAGGAAAGCATCGTGGGGACACCTGGACTTAATAGTTATTATGAGTCTGAAATCACCAACCTGTTTTGAGCAAGCGTGGTGATCAACGCTCGTGCCTTCTCTGTATGAGAAGATGTCTTTGGCCTGCAGTGGGACAATAATAGGCTAGTATTATTAATAATAATGTAACACTGCCACGTGAGATAGATTTACTTATATTTACATATAGATAGGTAGTTAAATAGATTTTTTATCGGCATGAAAAGAGACGTAAATTCAATTAAAATAATATTTATTTTTCAATATAATCGGGACCATTAACCCAATGCATTTATTACATCTCGAAATTAACTTTCAATGCCCTTTATAAGTTTCCTCTTTCTCTGAAAAATGAGCATTTATTGCCGCCTTGAGAAAATCGTTTCTCACGAAGGTCTTTTTTTCAAATTAGGGAACAAATAATAATCACTCGGGACTAGGTCCGGGCTATATAGGGTGGGTGGTTAATTTCTTCAAAACCACAATCTCGCACAGCAGCCTTGGAAACACGCGCCGTGTGGACCGGAGCGTTTGTCTTGAAGAAGCAACATACATTGCACGGTGGTCAGTTTAGCCCGTCATTTTGCTTTATTTGCTTGAATTGCTTCCCGTAAATTTCGTAAAGTGGATGCGTAGGATGCTGCGTTTATGGTTTCACCTTTTTTTGTGTACTCAATCAGCAAAATTCCCCAGCACTTAGTCATTAATATGGTAGTTTTAAAAGTAGAAAATAAAATTTTACTCTTTACTGTGACTGTATTTTAAGGTGTGTGTTAGGTACCGTTACCAAACGGGAGCGTTCCCAAACGGGAGTAACCCGAGCAAGAGTCCCAAAACACTGTGGCCATAATTTTTCCGGCAGACGGAACGACTTTGAATTTCTTAGGGGCGCAGTACCGTTCTTGTGCCACTGCATGGACTCTTGCTTACTTTCAGGGTCATAATGATGAACCCACGTTTCACTCCAGTAACAATTCGATCGAAAATACTTGATGGAACTTCACCACAGAGCTCTAAAAACTCTCTACAGCATTCGATTCGAATTTGCGCCGTGCCGTAAGCATTCGCGGCACCCATCTTTCACTGACTTTTGAAAGGTAAAGAAGGTCATAAAGAATAGTGTGCACGGAACCAACAGAGAGGTGGGTCATCTCTGCTACCACTTCGATCTTCATTCTGGCATACTCCAGTATAAGCTTCTCAACTTATTTCACGTTTTCTTCCAATTCGTCTTTAAAATTACCCCCCCCCCCCCCCTTAAAAATCCCCCTTTAAAATTTACTTGACCATTTTGGAAGCGTAGATAACGAAGGTGCAGAATCTTGGTAAACAGCCATCATCTCTTCTCTTTTACATGGAGCGACTGCCTATCTGACCTCCACAACCCAGTTAATGGGTAATACGATACCCCTTGGTAAGACTGGTTGTCAGACTTTCTGGCTTCTGACTACCCGTAACGACTGTCAAAGATCCACAAATGACAGCCGGGACCAACGGCTTAACGTGCTTTCCGAGGCACGGAAGGGTCACGGTATGTAAAGATGGTCACCCATCCACAGACCAACCGCGGCAAGCGTAGCTTAACCTGATCGATCGACCTGTACGGCTGTGATTATTTAGCCACGGGCCTTACTTTCTTACTAATATTATAAATTCGAAAGTTCTGCATGTTACCTTTTTACGCCTAAACCACAGAACGGATTTCGATAATATTTGGCAGAGAGATAGATTGCATCCCGGGGAAGGACATAAGATAGTTTTTATCGACATACCTCGAGGGCGAAGCCGCGGGCGGAAGCTAGTTTCTTATAAAGAGATACGTTCACCCTGTAGTAGTAAATATTTACAATACTGGCTAAAACCTACTTACTTTGATAGTCGATCAAACCATGATCCAAGCATAGAACTTTGCAGTAAATGAAATACATCAAATTATAAAAATGGCGAAACACAGTTTATTTGTAATTTGTCAGGCCTACGGGATTTTATATTTAAAAGTGCGACCATTATGATTTCAATTCTGTATTCAAATGCTTGTGCAAGTAGATAATATAATTAAAATATTTGTACGCCGTTGTCGGCAAGACATAGCGTTAATTTCATTATTAATTTCTTGTTATATGTCCTTTGACACTCAGCAATACTGTAGCTTCCCATTAGTTAAAGAATTATCGAAATCGGATCAGAAGTTACGAAGATATCCCCTACATGTAGCTACAAACTAAAAAATGTTACCTTTTTGTATTATTATATTTAAAATACCACCTGTATTTTTCGTTTACCTACAATTATGTTCTACCGGTCGAAGTGGAGGTGCTTGGGAGGCCTATGTCCAGCAGTGGACGTCTTTCGCCTGAAATGATGATGATGATGTTCTACAAATAAAATCTTCGATTCGATTTGATTTAGATATTTCAGTAAGCTGATCAGGCTTTCAATAATCAACTTTTTGGGGTTATTTAAATGTTTTTTGTTCTTGTTACATTATTTCTGCGTAGTCTACTCTTAAACAGAAGTTAGAATAGATTTTTATTGCTTATCAAAATTTTATAATAACGTACTTTGCGTGTGGTTTTATTTTTAAATAAGTTGATACTCATTCAGATAACCTCATACTTCATGATTATAATAATAATTTTGGTCGTAAGATTGCGTGGGGCGCCCTTAAAAAAATGATTCAAAGATTTTACAACTCGTGTTTTTTTTTTTTTTTAGACACTGTAGGCCGGAATAAGTGGAGGAGCATCGCGAGGGCAGCTTTGGCCAAAGAAAATGCAGAGTCATCAACCACGACCACTCTGTCAAGAGTGAACGACTAAGGAGGAGGAGGAATTCATTTCAGGGAGGTTTTGCTGGATGCTCTATGTTCTATGTTAGAGGGTTTGGTTTCGACACTTAGTCCTTCAGGTGGACCATTTAACGTGGGCCATGGCGGTCGTCGGTGGTTACTCCAACCAGCCCATCTCCGCCAGAAATTGATTACAACTCCTGGTCTGTTAAGAATATGTGTGAGATCTGGGTGCCCTGAGGGTTTCTGTCCTAATCTGTGTGACGCCAGTGCATTCAAAGAGTTTCCTCAGCCTCCATGCATGCTCGACGCTATATCTCAGTGCCTCGTATTATATCTGTAGGTACAGACGCCAGCACATCAAGCTACTACAATCTGTCAAATTTCTTTAATAGATTTTCAACTTTATCGCTAAAGCATAAGGTTCGAAGTTGATTGGGGAAATTTGACAGTTTCGGGTAGCTTGATGTGCTGGCGTCTGTACATCAAAAGTATACTATGAAATCGTCAGTAATAGACAGGTAGACAAAGTAGTGCAGACTATATACTTTATGCCTTCTTTTTTCGAGGCGATGGTAAATTGTTGAATGAGGTTAGCCCACATGGCCTCGCCATTTGCGGCATCATAGGCGTTTAGGTCCTCAGAAGTGCAGATATCATATGCCACTTTGGACACGCCAACATAGGGGGCAAGGTTTGGTCAGAAGCACCGCATTCGCACTGGATGTCGGTTAGGTCACTAAGCATTTACTAGTTACCTAAGTAATTTTTGCCAATAAGTAAAGCAAAAGGAACCTTATAAATTAAAAAAAACATACCGAACCAATCTGTACCTACACTTGCACCCATAAATGCAATTTTTCACATATTCGTTTCAAAATTGTTCTCTCTTAATGTAAGTAATAGGCATAACGTATTAAACGACTTAAACGTGATGATTAATGCAAACGTACGTATTGTAAGTAACACGATTAACATATTCGAGACGTGGAAATATGGAAGTCTATCAAGCACGTCGAATCTAACAGGAAACCGATATAAATGATGTAATAAATAATAATAATTTAAAAAAAATATTTTTTTGTATTTGTAACTTTATTACCTAGGTTGGAAAACCAGCTGATGGTTCAATTGATCAGTCCACTGCTGGCATCTTCAATTGCACGCAATCCAGCTCAATTCTCGGCATCTCTCATCCAGTTGCTACTAACCGACCTGCAAAGATCGTCGCTCCACCCAGCCTGAGGTCTTCCGACAGTGATAGTAATTTAAAAGCCTATGGCGTCCGACCTTACGTTTGCCGATTGAAGATCTCTACTCAAGAACACGTAAAACGTCAACACCAACGGTCATCGGTTCTGCGGCTAATATGGCCGGCCCATTACCACTTTAGCTTGCTTTATAAAGTGGCTACTGCCACCTCATACACACTACCTTGACCAAGGAGCAACGATATGTACGATCAATCCAAATTCGGTATTCAGTAAGTTAAGTTAATCAAAAGGCCCATTCATAAAAACATAACTGTAGATGAACCTGAAAGAAGGGAACCGATAAGTTAGCTCCACCCAGCATCTACCTTGATGAGAATCGTGTGTGTTTAAACAGGAATTTCGTATTAAATAAAACAAGCCAGTATCTTCCATGATGATTCAAAAGTGTAATGACATTTCCGTTTAGTGTTGCCCTGACACCTCTAGTATAATCAATATCCAAACATCCCCCCCTTTTACAAATGTAAAATACTACGGGACAGCAACTACAATATTAGGTAGGTACATAAAATCAACTTAATAAACAAGTGAACACTGACTAATAATAAAAATTAATACAAAGAATAATCGGCCAGTCTAATAGGAGGACGCACTGAGCGACCGGATCTCGTAGTCTGTATAACTTCAGAGGTACCACTAGCTTCTGATTGAGTTGACATAGATGGCTCAGAATAACAGGGCTGATCCTCATTTATTCTATTATTCAGGACAACCATTTGTGAATTATCCTTGCTTTTAGGTACATAAATATTCATTGGTTTTTCAATAAACACATTTCTACTATGCATCAAATGTCTTTCATTTCTCCTAACTTCATTCCCCTTCTCCGTTTTAACTACAAATGACCTAGGCCCTTCCTTTCTAACTATCTTCCCCTGCACCCATATTTTATTTGGTTGATTTTGCATTTTAATATTCTCTCCACTTATAAATGACTTTTTGTCAATGGCAGACTTATCATAATTTAACTTAGACTTTTGTTTCAACTGTAGCATTTTTTCATATGCCAGTTTAGGTACAACAGGTTTTAAGCTTTTCTCAGAACATGGTAAGGTAGTGCGCAATTTTCTGGCCATCAAAAGCTCTGAAGGACTGTAATCTAATCCAGCTACAGGTGTAGCCCTGTAGTTCAGCATAGCATCATTAAAATCAGTGTTACTTTCTCTGCACTTCCTCATCATGTTCTTTACAATTCCCACTAGACCATTAGACCATTAGATTGAGGGTACCTAGGACTAGAATGACTTAGTTGCATGTCACAAGATTCTGCGAACTGTTTAAAGTTGTAACTGGCAAAAGGCATGTTGTCACAAACAATGATCTTGGGAAACCCATGAACTGCAAAAATTACTTTTAACTTTTGAATTACAGTACCCGCTGTTTTATCTTTCAAAGTCTTCACTTCAATCCACCTTGAGTAATAGTCTACTACTACTATATAATCTTTAGTTCCATATGTGCAAATATCCATTCCAATCTTATAAAATGGTAGGTCAGGAATCTCATGAGACATAAGCGGATCTTTAGACTTAGAGACTCTATATTTTTCACAAATGTTACAAGATATGGTAAACTTCTCAATGTCTATAGACATTCCAGGCCAATACAGCAAATTTCTGGCCCTTTTTTTACATTTGCCAGCTCCTACATGCCCTGTGTGTAAGCTTTCTAGCACCCCTTGCCTCATATTTTGTGGCACTACTATGCGATCATTATAATAAACAATGTTATCTCTTACATGTAACTCAGTTCACAGTTTGTAATAAACACTCAAATTTTTACTAATAATCTTTCTATCATTTTTAGGGTAACCTTCATTATACCATGTAATAACCTGCCTTAAATCCGGATCATTCAATGTTTCATTTTGAAACTGTGCCATTTTTTTGTCTGCAACTGCTAATTGTGACTCAAAACTGTGTACCAACTCCTGCAATGTTGGATCTACTTGGGCATTGTCCTTAATAAAGTTCCTAGACAAATAATCGGCTACAAACATTTTGTTTCCAGGCACATATCTAACCTCAATATCATACTTTATTAATTTCAGTACCATTCTTTGCAATCTTGAACTAATTTTATTTATATCTTTGTTTACAATTGATTCCAGAGGTTTATGATCTGTTTCAATCACAATCTTTCGACCATACACAAACTGATGGTACTTTTCTAACGAGGCACAAATAGCAAAAAGCTCCTTTTCAATGGGTGCCCACCTTTTTTGGCAATCAGTGTAGCAACGAGAATAAAATGAAATAGGCCTACCTTTTTGCATGAGACATGCTCCTAGCCCATCCTTTGAACTATCAGTCTGCAAAACCACTGAACCCTCTTTTGTCAAAATGCCTAATGTCGGTGTGCATGATAACTTGTTTTTAAGCTCCTGAAATGCCTGGGCCTGTGACTCTTCCCATACCCACTCCACTTCTTTTTTTAGCAACCGCCTCAATGGTTCAGTAGTTTTTGTATACAGCGGTATGAACTTACATAAATAATTGCACATCCCTAAGAATTTTTGCAACTCTTTCACATTGTTTGGTGGTTTCAGTTCAGTAATGGACTTAACATGGTCTGGATCCACCTGTATACCAGACTTTGACACTATCAATCCCACATACTTAACATGATCTAATCTGTACTGTAACTTTCTTTCATTAAACTTAACTTTGTGTTCTCTAGCCCTGATTAAAACTTTTTCTAGTACTTCATCATGCTCTTGTTTATTTTTCCCTGCCACAATAATATCATCAAAATATACTTGAACCCCTTCAATGTCACCAAATATTTTTGAATTTACTTTTTGCATAACCTCTGGGGCAGATGATATGCCAAAGGGCATTCTCAAAAATCTGTACCTACCAAATGGGGTGGCAAAAGTACACACTTTTTCCTGATCTTCTAACAAAACCTGAAAAAACCCATCTTTTAGGTCCAAAACAGTAAACACTTCTTTTTCTGTCAAAGCACTATAAATTTCCTCTGGGGATGGAATCGGAAACTTTTCCCTTTCAATACTGCTATTAAGCTCTTTTGGATCTAAGCACAATCGTAGGGATTTGTCTGGTTTTTCCACAATGACAATATTGTTGCACCAAGCAGTAGGACAATCAACCCTTTCTAACACATGTAATTTTTCATACCTATCCAAAGTTTGTTTTAATCTGTCTTTAATTTTCTCCGGAATACGCCTAATGGGCTTACTAACAGGCTCTGCATCTTGCTGTAATTTTAACTTATAAGTTCCTATCTCTCCTAACCCAGTAAAAACATCTCTATTCTTTTCTACAAACTTTTCTTTGCTTGGTTGATTTTCCTTTTCCACTACATCTACTCTTTTCAACAAGTTTAACTTAATGCAATCATTCAATCCTAATACTGACTGTACAGGCAAATCAATCACATTAAAGTTTAAGTTAGTAGTTGTGCCTTTTACTTTGCAGTTCAAAGTAACACATCCAAGAGGCTTAATTTTCTCACCATTGTAGACCACTAACACTGTTTGGCTTTCTTGTAATGCAGTTTTGTTCAATTTTACATAGTCACTCCGAGATAAGGTATTGCACTCTGCTCCTGTGTCCAGCTTAAACAACAAATTGACTCCTTCAACTTCAACATGTTCTCTCCATTGCACTTTACCTACACTGTCTACACAATATATTCCTTCTAATGCAAACTCTTCTTTATCATCCTCTTCTTCTTCCATTAACATCATTCTCCTGTTCCTTGACTGTCCAGCTGCCTGATTAGTTCTCACAGTCTCTTTCTGTTTAGAGTTTCTACACACTGCTGCAAAATGATTGTACCTAGTACACAATGCACACCTTTTTCCATATGCAGGGCAGTTTCCCCTTACATGCGCTTGCCCACACCAAGAACACTTTTGATGAAGTTGTTCTGTCTTACCTGGTTGGTTGACCGTGTGAGCTTTTTTGAAGGCATGCACTTCTTCACTCTTTTCTAAGGATTTTATTTGTTGTTTACTGGCCTCATAGGCTCTACATATTCTTTCTGCCTCATCCATAGAAATCTCATCCTCTCTTAACAGGTTTTCTTTTAGAACCTTATCATTTACTCCTATTATGATCATCATTGTAACCAACCTGTCTTCTAGAGTGGTAAAATCACAAAGCTTACTCAGGGTTTTTATTCTAGTTATGAAATGGTCTATAGACTCACTATCCTCTTGCTTTAATTGAAGAAATTCATAAGTATTTATCAACGTTCTTTTCCTCGGTTGGGTGTATAGCTGAAATTGGTCGAGAAGAGACACAAGTTTCGTCGGCTTAACCTTGAAGGTGTTGAAAACCTCCACAGCTTCCTCACCGGCTGAATTTAAAAATATAGCAATTTTCCTTGCCTCGTCTGCCGTTGTTAAGCCTGCTGCATCGAGATAGATTTCAAATAACTGTCTATACTTCTTGAAATTGGCTTGCTCCCCGGATAATATCAGATTTTTTGGGGGTTTGATTCCCTCCATTTTTATTGCCACTTTATTTTCTTCGTCAGGCATTTATGTATATCTTGCACTAAGCTATCCTTCCTCCAGTGAATTATAATGTTTATTTTATAAAATACATACGCTTTTTTCACCTGACACCATGTTTAAACAGGAATTTCGTATTAAATAAAACAAGCCAGTATCTTCCATGATGATTCAAAAGTGTAATGACATTTCCGTTTAGTGTTGCCCTGACACCTCTAGTATAATCAATATCCAAACAGTGTGAAAGAGAAGCAACGCAAATTACCTTGACATAGCGCACGAGGTTGTCGACATGTGAACTTGTGGATTGATTCGGCTAACATTGCGCCGATTGCCGTAGCGGCCAATGGCCTGATGGCCAAGAGCCTCGACAAACAACTCTTATAAGGCTCTCCTTAGGCAGCTTGACCCGGGGCCTGATAAGTAAGACAGTTCTCGACAAGACACGCATTATGAGGGGTTTTCTATCTCTGTATCCCGACCCGAACCACCGGTAGCCTTAGGACCCTTTTCTCATACTAGTGGATGCCTAATATTCTTCAAGGGGTGTTAGTAGGTAATAGAGAATCTACCCTGGAGGTGCACTAAGGAACTCTGAAACTCAGTCTCAATTAAAAAATCCTGTTTTTAGATTTAACGGTTTATTAATGTTGGTATGCGAACAAAGTCGCAGGCAGCTACTATTGGGTATATAGCGGAACATGTCACGTGCGAACTACGTGCAGAGTTCAACTCGCACGCCTGTGCGCAAGTCGTCATGCGTCAATTGATAGATGTAAAAAGTTTAGTACTCTAGTATTATGTAATTAAACATAACGTTGTATTTGCTCGGAGACTCATAGACCATGGTTGCGGGTACGAAAGCTAACATGTTCTACCGTTGTGACATTTTATGTTTTTATTTTGGTCACTGGCTGTTTGGAAAAGAAGAACGAGTTATTGTTGCACTTTCTTATCTTGGATAACCGCTGTGATTTTCGAGGAAGGCAAAGTATGTGGAGGAAACCAGGTCTACCCCTAAAAACGAAATCCGTAGTTACAACCGAGGTTCCGGGCATTTCCTATTCCGTATCACCTACGGACTGTCTGTGTGGTGCCGGACTGTCTGTGTGGTGCCGGACTTAAAGAATACCACCACCCCATACATCCCTTGGGTTTCGTAAAAGGCGACTAAGGGTCGTACCGGAGAATGGGCAGCAGCGTTCTCTATGCATTCCACCACCATACCATACTGCGATCACCAACCCGCCTGCCAAGCGTGGCGATTATGGCAAACCCCCCATTTTGGGGGAGGCCTATGTCCAGCAGTGGACGTCTTTCGGCTGAACTGATGATGATGATGATCACCTACGGATATAACATTAGTTTAAGATATACCCTATGTACCATTTACCGGGTAATATATTTTTCATTGACTTGAATGTGCCCTGGCGGCTGATAGTATGTCATGCTCACACAAATGTCTCGCTGACGGTGGCGTGTGGGTTGGATCCGCTGACCTCTATCATACAAGTTGTATAAATACAGGTCAGTGGTTGGATCATTTAGCTCCCTTAAAAGGTTGAGCTGAATGGTGCTGATCTATGCGTCATGTTCGTGAACGGGCGCCATCAGTTGGGGCTGGTCATCACTTAGCTGCCTCGGCTCATATTTAATTATTTTATTTTTGGATTTTTGTTTTCTTACTATTTGCTGTACTTTGTTTAAACCTTTCGCACTTAAATTTAAATTCAACATTATTGATGTAACTAATATTTTTGTAAAAATATAATTTAAGTGTCCATGAAGTTTCTTGCCCGTTCTTCTCCATAAGTACCTACGCTTTAGAATGGGCAACTAGCTTCATATTTTCTGACTGACCGACTTCTTGACAATTCACAAGTGCCTGTTAATGTTTTAATTGAAATAATTTGAATGACAACTCGATTTGACGGTTGTCCTTAATCCCGATGTATTTTTGATCGTCCAAAAAGTTAATTAATCGTGAGTAGGGTTCACTCCAATGTATCGATCAACTATCGGACGGGCCCGTATCTTCGTTGACGGACTGAGAGAGTAGATATCCCTGGGCCCGAGCACCAGCTGTTCTGCCTTGCATTTCAACTGCCCTAATGATTATGGACAATTTAATGCTCTGAAATTGAATTACAATGATCGATTATTTAATCTAATGAAATCTTATTTTTTATCCTTTTCACTTTATAAGAAAGGGCAGTGTCTCAGTGACGTAGAATTTGGACTACAGGTACTAGATTTTACTTGCGGATTCGCCCGCATGGTCGGAAAAGAGGTCGGTAAAGTTTTTTACTTTAAAAACCTTATCCATGCCAAAATACAAATTTGTGCCACGGTGATCGGTCAAACGGTGTTCGAGTTTATCAATCTCATACATTTTATATACATATAGAAGATAGATTATTTACGTGACGTTGTATAAATAAGTAACTATAAATACTTACATGTATGTTTAGTGATGTATGATTTCATAGCCGGATCATGAGGCAGGTCATCAACCTTCGGTAGGTTTTTTGCGATGACGTCTAGTAGGTAGGTACATGAGAATTAAATAGATATAGTTTTTATCCACTCGTAGTCTCTTAAAGGGTGTTGACTTTTCTACAATGTTTTGTAGGATATGTATATGTATAATTATGCATAGGTATTTTGTCCATGTTTGTTTTTGAGAGAGCTCAAAAAACCATTTAAAAGCTGTTTATTTAATACGTTTGTTGGTATAAGTACATTAACAGTTATCAAATTTGCCTTCGGTAACGTTAGATTAAAATCTACGAGGTATTATTTACGAAAAAGGAGTGAAGGAGTATGTAAACATCGTAGCAGGGTGCAGTTCTGTAGTTTCTGATTATTCCCATGGACAGAAGGCGTGATTTTACTTATGTAGGTACCTATTATTTTTGTGAGTGGTATTTTTGTCCAATAATAATAAAATGAATTATTGATGGAACTGCATGAGTTACCTATCTTAAACTACGTGTTAAAATAAAGTTACAACATTGATCACGCGTGTCAGCACATGAGTAAACACGTGGTTATGTGGTCATAATATTAGCATATACTTACTGATTTTGACGTAGCATTTCTTGTTAGTTTATTTTTTTAAAAAACTATCATTGTTGCTTCTTTTTAACCGACTCTCAAAAAGGAGGAGGTTAATAATGATCGAGTCTAAGTATGTTTTTTTATATATGTTCACCGATTTTTCCGTCAATTGTGGACCTATTTATTATTTTTTTTTTTTTGTTTAAATGGGTATTCTCTCGAGGAGGTCCCATTGTCATCAAGTTGGAATCTGATGAGAGGATCCCATGGAAATCGAGGGAATCCCTCAAATTTTACAGGCAAAGTTATAGCGATTTGGGTATTTTTTAAAGTATCTTGAGCATTTTTGCTCTCGGAAATCATCATTTGGTAAAGTTGAGCTGATGATGAAGACCACAGACGGCCATCGGAACTACTCAATGATAAATATTTCACGGGTTGCGATTCGATTAAGCAATTTATTCTCGTCACAAAGCGTATGGTGAGTGGTTGTTAGGGTATAATTAACGTCCCAGCATCGGGAAAAGCAATATTTTGTAAAAGGTGATGAGCAGTTGACATTAGGCTGTTGTAACTTAGATAAATTACAAACTGACCCACTGAAATGTGAAAAATAAGAAACTTTTTTTAAATAAAAGGCTTACAATTATTTTTCACTTTGTAGTGTTTTTTTGGAAGTTGGTTATTTTTTTTTTGTAAAAAGGTTTTTTGCTCTTATTGCTTTATTTTATTAGGTTCACCAATAATTGAATATACTTACTTGAATATACAAACACGTCTGACTGAGTCTAACGCCACTCTTATTAATGAATAAGAACAGCAGTGGGAAAAATATAGGCTGATTATAATGATAGGGAGTGCCCTATCATTATAATCAGCCTTTATTGTTGCAATGCTGGGTCACAGGCCTCCTCTCTTCAAGAGGGAGTGGGCTATCCTGAGGACGTTGGCTGACCGCTAGGACTCTTCGATTCTAGGACGCTGGATACGACTCCATGCGGTGAAGTAGATGGGGATGGGAAAGTCTCTAGCGGGTGTACTTAGTTTAAAATTTATATAATTACCCGTTAGTTTAGTTCATTTACTAACACTAGATATAAGGCATTTTATACTGGTACAGTCAGCATCAAAAGTCGATGATCACATTCAGATTTTCAAAATCACTGTACACTATATCATCCATATATCACTCAACTAGATAGGGCGCCAGTATTGAATGAACATCAATAAAGTTCAAAATTAACTGAACACTACTCATCAAAGGTCACTGAACACTACTCGTCTAAGGTCACTAAACACCATTTTGTCAAAAATTGCTGATCGTTATAATATCCGAAAACATCATAACAGTATGTTTTACAAAAGTCACTGAACAATATAAAATGCTTGTTTTGGTTATCTAGTGTAATCACGGCAACGTCCAAAAATAACTTAACATCATAAATAACAAAAGTTACTGAACATTACTTTGTTTCGGAACTTTACTTACTATCAAAAGTAGCTGAACTGCAAACTAAAAAAGTGCTCGTTACTGTCTTTAGAGTTATAAATCCAGTCTTGTCCCATCCAAACTAAATCATGTAAAAAAAAATTAAATGGATGTAAACTTCGAATTTAACTTTCCAAAACAATTTTGTTTTTTTTTCATAGTATCAATGAGAAATATTAAAAGTGGGTGTTCAAGCAGCAAGCACATTTTTAAGCCTATTTTTCAAAATAAGCTCGCAAGCACGAATATAAAGAGAAGCATATTCCGCTTAAAAATTATTCCGTCGAAGTCATGTAAGCTATATTACGATTGAATAGTAACCTTATTTGTATAGCTATAAGACTCACTATTAAAAATCACGCAGATTCTGTTTGAATTTATACCATCGACGTAATTAATGATTTTTTTAGTTATATTGAATTGTAACCTTATTCGTAAAGCAATAAGAGTCATTTTCAAAAATCACGCAGATTCTGTTCAAATTCATACCGTCGACTTAGTTTATGATTTTTATAGTACGATTGAATTAGAACCTAATCTGTATACATATAAGACTCATTTTCAAAATTCACACAAATTCCGTTTTAATTCAAGTCTTTGGGAAACATAGTTGTGGGTATTTGAAAAACTGTAATATACCAAACAAATTACCTACCGAAAAAAAATACACACATAAATTAAACCTAAAAAACATTTCATTTTGTTCAGGGACTTTAGAGATAAACGATGGTACCTATGCTATTTTTGTCAAAAACTTGTTCAGAGACTTTTGAGATGAAGAATGTTATGCTTTTTTTACTATAACTTTGTTTAGCGACTTTTGAAAAGTGATGGTCACGTAGGTGACCATCACTTTTGCCCTACTTATGCCCTTTTTTTTGCCCTAATCATTCATTTCTGGCGCTTGTCATGTTGAGCGATTTAGGTATAATACGGTGTACACCGATTTTGAAAATCTAAATGTGGTCATCAACTTTTTATGCTGACTGTACCTACTAACAAACTATGGAACTTGATTCTGAAATAAATGTTTATTATTAATTTTAATCCACGCGGGCCCAGTGCGGGTTGGTAGATGTCACATATCTTCAATTTTTTTTGTTCTAGGACATGCCGGTTTCCTCACGATGTTTTCCTTCACCGTTTTGAGAGCATTGGTGATGAAATAATTTAAACAAACTAAAGCGCCTGACTGAGTTCGAACCTACGACCTGCAACTCGTAAGTCGCGGCCGTTATCACTGGGTCACCACTCTGCTCTCCTGCACTCCCTAACATTCACTCAAACTCAAAACATTTATTTCAATTAAATCATTTACAGGCACTTTTGAATTGTCAAGAAGTCGGTTAGTCAGAAAATATGAAGCTAATTTTATTGTAATTTGTTATCTGGTTAAATTTTTTAAGGGTGTATACCTGAAATAAAATGATTTGATTTGATTATAGGTACTTCACCTCTGCCTAATCCTTCGGTAAATACAGGCGTGATGATATGCTATTACTATGTACGTACGAGGTTTATAAATGAAGGAGTCGACCTTTTGCTAGATATTCGGGAACACTATGTCTGTTTTCCAAACACGACACGGAAGGTTAAGTTTGAATTTTCCCATAATATTATGACTTCCTTACTATTATTTCATTGTGTTAGGGTTTCTGCGTCAGGTCGTCGTCGTGTCAGCGTCGTGGGTTGAAAATCAGACACAAGGCTCTTTATGATAACGTGTAATATCGTTTTTACAGTATGTGTGTGGATGGCTTTTTCACAATATGTTTTTTCAGTCTATCAAAAAGTACTCTGTGATATGTTTTAAAGTGGTTCGAATTTTCGTGAGATCGTTGGCATGGCACCAAGACACTAAAAAGCCGTAGTGAGTCGCTAGTGTCGCGCCATTGTCTATTCCCCATGCCGGAGCGGCCTTTGTCATCGATTGGCCAGTAGATGGCTCTGTGGTCGTCAACACATTGCGTACATTGTTATCCTGTATTTTGTTATCTATGATTGTTTTGACGTGCATTATATTGTAGCACAGACCACAGACTAAGAAGAGAAGTTACCTTTATTGTAGTCTGATCGGCATTGGCATTGCCATTATGTCAGTTCCAAGTCTAAATTATCCGGTGTTTATATTTTTACACACTAAAATTATTAAAGATCAGAACAGAATAGGATCCCACTTGTTCTTAAATGTGTCTGATACAGCGAGCTTTTTTATTAATTCTATGCGCTGTGAACGTACAACATGGTCAGAAATGTAGACTAAATACTAGAATACATTTCGGTGAGCCTTTACCAGTTATTGTAAGAAATGGAAAACTTTTGGAGCCGACGGACAACCTCGGTAACATCGAAATGAATTATGGTGATACTCTTACCTTGAGTTGCGAAGGAACAGGGAGTATACAACATCCTAACGCGCAGCGTGGACTATCAGTTGCTGATATAAGATGTCAAGGGGGAGACATGTTCCAAAACGAGGAATGGCTGAACGAACCAGGTCGATTTTCTCATTTCAAATGTAATTTCCCGCCAGAACATAAGAGCCAACGAACAGAGCGCACGTGTTATGATAGTAACCCTATCATCGAAGTTGGCTACAGCATCGGAAACCAATTTTATCCTGTTTATGAGTCTTGTTTCAACGAAGCTGGTCTGACTCCTATCTACTCAAAGTACACCCAGAAACCTTACAACTCTTTATTCCAAACTAGAGTAACTCGGCCGTATTTTATAGCGGATAATAATTATGGGAACATTCCGGTTAATTCCTTGTTTTCACCAGGAGGTCTAAGAGCGGCAGTTGAGCAGTTGGTAGGGACTGTTATTGATGACTATTTTACAAAGACAGAGCTCCTATCTAGAGGACACTTGGCTGCTAAAACCGACTTTGCTTTTGCATTTGGAGAGCGCGCAACGTTCCACTACGTGAACTGCGCTCCACAGTGGACTGGCTTCAATGGCGGAAATTGGAACACTTTAGAAGTTGATCTGAGGAACCATATTCACGCTGCTGGCTACGACACTGTAATTTATACTGGAACGTTTGGATTAACGCAGCTTATCAATGATATGGGTCGTCGAGTAGACATTTATTTAACCACTGACGCGAATAATAATCCGGTGATACCAGTCCCTCAGTTTTACTACAAGGTTGTTTATGAACCTTCAAGTAAATGTGGTGTGGCTTTTGTTGGTATCAACAATCCATACTATACGGCACAAGAAGCCCGGCAGATGTTCTTTTGTGAAGATGTGTGTAGAGGCAACCGTGATTTCTGGTGGTTATCT
Organism: Mesoligia furuncula; assembly: GCA_916614155.1. Lineage (NCBI taxonomy): Eukaryota > Metazoa > Arthropoda > Insecta > Lepidoptera > Noctuidae > Mesoligia > Mesoligia furuncula. Next base: position 16,483,952 of record OU744791.1, on the reverse strand, counting down.
TGGCATCCTGATTACCCTAGTGAAGGCTACACGTTCTGTTGCACTGTAGAAGACTTCAGGAGGACTGTCCCACATTTACCACCATTTCAAGTCGATGGTCTTTTAACTTGAACGAACAATATTTCTAAGTCTCAAATAAATCATTTTAACAAAGAAATATTTTCTCATTCAGATAACCTACTATTAAAATACGAATAGTTCTAAACGGGAGAAAGTATGTTATTGGACGTTATTCTTTTTCGGGAAACATTATTTTTCACACGGTATGAATAATACATTGTACGAGGTTATTAGCCTGACATAAATATATGAATACGGTTACATGTTATCAGCATTGCTGATGGATTGACAGTGTGTGACCTCAGGGTCTCACATTTACCTATACCTACATATAAGTAATATGACTGCTTAACTAGCTTTCGCGTCTCATGGAGTGCCCGCGCTTTTACTTCGTTGTCAGTTGTCACTTAGCGTTCTTTCAGAGATTTTTTGCTCGACTCATAAGGGTTCTAGCGTGATGTTAAGTAACCTTGAAGAAGGCTATAGCTTTCCTCAAGAATTGGGCTATCAAATGCTTAAAGAACTTTGTAAATCAGACTGTTATTTCTAGAGATTAATGCGTTCAAACAAACAAACTCTCCAGCTTTATTATTAGTATAGATTTTATTGCATTTCACTCTACTACTACTAGCTCATGCTTCTCTAGAATTATATTAAAGGTTGTTAGGTGTTTTTTTTATATTTTAAAGCTGCACTGGTTGCAGACAAACACACAGACTTCTGTGATTTCACGGGTTTCGTAAAATACGAGAACGAAGTCAGGAGGGTCAATTTAACCGTTATTCTTTACACTGTTAAGTTAGGATACCTATCAACGAAATCAATTATCCAGATCTAGCTATCGTGAATCTCACCTGCACCTGGGGAGCAATTCTCGTATTTTTAAGAACGTTCACAGTTCCAATCTGTCAAAAATACCTCTAATTTCCCTAAATTTTTGACAAGTTTTTGACATTGATTGGACAAATTGCGAATTGGAAAAATTCCGAATTGGACGTTGTGAGAATTGGACATTTTGAGCCCACTGGACATTTTGCGAATTGGACATAATGCGCCTAAAGGGATTGTCGCTGAGATTGCGACATGATTTTAAACGTTTTTTTAAATACGAGAATTGGCCTTCTGGTTACTGACAGAACATGATAGAAGGCCTTGTCAACCTCGTGAATAAGCATAATCATAATACAAACAAAAAAATCACATAAATTGAGGCAGCCCCAGTAAGTTACAAAAGTACTTGTGTCGGAGCTGTCTCGCTCTTCCCATAAGTGGTAACTTAACAATGATGAGGCGTAAAAGATTAAAAAAAAAAGAAAAGTATAAATAAAATAAAAATAAAACATTAATTTAGCAGCTCTCAGTGTGTGTTTGTGTGTGTGTGTGTGAGTGTACCCACTTTTTTTTTCAGCTTATCCTGGTCAGAATATTTTCTGTTTCGTCATACGTTAGGGATCTCAACCATTCAATTATTGTTTTTTTTTACAATCGTATAACAGCAGGGGATATTATATATCTAATTTACGGTTCAGTTTTTGTAGGTGGATTGTGTAACATATTGACGTCAGCGTCATAATCAGCAGATAATGTTCCCACTACTGGGCCACGGGCACAAAGCCTCTCCTCTAAGAGGGGATCTCATTAATAAAGTATGCATAATTACATTACACTTGTAGATAAAGATGAATCAAAAGTTACTCAACGTCAAGTCGTATGTCCTTCATTAAGGTAGACATAATGATCGAGTATAATAATAGCTAATTATGAACTAATGTGATGCGTAGCTTTCTCCTTGCGTATTTAAAGTTTAATTATAGGAGCACTTGACCAGTATCTTTTAGACCTTTGGAAGGGCCAGTTTGTGTTTGTGTGTGATTGTAAATACTCATTGTTCGGACAAAATGCAGGTTACAGCGGTAAGTTTATGAAACATCCTGTTATCTATTCAGTACATGATTCTGAACGCCCCTGCGTTATTATAAATTTTTCATAGGTGATTAAAAAAAATTGTTGTTGACCACGTAGATATTGCACTTTTCTATGAAACAGCTCATAATTTTTTTTATAACCGTCGAGACACATTTCTACGTATTCTAGAATCAGATAGAACTCTAGAATCATGTGCCGAATTCATGGTTACAGTTTACACGTCGATGTATGCCACCCTGTGTTATTTGAGTATTTTTACATTATTAGGTACATGGGTGAAATCCTGTATTTGAATTCTAGCAATACTTATGTCCTGACGATTTAGTTTCGAATTTAGGATTAGGTGAAAACTAACAATAAATAATAATTATTGTAGAATTGGATACTGCTAAACGGTAACCTATTAATTATGTATACCTATCTGACCTTACTTATAAGGCAGCGACCAACCTCCCAACCAACCAACCAACCAACCAACCTACCAACTTCTCAATATTGTTCTCGTTTGAAACGAAGCTCTCAACTACGTCCTTCTATAATAGTTTTTCTATGTTTTTTTTCAGATTCTAATTTGTTTGGTAGTAATATCAACAATCCAAGCAGCCTTGGTTACAACAATTCTAAAACCAAAGCTAAACTTGATGCATTCACAGCGTTTACAAAATCCGGAAATACTGAAATATAAATCACCAGAAGAAAGACGTAAGTTCTCTTTATTTCCAAAGAGCTCCATGAAGTACGTGATATCATTAGAACCGATCTTCAAAATTGCAACTCACAAACCAATGGTACATGGAACGAAGAAACCATTGATGAAGAAACTCCACCTACACGATAACAAGATTATAGTTGTAGAAAATGAAACTGGACAGCCAAGTACAGAACCAATGTATGAAAAAGAAATTGCTGTAACTCCTAAGGTGGACACTGTTCTGGTCGGTGAAGAAATAAGTATAGAAGTTGTCGAAGACAAATCCGAAGAAAGTAATGAAAAACAAAATGATAAGAGCGAAGAAGAGGATAAACTACAAAATGAATCTAATGAATTTAAAACGGCAACAGCCGATACTGAAAATAAGAAATCTTCTGATTTAAAAGATCCTATGTACTCATCCATAGCAAAGCCTATTGAAGTTAGTACAGAAAACAAAAACATAGAAGCTTTTTCTGAAAATAAGGAATCTTCTGATTTAAAAGATCCTATGTACTCATCCATAGCAAAGCCTATTGAAGTTAGCACAGAAAACAAAAACATAGAAGCTTTTTCTGAAAATAAGAAATCTTCTGATTTAAAAGATCCTATGTACTCATCCATAGCAAAGCCTATTGAAGTTAGCACAGAAAACAAAAACATAGAAGCTTCTTCAGATGTTTCTAATGGCAATAAAAAATCTAAAGAAATTGAAACGCCAGATTGGACGGAATTCATCTTCGTAGATCTAGCAAATAAACCTACAGAGGATGACAAGATTAGCAGTGAAGAGGAATACGTCACCACAGAATTTTATGAAGAGCCAGAAATAGTTCGGCAAAAAAGGTAATAGTTCTGTTTAATTAATTTTAGTCAGATTCTTATTTCGTCTCTCTTTTTACCATTGAAAAGGTGTTTATTTTTCTAGAATTCGAACTTGTGAAATTAGTTTCCTTACCTATTAAATAAAGATGACTGTAATTATGGTGTCGAATGTAAGTCAGAAATGAGACATGTAATAGAAAATACAATTTCAGAAAAGAATATGGTGATCCCATTCTTCTTATTTACCGTGTTGATAACAAAAAAAGGCACGAAAAATAAATATCGTTTTATAAATTTATTTGGCCCAAAATTCAGCAACGCGGATACCATTATTTTATCCCATTTATGAGGTGGAAAAGGTGTTCATTTGGTTTTATTTGATGATATTTGTGTTATTTTCAGGGGTAGCAACGTGATTGAAGAGGAGAAAATCTTGCTTCCACAGTAGCAGGATATAAATACACCTGGAAAGATACGAGACTGAACAACGATGTGGCTTACAAAAATATTCATTCGTGAATAAAATATGAACTGGATTATTTAGGTCATTGAAATATTATTCGTCTTACCGGATTTGAATATGATTTCACGTTGTCAATATGACAAAAATCCGTTGGATTTTGCACTAAAATGACGATAATAGGCATTTTAGATAACAGCCATAGTAAACGAATTTGCGGCTTGTTTCTGATTGTTTGTATTATCAGTTGTTTTATCAGAGTATTACTCTTCTGCCATGAGCATTCGATGTTCTTCATGACGACTGTATATTCGAAAGAAAATAAAACTATTATCTAAAAAATATAATTATTTATTGACGTTCACTACGAAAAAACTTACATTTATAGGCACCTAAAATGTACACACTTATCCTAGGTACAACGTAATGGCAAATAATCAATTCTCCACGTGTTTTTGTCACACAATAACATCTCAATGATCACACTAGTGAGAACGAAACATAAATAAAATGTAACCTAAGGGCAAAACAGAGACATACCGGCTGGTAACTATCTTTCACACCAAAGCTAATGTACACATAAAAATACAGATCGTTTACACGCTACGATTCTAACGATGCACTCGCTTATGCTTACAGTTTTAAGACAATACACGCAAACAGTCAAGAGACCTACAAATTACTTGAATATTTAACAAAATACATGTAACGAAACAAGAGTCAGAATCAGAACAAACACAACCACACAACAAAATTAGAATACAATTTATTATAATACCTACCTAATTTTAGCAAAGCGAGCATTCGGAACTAAATCCAAAATCCGTAGCGAGTAAACGACGTAGAATTACAAAGAATAGACGAAATCATTTATTTATTGTACTTGTAGATCGTGTCGAGGCTGACTTCTAGTTCTGGTACGTGTCAATAGATGGCGCTATTTCTTGCTGAGTCTAAAGACGTCATTTAGCGGCGCGTACGGTGTCCGCGTCGGGATTGCGTTAAACGCATATGAGGCTTGTGCGTCTGCGCGGAGGATCACGACACCTGCACAAGAAATATTCGTTTAGTAATTTACTAATATTTAGAAGCAACAGTTCAGAAATTTACACAGTGTTATCTAAGAAACAATGAAATAGTTAGTAACAAAGAAGTAAAGTATTTAAGAAGAAAACGTATTGCGCCTACCCCAAGCAACATGGGACAAGAATGTACGCACGGCTACACATCAAGCTATATATAACCAGTATAAGCTGACTTCTGATTGTACGAAAAACCTATACAATGCGAGGTCAGCTAAACTAGCCGTGTATCCACCACATGAAATACAGATATAAACGTGGAATTTTTAATATGTAAACAATGTAAAAGGGCAGAAAAATGATGACGATGATATTAGAAGCAATAAAGAACGGAACAAGAATTTAATTTCAACGGTGGAGAAGGGAGTTAATTTTTTTTTTTAAACCGCAAATCAAATATTGTAATAAACATTCCAAACTACGGTAAAAAATAAGAAACTAAATAAAATTAGTAAAAAAATTAAGGCAAGGCTAAACAGTGTAAATTCAGTTGATTACAGAGTACTGATAAAGGTTAAAAATTATCTTTAACTACAATATGACGATGTAACACATAGAAAAAACAATGATACAAAATAAAGATATGACTCAATGGAAAGCAATTAGTTGTACCTAATAATGATATGATCACCAATTAAGTAATTATTATGAAAGATTAAATGAACATGCGGAAACAAAATCATAATTACTGGAAGCACTTACAAATAGAACTTTAACTTAAAATTAAACTAATCAAGATCATTAGCAATAGTTTACTGCTATACTAACGACTGAGCAAGGAATCTCAGGGATCAGAAAAATATTAATCAGAAAGATTGAATGTGTAAATGAAGCCGGTGTTTTGGCTGAGCTTGGGAGAGGCCCATGTTGAGCAGTGGACTGCGATAGGCTGAGTTGTTTTTGATGTGTCTTCTTCCCATCTAGCAGCACTAGAAAGTGGTGAAGGGCGGGCGTTTTAAGGGGACTGTCTTATACAACGTTATTCTTAGTATAATATGCGAAACCTGAATATAGTTTGTTCAGAGTCAGTAACTGAATCGATTCCAATATTTTTTACCCCATGTTATATTTTGTCCCAAAATTATTTAAAAAAGGTTAAAAGTTGGAAACCGAGCGACACTAAGTAGGTTATCCAATCTCCGCGCCGAACGGTTAGCTAGGTATTATTATCAATGAGCGCAAGACAGCGCGGCGCGAGCGGCGCGGGTGAGCATGTTTTTGTACGGATAAACAGGTAACTTAACAAGCTTATAACTTTGTGATTTTTCATAATACAGTTTTGAAATTTTGTACATAGATTCTTTACATAAAAATACTATACACGTGTTTCGGATTTCGCATGTACTAAAAATAATGTTGTATAATTAAAATTTTCGAAAATTGCTCATTCTCAGCCTAACTTGAGTAAATGAGTTTGATTTTGATTGATTTCGATTTTTACTGACTTTAAAAAAAACAGGTTATCAATTCGACACGTATGTAGGTAATATTATTGGAACTGCATTATATTCACATATGACAATCTATTAGGGCTTTCAAACAAATAGGTACACAAAATTTTATAGATGTATGTATGTATTTATGCATGTATGTATGTTTGTCCACGAATTTCTCTGCAGCTATTAACCGGATCGTTACCATTTTTTTTTATTGGCTTACATTTACTTTAACTTAGGGAACAGTGCAAGTTTCACCAAAATAAATTCAGTAATTTTCAAGATATGGACTAATACGTGTAGGTAAGTGTGACGGCCTGGCTTATTGCTACGAGCTACGGGTGTAGTAATATTCCAGTTATTACTTAAAACTAAAAATTACGAAATAAAAAAGTAATTTACAAAAATAAAATTAACTCAAAATTATGAAATAACTTTAATTTTGGTAGACGGTTGCAAAAAACTTAAACTAAAATACAGATTCCAAGACACCGACTTCTGAAATTAAAGTTATTGCATAATTTTGAATTAATTTCTTTTTGAAGTCAATTAAATTTTTTTTACATTACTTTTTTGTAAATATTACTTTCGTAAAAGTTTAGTATCCGTTACAGCTTCCAATTAAAAATGACTTAACTATGCAATACTTACATTATGGTGCTCGTTTCTTCGCTATGTGTAAGGTGACTATGATTAATATGGTGCTAAGAACTAAGATGACTGCTGTACAATTCCAGAAAACGTTAAACATTTCTGTCCAATGAATTCTTATTTTCATATCGTCCGACCGAATTCTGAATGTCTACTGGTACTTTATTTTCATCGAACATTAAATCACAAACGTTTAAAAAAACATCGAACCTTTTATATCTTTTTAAGTACACGACGTATAATACGTGAACTTTGGTAATCTGGCAACATTAAAAGTCAACGAAGAATACAATTGAATACGTCTATTCTAAATAAACAATAGTAAGTATGTATATATATCTTTGGTTTTGTTTGATTCAATTTGTGATGTTTTTTTATTTTATTTTTTTTGTATTAGTTCTTTTTCTGCATTTGAATGGATTCAATAATAAAAAAAAATATATGCAAAGATTTAAACTATGTTTTTTTCGACTCATATATTAATATAGTCGCTGCCATAACAGAAGATTCAACCAGTCTATCAGATTCGGTCGGACCTCATGCATACTTTACCAATGCAAAGGCAGCGTGAAGCGACAGCGTGATACCGAGCCCTTGCAAAGCGAACAAGTGAGACACTTTCTACCTGAGGGGTTCACTTTCACTTTGATCTTGGTCTGCGGCGATAGCACGCCATAGTCGACGTCTTCGTACAAATCCTGTTTGAGGAGATTTTATGGCGTTAATAAAATAACAAGAAAGTAAGAGTGGATGGATGTTTATAGATACACTCTTGTTTTTAATTGTGGTGGAAGCTAAATAGGTCTACATAGGTCTTTGATACTAACTTAAGGAATGTTGCAAGATTATTTGATTTTTGTCGAGGCATCAAATGATTTTGTTAACTATATTTTGTTAACTTTAAACCTCAAACGGCGAAAATATTCCAACCTGATTGGGAGTTATATGTTCGAGCCGTTTGGGGTTTAAACACTAGGGCCATGGGTCCGAGTGCCCACTTGGTTTTTCAAGATATCGCCAAGCGGTTAGTCGACTCTTCACGTGACCAGAGGGCTGGCCTATTTCTTGGCCAAAGAATTAGTATTGTCATTCAACGTGGCAATGCTGCTAGCCTTTTGGGCACTGTTCCTGTTGACAGCGATGCGGACGAATTTTTTGATGCCCTATGATTATTTTACTTATTTTTTCATATAAATGTACATATTATTATTATTATTTTAAATATTAGCATAGATTATTATAGAACTAATTTTGGTTATTATATTAATAAGTAATATAAAAAAAAACTTTATTTGGTCATGTTATTTAAATATTCCACACACTAACAAACTTCATAATATTCAAAAACTTCTTCCTTTTTTCTTTATTTTTTTATCGACTATTCCACAGAACAACCCATATTACCTTTAGCATCATGAACTAGTCCGTTCAGTTCAGTAAGGTCAATTTCAATAACTTTAAAGGGACGTTGAGCTTTAAATCTACTGTTAAAATCATCAGGAGGATTACATACCTCAACCGTGTATCCTGCAGGGTTGTTTAGGCCCAGCTCTCTCAACGTGACTGCGACGTCCGAGGGCGTGCCGTCCGTGCGACGGTTGACGAACGCCACCGCATACGAGTAGAACTGGCCCTGGATCGGCAGGATCGGACGTGACCAGATCTCGATACCCCGGTGCTGTGAATGCATAATAAGATGGAGTTAATATGATGCAGGGTTGGAAGCAAAAATTTCAATAATGAGTCATCAACATCCGAATCCAAACACGGGGGGTCACGATTAGTAAAGCCGAATCCTTGTGATCACCTTCCTGCTCCTTTATCAGATTATGTTCTCTAATTTTGGCGGTTAAAGTTTTGTTAATTATTTTTGTAGGGTCGTAGAATCTTAAATGTGAATGTCACATTTTTTAAATGCCTGAGAGTGAGTGTCTCTTGTTATGCACAAAGATAAATCCAGTAATGACATCACTTAAATTGCAGAAACCTAGCAATAACTTTTCTGTTGCCTTGAATACCTCAAAGATCTTACACATTTTTATTGTCCTAGCCTAATTTACCTTGTATATCCTCCTGCCTTGAATTCCCAGTGGGTCTTGGTCGACTTCGATAATCTTCCTGTTTTGCAGGATCGCCTTATACTCTGGCCGTATGGTCCTCAAGTCCACGCTCATGAGTAGCGGTGCTGCCAGGATCGCCCAGATCGCGAACTGCGTCTTACTCTGCTCGTATGATAGGCCGAAGTTGCCGATAATCAGCTGGAAATGGTAAAATTGGTAAGTTAGATGCTTAGAGTTAGGGGCTTCTTTAAAATGTGTAGGTAGTACAAGTTTGAGCATCATGTCTATCAATATAATGTAGCTTTTAATTTTTGTTGTGTAATAGAGCTTCTCTTTCTTCTTTTCGTTTCGGTCTATGATGCTTATAGTGTTTGAGTCCAGTAGGTGGCCACATTTATTGCGTTGTTCAAATCCAAATCTAGGGCTAGCACGATATGTTACTGTAGTTTATTGTATTCGAACATTAAATAAGGTAATTTCAAAACATGCAACAGCAATTTAATGAAATACGAATGTCGTTGTCCCTTGATAATATGACAACCCAGTACAAATTGTAGGCGTTGGAAGCAAAGATGCTGGTAAACAGTATTTGATAAAGATTCCTTACCATGTCAGGGTCATTCCAATGTCCAGGTCCGGCGTTGGGTACTATGACGTCCTGATGGTTTCCGTAGTAGTCTATGATAGACTCGACGGACGCCCACGAGTCTTGTATGTCGTCGAAGTTACGCCACAGGTTGCAATGGTCGATGATCGACGAGAAGTTCGGCTGGAAACGTTAATTTTAATGATTATAATTAAGAAACTACAAAAAATAAAACGGAGGTTCATATGAAATTGCATGGTTTTCATAAAATGTCTGGCACACAAGGCCTAGTCTTAGTCTAGTCTAGTTTTTTGAGAATTTTGAGAATTATTCTCAAAGTAAAATAGGCCTGGTGAATCAGATACCCGTTAGGAGAGAAAAAATAAAGTGAAGACAAAAAGATGCAGACGGCAGTACGAGTAACCTAATACCTATTAAAATAAAAGAAAATACGTTAATTTGCGGTAAACATGACGCAGAGAAAGAACACAAATACAAAAAAAGAACAAGATTGGTGAAAATATGCGTTACGTCTACGCAACACTGTCGTCGCACTGCATACTGCTGCGACCCTATGCGAGACAGAATCCCAGCGCTAGTTTCCAGCGACAGCCCGCTTAAAAATTATTACTGAACGACTATCTAAAGTATTTAAATAAAATGTTTCTTCAAAAATGGTGCTACTACACTTCTTCAGTCAGTAAAGTAGCTAAAGTAGCTTGTATAATTTTTAGAATATAGTTTAAGAATGTTAGTTTGCATAATTTGTTTCGCTATCGCTACTGCTAACTGAATCGCATGAATGGATAGAATGAACGCATTGTTACATCCTTCACACATATTATTAACGTTTGCCTTGTGTTAGTTGCCAACACAAGGCAAACGTTCAAATTCAAATGCGTAGCAAGCGCCTTCAAATTCAAAAGAGGCAATTTTGCGCTCGCGCAGAAAAATTCTCTGTTTGCATTAGCGGCGTGCATGTGTACTAGTGTAGTGGATAGTAAGCAGAACTAATAGACAAACGATGGCCTTGCTTATTGGGAGACGTTGACAATATCATATGGTAAACTGAGACATAATTTCCATAGCCGTTGCCAAATTATGCAAAATTTGTGAAGTTTGAAGAAAACATAACTTCTTCAAACTTTGCGTAAGACTGGTGAAGATGGTCACATCTTCACCAGTCTATGTGAGTTATGAATTTTATTTATTTTTTCTACGAAAACTCAAAGACGGTTTAGCTAAGAAAACTTCTAACTATCACATCATAGTTTCTAATAAACCTTTCATTTGTAAAGACGGAATATTTCACTTCATAAAAATCTAAATCAGCACGATCCAAAGTCCAAAAATTGTAGGAACCAAATAGATCCTCACCTGGATACCAGCATATATTTGGTAGACGGGCCAACTGCAAGAGTAGACCATCTGTTTGCCAGTGAGATTTAGCTGTCTTCCGAACTCAGGGTATCCGTAATCCATGTCTGCAGGCAGGGCGTAGCATCCATCCAGTTTTACGTAGTCCACGCCCCACGCAGAAAAGGTTGCCGCATCTGGAGTAGGACATTATGGTTTATTAGTGATGAAAAGGTACGAAGAACATTATTAAAATCATTTTTTTTTTGTTTTTCTATTTTTTTTTTACCCCTCAGTAAATAGAACACTATTTGCATCGATGAACATTGAATCGAGTCCATTGTCTTCTTTTAATATACCTACGCTTTTACTGCTAGAATTTGCAGGTTTGTTTGCGTTGCAGCTCTATTAATTCTTTAGCTCTTAATCTCATTGTCTCATACCTACTGCCATTTCAGTGCTTCTGATATCAATTTTAAAGGAATAAACCGAACTGGTTCCGTTCCGCTGTTTGTTTAATTACTTATGTTCGGCTCCTGTTTAATTTTGATATTTGCTTTTACAAACATGCATAACCTGAACAATAAAATCAGTGAAAGGCTTGGTGTTAAAACGACCGATTTTTAAGTATTTTCGCTTATGTCTTATAGCTTTATTTACCAGAAGTTATGCATTCAATAAAAATACATTCTTATCGAACTTTCACTCAGTAACAATAATATTGTTGTTGTTATTATTGGTAGGTGTATTTAGAACCGGATTTGCTACATTTAGCAATTCCCTACAGAATTTGCAAATGAATTTATTGTTGCAAGCGGCAACATTTAAGCAACTGTTGTCTTGCAACAACTATTACTTGGTTTCAAGGATAAATTGGTAATTTATAATGATACGTTAAATCCTGTAACATTTGGGAGTGTTTCTTCTATTGTTTTACATAATAGAAATACAATTTCAAACACAAAAAAGAATTCGTATTTGGATGTAAAATCGCCGATCGTCCTGTGGAAACAGAACTATTTTTTACTTAACATAATATTCCTGAAGCAGTGTAATCTATTGTTTTCTTTCTACAATGATGAATAAATGATATACGATTCATTGTTCTAATAATGAAACAAAAAATCAAATCCACCGATAGATGGCGTTACAATATAATGTTACAAACATGCTCTCACGCAGGTTGTTGCATGCCTTTATAATTCCAATTATGTATAGCCAGTTACGAAGTTAGAAACACAACTGACAGTAAAATAACGTAACATACGGGTCATTTTGGATTTGTTCATGCGTGTCTTTCTATCTACGCATGCGTGTGCGCATTTCAATTATATAACTCTTTTAAGTTTGACAGTTAGAGTTAGGTGAACTGTTGATGATGTATACTTATGTAAATGAGTTTGATTGAGAGTTTTTGGCTTGAAGTGTAACTGATGTGCAAATTATTCCGTTTTGGGGTATTTTCCAGATTGTTTGGTTTGGAAAATATACGCGTCGTAGTGTCTCTCTGAAGATATAGATGTGACCCTGATTTATCGATATGATTAGTGGGTCACATCGATAAATCAGGGTCAGGGAAGAGTGCTTCTACTGGGACAAATCAGGGCACAAAATTATGCTGGCTAAGTATGGAAAAAAACATAAAAACTTGCACTCAATGAACATTTTCATGCAAGTTGTGGGCTCTTGTACAGCGAAAAACCGGACTTGAATAATACCGGAACATCCCTATCCGTAGGAACACTAGTGTGAATATGCCGTACAAATTATTAATTAACCTTACATTTATTCATGTTTAGCCTATTAACGGGGTTCCTAGCCTAATTACTTCCAACCAATAAACACGCGAAATATGCACGCAATACTCAACTTAATAGTGCAGTCCAATTAAAATACTGTCGTACAACGTCAGAAGAAGTCGCGTGTATGTACTAGTAGAACCATAAAATATATTATATCATCTGCCTAGCCTTTTCCCAACTATGTTTGGGTCGGCTTCCAGTCTAACCGGATACAGCTGAATACCTTACATGGAGCGACTGCCTATCTGACCTCCACAACCCAATTACTGGGTAATACGATACCCCTTGATAAGACTGGTTGTCAGACTTTCGGGCTTCTGACTACCCGTAACGACTGTCAAAGATCCACGAATGACAGCCGGGACCAACGGCTTAACGTGCTTTCCGAGTCACGGAGGGGTCACGGTATGTAAAGATGGTCACCCACTCACAGACCAACCGCGGCAAGCGTAGCTTAACCTGATCTATTGACCTGTGCGGCTGTTATTATTTAGCCACGGGCTCCTCTATATATAGACATGAGATTATTATTGAGATATGGGATATTTCGGACGGAAAGAAAAACGTGATGAAATCTTTGCAAATCTTGATTTGATGAAAGAAAAAATTAATGGGTCTGCCGAACTTCAATCAACCTGCCTAGCCTTTTTGCAGCGATGTTAGGGTCAGCTTTCAGTCTAACCGGATACAGCTGAATACCAGTATTTAACATGGAGAGCCTGCCCATCTGACCTGCACAACCCAGTTACCCTACAGTAACCCTTGATAAGACTGGTTGTCAAACTTTCTTTGGCATTCTGACTACCCGTAACGACTGTCAAAGAGCTTCAAATGACAGCCAAGACGAGGGGCCTCGATATGTACTTAATGGATGTTCACCCATCCACAAACCGACCGCGGCAAGCGTAGCTTAACCTTCGACAGACCCGTGCGGCTGTTATAATTAAAGTCTAATAATGTTTGGGCATTTGAAAAAGTCAGGGACATGAATTTTCCTAAATTATTTTACTGACTTACGAGTTGTAGGTCGCAGGTTCGAACCCGGCCAGGCAGGCGCTGTACTTTGTGCAAATAATTACATTACCACTGCTCTTAAAACGGTAAACTAAAACATCGTAAGGAAACCATGTATGTCCTAGAACCAAAAATTCGAAGATATGTGACATCTACCAACCAACACAGCATCATTTCACAAAGATGACTTTAAAAACTCCGCGAATACAATTATCTTCATCTATACTTATGTAACTAAGTTAAAGTATTGCAATAAGCATTTCTTCAAAGTCCAAAATCTATGTAGGTACTGTTATACCTTACATTAAGCATGTTTGATGCTTGTTTATAAAATAATATACAACATTATTTTTAGTATAATAATATGCGAAACCCGATGTACAAAATTTCAAAACTGTATCATGAAAAATCACAAACTTATAAGCTTGTTAAGTTACCTGTTTGTCTGTACAAAAACATGCTCACCCGCGCCTCTCACACCGCGCTGTCTTGCGCTCATTGATAATAGTACCTAGGTACCTAACCGCTCAGCGCGGAGATTGGATAACCTACTTAGTGTCGCTCGGTGTCCAACTTTTAACCTTTTTTAAATATTTTTGGGACAAAATATAACATGGGGTAAAAATGATTGGAATCGATTTCGTTACTTATTCTGAACAAACTATATTCAGGTTTCACATATACTAAAAATAACCCTGTATACAGGGACAAATTAAATTAGCTGGCGAAACAGTGCAGACGTGATGTGTATCAATATCGATATCTCAACATGATAAAATAAAAACAAAAAGATTGTTGAGTTGTTGAGTATAGTTGAGTTGTTGTTACTTAAAGTGAAAAATAAAAATAAAAAATCTTTTGTTTTATCGTCTTGAGATCGACCCATCACGTCTGTGAAGTTTACACAATGAAAAACAGATTTTTAAACTGATATTTCAGGTAATTTACACTAAATGCGGTCGATAACCCCACAAAACCGAATCTCTTCAAAGTTAGAGTGAACAGGCTTCTTCTGGGTAAGCTCACTCCATCGTCGACTTTGTCTCTGTCACCTCTGACTTAGACTAGAGTCAAGAACAAAACGATTAAAAAAAAAAAATATTTTGTGGTTAACCGTGTTTAGATCTCGATACCCATCCCGTCCGCGGAGTTTCGCTAGCAAATTTAATGTAACTCTGTAGTTTCCATTATTTCGCCTGTTCTTACTTATGTATCCTGCATTTCCCGCGGACATGACCCATTTGCGCCATATCCACATAAGGACATTTCCACACAATCCCACACATACGGCGATCCTTACATAGAGCTAGAACACACAGTCGGTCAGGAAGTCTCAAAAACTATTGCAATACACGCCATGTTGCGCAACCCTTATGATAGATACGAATGTTCAAAAGTTATTAGACGTTCCAATTCTTTTCCTAACATCCTATGAATTTATATCGGTATTAAAAGTTGTATTAGGCCATTCGCGTTGATACATCGAATAATTAATTTCGATAAGTAGGCTAAGTTGGGACATGGGTCTTTTATTGTGTCGTAAGTTATCGTATAATTTTATGTATTTTTAAGTTATAGTCTGATTACAAATGCGGAGTTTCACGCACATGTCAGTTTCTAGACTTGAAAGTTTCAACTCGTAAAAACTTTAGTATATATACGTACTACATTAGAATGACATAAATATAGTTGTGTCGCAATAAGTTTCATGAGTGTCTCTCCGAAGCAATCTCCTGGCATTTACGAAGGCATTTACGCCTGATAGAAACTAACTCAGTTAAATTTCTTGGAATATGTTTAGATAAATTTTGCTCCTGGAAAAGCCATGTTAATGACATTTGCGGTAAAATGAATAGTTTTGTCTACCCTCTGAGGCGTATTAGCTGCGAGATATCTAGAAACGCTGCAATTACCGCATATCACGGCTATATATCCTCCATTTTGCGGTATGGTATCATTCTTTGGGGTCGCTGTGTGGAAATTGATCAAGCATTTGTAATGCAAAAAAAGTGTTTGAGGGCTATATTTGGATTGAAACAAATAGATTCCTGTCGCCCGTACTTTAGAAAATAGAAGATGCTGACTTTACCATGCATTTATATCTTGGAATCCTGTATATTTGTCTTCAAGCATAAGAGTCTTTTTCAGCAAGCGACAAGCTATTATGCCCCTCGATCTCATTATACTAACAAGTTGTATAAACCCAAGACGAATCTCACACTCACTTCGAACAACAGTTATATTATGTGTATAAAATTGTTTAATAAAATTCCAAGTACCATAACGACACCCCCATTTTTTAAATTCAAGCGTATTCTAACAAACATATTAATTGATAAATGCTTTTATAGTGTACTTGAGTTCCTAGATTATAAGTTGTAAGTTATGAATTGTAGTATTAAGATTAAGATTGTGATTGAATATAAATAATTAATTGTTTCCAAATTAGAATACATTTAAATTTACTTACTTTTAATTTATTTAATGCATGCACAATTCAAATTAATTAATTTCTCTTTGTAGATTTATTTAATAAGTATGTAAAAATTGCACGCCGAAATTAATGGCAGAATAAGAGATCAATACCTATATCTTTATGAACCTTCTGTACCTTATTTATGCAAATAAATGATTTTGATTTGATTTGATTTGATTTGATTTGAAGGAGTTATGGTCTGACTGTAAAATTTTTAATGAAAATGAAAATGAATTTGAATTTTATACACGGTTTGATTAGATTTTATTAGATTTAAGACCACTTTGGCGATTGTTGCGAAGATTTTACTCTAGGATAATTTAATTTAATCATCATTAGAACATTATGTTCTTGGTTATAAAACTTTCATTACTAGGTAAACCTATTCGTCTAATTACTAATATTAGTCTAGTAAATTCCGTCATCTCAGAATAGCTTTAAACCATGTAAACGACTGACTGAGAGAGGTAGGCAATGGAAGAAACATTAAGGCAGCTTAGGGAAAATTTGACCAAACTTTTTTATCTAGAATAAGTCTTATGCTGAGAATACTAGAACAATTTTATTCCACGGATAAGGGATCTGACTTTGGTGAAATCAGCCCTTAAGAGCTCAACTGTCACTAATGAGACAATTAACTTAGCTGGTCAAGCTCCGCGCATAACCTATGTAGTACGATACAATAGAAAACCAATTGTGTCTCATTACCGGAGCTAGTTAATAAGCTTGACAGACGAGGGGTTAAACAGATAGGAAACACCGACCTCATCTAGATAAAAAAAACATTTATTAATGAAGTGTCAAAGTGTTTTTTAAAATTATATTGTTACAGAAATAAATCATCATCATCATTTCAGCCGAAAGACGTCCACTGCTGGACATAGGCCTCCCCCAAAAAGGGGGGGGGGGGGGTTGCCATAATCGCCACGCTTGGCAGGCGGGTTGGCGATCGCAGTATGGTATGGTGGTGGAATGCATAGAGAACGCTGCTGCCCATTCTCCGGTACGCCCATTAGTCGCCTTTTACGACACCCCCGGGAAGTATGGGGTAACAGAAATAAATATCATTTATTATTCTAGTTCTCATCATTGAATGAAGCTGGTGGATGAGAAAGTTAAAGAAATATACAATTAAAAGGATATTTACCTCCGGCAAGATGGCCGACGACTCCAGGGTATCCCGCACATGTGAAGTTGCCGTAGTCTTCGTAAATGCCGAATTTAAGACCCTTGCTGTGTACCTGGAAACAAAATAAATATCATCAATTAATATTAGATACACATTCAAAGCTCAAAAGGGGATATTAAATGCTATAGCAGGTATGCTGGAAGAGATTTCATTAGACATAAGCATCACCTTTGTTCGTATTTTGTGTTCCTTTCTGCTTGTCGCTTTATATGTGTTTACATAAATGGTTAGATAAATAAATTATCATATACGCCTCAAATCTTTTATCCTATGAAATAAAGATAAATTATACCGAAGCTAACAAATAAATCACCACCGGTCATCACCATCACCATCGGATCATCACCGGTCGAAGTGGAGGTGCTTGGGGGAGGCCTATGTCCAGCAGTGGACGTCTTTCGGCTGAAATGATGATGATGATGATACTACCAAATAAATCATAAATGTCTATATTATAATGTCAAATATCTATGACTATCTATGATCTAAGTGGAACAGAGGATAGCAATCCGATTGAAGATACGTCAACACTACAAAACACCGTTTTTGCTCGTGAACAAATATATTCCTTTTACTTTGATCTCTGATATACTATAGGTTCTCACTGTACCAAGCTATTTACAAGTCATGCATGAGGTTGGAAGTTCACAGTGTAGCATAGGTCACAACACTCTTGTTAGAATGCACAATTTTCCTAAGTTGACCTTTAGAAAATCACGGGATGGTACCTAAGCCAATGACCTTCTGCATATCTTTTTGTCCACAAAAAAAGCACGGAACCAAATCACCTAAACTTTTTACTAAATGTCCTCTTAAACCAACTGTAAGATTCCTTTGTTTCTTATTTCTTCACATCACTGGTCTCGAACAGCAATAAAACAAATGACTGTAAAAAGATATAATAAAACCTTAACTTTTTGCTTGGAGCAAAAAACTTTAGCAGTGCGAGCATGGACCTTAATTCTTACATTGTTTGATAATTTGGTTCATTGTTGCGAAATCACTTGCAAAAACTTTAATCATTATGTAGATTGTTGGAGATCACTGGTCGTTATTATGAACGAGTCATTCACTCCTAGACCACAAGGCTAAGTAACTATAACATTTTATTCGGTATATTTAACAATTATTTTCGTGGGAGATTGATCGATTCTATAGAACGTTTTGGTGGTTCAAGGGCAAAACATAAAGATATTATGATACGTAAAGTCTTTACGCTACGTGCATTCTTTTGTGGCGATTGTGCCTATTGTGTAAAAGAGCCTTGTTTTGATAAATTTTTGTAAGGCAAGCTTTCGGAATTTTTGATAGCTTTGAAAACCATTCTTTGTTAACAACTATTGAAGAATTAAACCGAATTAACCGGCACCCTAATTGCGTAACACACTATCAATCTCAGTGAAAATCACGCTCTTTCGAGTCTACTGTACTGCTTTTTACACGTGCAGCCTGTGGGCTAGTTATACGCGAAGATCGTACAGCGCTCTTCGCGTTCAATGTAACAATGCGTTTAGGATACTGGTTGGGCTGTCCCGTTTCTGTAGTGCGTCAGGGATGTTCGCAGATGCGCATGTAGATTGCTTTAACGCAACAATGCGTTAAAGGTGCGCTTCCCTGGTGCGCAGGGTGTGGGGCGGCTCCAACACTGTCTTAAACATGGTTGCGAGTCGCCTTGACTGTCTTTACGTGGGTCACTGTTGTGCAGTCTCTCATGGGATGTCGCAACGGTGATCAACAGTTATTTCTTGTGTTTTTTGTTTAGTGTCTGTGCTTACTAACATAGTCGTAAGTATCACTAACAATCTTGTTTGAGTTTGAGCCTTGGTTACTTTAATAAAGAAAAATTCTATTCTTTAGGAGTCATTTTCATGAATGTTGCTATTCCATTGCTTCATATGATCGGAAAATGTGTCTACTCAACAAAGTAAATAACGTAATGCATGTTGTTGAACAGACATAACTACTGATAGTGTGTTACGCAATTACCCCGCGAATCGCTGCAAAAAGAATTTGATTGGCCAATTGTGACACATTTGTTGAAGATTTTGCCAACTACGTCTACAACTATTTTGAATACATAACATACATAATCAGCCTATAATGTTCCCACTGCTGGGACACAGCCCTCCTCTCAGTGAGAGGGAGTGGGCCATAATCCACCACGCGGGCCCAGTGCGGGTTGGCAGATGTCACATGTCTTCGAATTTTTGGTTCTTGGACATGCCGGTTTCCTCACGATGTTTTCCTTCACCGTTTTGAGAGCAGTGGTGATGAAAATAATTTACACAAAGTACGCCTGTCCGGGTTCGAACCTACGACCTACACCTCGTAAGTCGCGGCCGTTACCACTGGGCCACCACTGCTATTTTGAATAATAATAATTAATTAATACCTAATTAAATAAGCAATTGTATCTTAGCTTTAGGTAAGCCAATGTAAGATCTTCAAACATTATGGAATGCAAACTTTATTTGCAATATGAATTTAAATACCGTTCTAGCCACGAAATGCTCGTTCAAATAGTTTTAGAAAATTCAAAACGACAGCAACAAAATATCTGAATAAGTACGTATGTCCTTTCAGAACTGCTTATTTCCTCTTGTTGAGAACCCACTCTAAAGATACCTAAGATCTTATGTGTGTTGTAAAATGTGAATGGCAATTATAGTAACATTGTTCCCAGATCTAACACAAGCTTGAAGCTACTTGTGAAAATCGTAATACTACTTAATTATATACATAGGTCGGTACTCAGATAAAGTATCACCGTCTAAACAAAGCCGGTTTAGTTTCAATAGTTTGCAAACTGCCAGTTCAAGGGTCAGTAATGTTTCCATTTAACTGTGAATGCGGTTACAAAGTTAAATGTTCTGTAATAACTATGTATCAAATAAAAACAAAAGAAGGGTGTACCTTGAACTTTTTACAAAGGAAGTGTTATAAAGTTCTGTCCTCGAAAATATTATCGTTATTAGATAAATTTTTCATAGTTATAAATGACATTTTTGGCATGCCAGTTACGTTGTTAATTACATACAACACAAAACACATGCAGACGGTTTGAATGTATTGAGAAAAGAGTACGTTTTCATATCATGGGCCTATATGGAGTACTAGCAGCGCCCCGCGGTTTCACCGCATAAGTGCCGATTCCGTGGGAATATCGGGATAAAAACTATCCTACGTCCTTCCCCGGGATGCAATCTATCTCTCTGCCAAATTTTATCGAAATCCGTTCAGTGGTTTAGGCGTGAAAAGGTAACATACCTACAGACAGACAGAGTTACTTTCGAATTTATAATATTAGTATAGATGTGTATACTCTCTGAAATATGTAATACCTATGTTTGTTATTATTTTTACGAGTAGCAATAAGAAGTTCAACATGTAGTAATTTTAAAGAGAAATCTTGAAGGGCCCGTGGCTAAATAATAATAGCCGCACAAGTCGATCGATCAGGTTACGCTTGCCGTGGTTTGTCGGTGGATGGGTGACCATGTCTACATACCCGCCGTGCCTAGGAAAGCACGCACGTTAAGCCGTTGGTCCCGGCTGTCAGTCGTGAATCTTTGACAGTCGGTACGGGTAGTGAGAAGCCCGAAAGTCTGACAACCAGTCTTACCAGTATCCCAGTCACTGGGTTGTGGAGGTCAGATAGACAGTCGCTCCATGTAAAATACTGGTATTCAGCTTCATTCGGTTAGGCTGGCAGCCGACCTCAACATAGTTGGGAAAACGCCAAGCAGATGATGATGGTTCGTAACCTTTCTCGATTTTACAAAGCTATATACAAGTTTTACAAACAAAACTTTACTTAGTTCAGTATTACAGGAATTTAAGTCTATGGTATGTGGTATAAAGGACTACGTGAAAGAAAGTAGGCAATGTCAAAAGAAAGTAAATAATACAAACGTACAATTACAATACTCTATCATAATGAAAATCTACGCACAACAACTTTCTAGCGAAACAGCCACTCTGCTACAATATTCACTTTCCTTATATGCATAACGTACGTACTTCATGTAGATGGACGTTTCTTCTCTCAAAATATGTAACTACCAATTACTATGGTCGTTAAAAAGATACGTGATACTAAAGATGTGGATCTCGTTACCAAAGATACAGGGCAAAGTTCAGGCCATATACCTGAGAGCTTTGTAATGCTTGCTATAAAGATATAGGGCAAAGTTCAGGCCGTATACTTGAGAGCTTTGTAATCCTTGCTTTAAAGATATAGGGAAAAGTTCAGGCCATATACTTGAGAGCTTTGTAATCCTTGCTTTAAAGATATAGGGCAAAGCGCAGGCCATATACTTGAGAGGTTTGTAATGCTTGCTTTAAAGATACAGGGCAAAGTTCAGGCCATATACTTGAGAGCTTTGTAATCCTTGCTTTAGAGATATAGGGCAAAGTTCAGGCCATATACTTGAGAGCTTTGTAATCCTTGCTTTAAAGATATAAGGCAAAGTTCAGGCCATATACTTGAAAGATTTGTAATGCTTGCTTTACAGATATAGGGCAAAGTTCAGGTCATATACTTGATTGCTTTGTAATGCTTGCTTTAAAGATATAGGGCAAAGTTCAGGCCATATACTTGAGAGCTTTGTAATCCTTGCTTTAAAGATATAGGGCAAAGTTCAGGCCATATACTTGAGAGCTTTGTAATCTTTGCTTTATAGATATAGGGCAATGTTCAGGCCATATACTTGAAACCTTTGTAATGCTTGCTTTAAGGACAGATTCGACGCACAACCTGTTATTATGGATTCAATGCGTAAGTCAATAGATGAGCTTAAAGAGGTATGAGGAACAGTGTGTAAAGTTCACTCATACTCTATAGAAAAGGGAGGATCCTACCCCGACCAGACGGGTGTTGTGTCTGGCGGCCAACTGCCCGATGATTGTATCTATACTAGTTGCGCGGCAAACTCTGCTTGCGAGATGCAGGTTTATGCGTAACGTCAGTATGACGCGTTGTTTGCATGTGGCATTGCAGATACCGCTACAAGCTCTTCGATACATTTTGACCACGTAGGTATTGCACTTTTCTATGAAAAAGCTGTTTTTTTTATAACCTACGATAAATTTCTCTAGAGTCATGTGCTAAATTAATGGTTACAGTTTTTGCGTCGATGTTCTTGCCACCCTGTATACTTATAGCATCTATATACCAATATAGTTTTACGTTAGAACAAATTACAGAGGAGAATAATTTATTGTAAAATTTTTACAAGTTGTTACAAAAACTATTAACTAAACGAAAATTTAGTACTAATGAGTAATGATTAGTATTTAAAATTAAAACTTTAATTTCCACATAGCCACAGGTATATGATGAAAACTTATGAAAACACACCTTCACTGCTACTTAAATATAATTCAGATTGCAAAGTATCTCATCATAAATCACAGGTTTTTATACACGATGATGCTTCACAAAGAACGGCTATGGGCTCACAGCTTAACATTTGTACTTGTTACAAAGATGACATGTATGGTAGTTAGTTAGTTGAGTATGTCGCTTCGTGCCTGCAGGCCTATTGCGCAAACCCGTGGGAAAGCCTCTGGTGACTCCGTTTCGAAACATACGATGTGCCACTGTAGAGAACCTATAATAGCTTCCTTTATCTTCCCCGCCTAGATTTCCTAGAATACCTCTACTATTGTTTCTGGGAAAGTAAATTTACAGAACTCTGTTGATTTTCTTTTAATAATGATGAAAACGTCGGCATTATTATTGGAGGAGGCTTGTATCAAGCTGTGTCGTCATTCAGCTGATTAATCATGAATTATGGAAACGTAAGTATCGAATATGGTAAACCTACAATGGTAAACCTATGATTGATTATTTTTATTTTATTAAACTTGTTTACACATGGGCTTATAAGCGCATATAATTCCGAAGACGTATACCTATGTATGTCTACTTCAAAAATTGCATTTCTTTTTATGTCAAAAATATCTGTGAGTCCGGAGACAATCTCCATCTCAACTCAGTAATGTCATCTTAAAGGCTGTATACGAATTGAAAGTAGGTACCTACCTGTAGCGAAACTTAACATCAACATCTCGATACTCACAACTCGACTGAACAGCCAAATCGAGTTCTCATAGTGACAATATAAATTCGAGTGGAGGATTGGGACAGGTCGGTAGGCCCCTAGACTCGTTAGGCGGTTAGGCCTCGGCCGATAATCGCTAACATTATTTATTGCTTCCTCTGAGCAAACAACTTGTACATTTGCAATACATCTCGGTCTGCTTGGAGGCAAAAGTTCAATCTAATATGCGTGCAACAAATCTAGGACCAACTATAAAAGTTTAGTATCTTTGCGGATATACGTCTTCCTAATATCATCATCATCTTCATCATTTCAGCCGAAAGACGTCCACTGCTGGAGATGGCCTCTCCCAAGCATCGCCACTTCGATCGGATCTGTGCTAATATAGGTTCTTATATAGGTTTTAGTTCTAAATGAGCTGGTCTGGCGATTCACAAAAGTAGTCTACAGAATAATTATTTGAACTATCAAAAAATAAACTACATGGCACAAAATTATCAATGTCAGTAAAAAGTCGCAATGCTTTTTGTACTAATTAGCACTAATTTTAGTCTGTGATAATGAGTCTAAATATTGCTATGTAGAGTCAGCTCTGTAGAGTCTCTGTAGGTATTGCAGTTTTTGTCGCCTCTAGCATGACTATAAAAAATATAAAATAAACAATGATTAATCAGATTAGATTAGAATAAAAAAACGGCGACTACTGTAGAACATTTCCAACATCCGGTCATTAAAGATACAAAATTAACGTACTCCCATTCCAAAGGAATCTGTCTCGAAAACTTTTAATCCAATTTAAAAAGGTCACAGCATTGTCTTATTGGGAACTCTTTTGTTTCAGATCTGACACGCAGCGAAGGCGTGAGAACCATCTGATCCTACGACGAAGGTCTTAAGATAAGTCGCGAGATAATACAGGTATGTGTAGCTAACGTGTCAGTTATTGTCTCTCTGTATTGTTGGCCCGTTCACATAAATGTAAGGGCTTTTCTTACAACACTATTGTAATAACGAGATTGCGAATGCAGTAAAAAGTTGCAGTCAAATGTTTGAGATACCTCAGTTTTATTATTACGATTGACCTTATATTTTTCTTGATTGTGTGTACTCCGGTTTCTTCTGCCCAAATTCGTATGACCTGGTCGTTGACGAAACACGAAATGACAAAGATACGTTGCCGAAAAAGGGATTCCATTTTTGGTGTGCGGTGATAAAGTTGTGTGACGTAGGTATGTGGGGCAGTTATATGTTTATTTCTGACTGATAATGGTTGCTCCACTTCATCATGTAGATGTTGTAAGGAGACTGGAGAGTTACATCAGTTCAGAAGCAGCCTGTTCTATCTATAACTACCTTTTGATTATGTGGAAATTTTCAAGCAGTTTTATGCTGCAAGTTTTCGTAAAATTAAGCTTTCATGGATTTGTCGTATGATTTGTGGTACACATTTAAGAGTAAATTAGGTTCTATAAAGTGTATGTAGTATATTATCACACCACGTAAATAATCCCTAAAAGGGCAGTAGTAAGTACTAAATCTAGAGTTCTATTCTGTAAAAATCTCACCGTGAAAATTCAGGTTAAGTGAGCTTGTAGTTGTTGTTGAATAGTAATCAATCAATCTCTAGCGTCAGGTTAACCTGACGCTTGAGATTGACAGTTTAGTAACAATTTCGAACTCATTACACCTAAGTTTTCATGGTAATATTTTTACATAATAGCACCGCAACAACTTCTTTTTTTGGTAGCGATCGGACATTAAAGAACATGAAAGAATAAAAGAGTTTGGCATGAAAGATAAAACTCAAAAAAGCATGCAAAATCTATTATCTATTACTAATAACAAAGCTGAAGGGTTTGTTTTTTTTGAACGTGCAAATCTCTAAAACTACTAGTCGGATTTGAAAAAATCTTTTAGTATTTCATAGCCCAATTCTTGAGTAAAGCTATAGGCTATTTAACATCCCGCTAGGACCCTTAGGGGCTGAGCAAAATATAAAAAAGTTAAAACGCTAAGCGAAAACGAAGATGACTTCGTTTGTTTGAACCATGGTTGAACCGGAACAGGTGATGCGATGGGACAGGATGGGTCGGGAGAACAAAAATTTTCACGCGGACGAAGTCATGGGTAGAAGGTAGTCTGTTTATAAACACGGAATTCAGAACATCACCCCAGCCGAAAGACGTCCACTGCTGGACATAGGCCTCCCCCAAAAAGGGGGTTTGCCATAATCGCCACGCTTGGCAGGCGGGTTGGCGATCGCAGTATAGTATGGTGGTGGGATGCATAGAGAACGCTGCTGCCCATTCTCCGGTACGACCCTTAGTCGCCTTTTACAACACCCTAGGGAAGTATGGGGTGGTGCTATTCTTTAAGACACAGACAATTCAGAACAAAAGATCAAAGTCATTAGTCAATTGGTAGTAGGTATTCGGTAATACCTCAGCATTCAGCGTATATTATGGTAGATAGACAGTATATGTTATGTATTGTCTAATTGTTATGACAAGAAAATTACCGTGACCTCTCTATGCATACTATTAAAAAGTAATTGACTCAGTTTGAAAAGGTTAAATAAACTATTACGATGATAGCCACAAAAAGTGTGGGTAGGTAGCTAAGTAAGCTTTTGAACCTCAACAAGCTTTTATGAGATCATTAACTTATTGTAATGTTGAAGGGTTTAATAAACAGTTCAGCGCTGCTCAAAGCTCGCTCGAGTGCGCAAACGGACTTTGACTTAGCTGATTGGTGAACATTTAAGAACTCATGACACATTAGGTATGTGCTTGACATACTTAGGTAACTACAATTTAGAGCTAGTAATAAAACAAAACTAACGAGCAGTAGAATGTCTGCTATGTCTATTGGATAATTGGATCATTTACTAGATTTATACGTACTTTTACATAATATAAAGCATAAACTATTAGGTAGAAACTTTTAAAAACAATATACGAACCATCATAAATATTCGGCCTTATTACAAAACATGGTTTATCTCTAGACCCATGTTTAAACCATCCAGCCATTTTTAAATTTCGAACTATAATCCAACGAAGCTAAAGTTCTTATTACAAAAACTGACGTTAAACCCGAGTCTAACTTGTCAATTTTGCATTAAGAACTTCACAGTTGTCAGAATAAAGTTCAAAATTTAAAAATGGCTCGATGCTTTAAACCTGGGTCTAAAGATAAACCTTGTTTTATAATAAGGCCGATTGTGTTTATGTGTATTAAGAATTTTGTTAGGGTATTCTATGGAAAACGTAGTTGGTTTTTTGTATTACTGCCTACAAAATGTAATGTGTCTCTGTTTGTTATACCTAATAAATAAAATTAAAGGTTTTGATGATGTCGATGGGCTACTATTTTTTAATATGTTTTAAAGGTTTTTTTTTAATATTTAAAAATGTAAATAATAGATATGTGTGGAAATGTAATAAAGTAAAGGAAAACAATAATAAAACATAATGAAACACGTAAATGTAAGACAGGTAACAATACTCATACAAAATGACAGCTGTCAGTCAAGACTGCATGCGTGTCGGATGCGCCTGCGCTTGCCGCAGTGTCAAGGTCACGAGTACATCACCCGCAAAACTTGACGCATGAGCGACAGTACAATGTTATGTATTGTGGTATGATATGACACTAACTATGCAATTTAGTTGGGTGTCAGGAATATTATATAGACTGAACTATTTTTGTTCTCAAAATATTTATATTTTGGTGAATTTCATAGTCGGCCTGTCAGTATTGACCTATTGCGGAGTATAACACCCATTGATTTTTTATAGAGTCCTATATTGTCTTGTAACAACAGCCTATAATGTTCCCACTGCTGGGACACAGGCCTCCTCTCTCTGAGAGGGAGTGGGCAGTAATCCACCACGCGGGCCCAGTGCGGGTTGGTAGATATCACATTGTCTTCGAATTTTTGGTTCTAGGATATGCCAGTTTACTCACAATGTTTTCCTTCACCCTTATGAGAGCAGTGGTCATGAAATAATTTACACAAAGTAAAGCGCCTGTCAGGGTTCGAACCTACGACCTATAACTCGTAAGTCGCGGTCGTTACCACTGGACCAATACTGCTGCTGCTACAGCTTGTAACATATATTTTAATTTAGTAAATGACGACAGTTTAACCCATAAAACAGTGTACGTTACCGTACACAAGATTAAAGCAGATCCATCTGGATTGGATTACAACATCGAGGAGCGAATCGACTTTGTTGCTAACCCCTACAAAGTTGCTAAAAGACGAATCTGGCGATGATACCTCCGTGATGCCGAATGGCCGTACCAAACAAGTGATCCATGACACGATTTCATACAAAATGACAGTGTGGTGAACGAATTCGTTTCGCCAAAGGGTAATGTGTTCTCAACGAGGTGAAGCTTTGTTCGTCAATGTATAGAACATAATTCATTTGGACATTAATTGATTATGAACTGGCAAGGATTATTAAAGTGTTGAAATGTATATTTATGACAAAATTACAGATGCGTGCACGCTTTTTCTTGTATGCATAATATAGTGAATAAATGAACAAGAATTTGGAGTGTTAGTTGACATTCTCAGAACCTTAATGAATACAAGGAATAGGAAATACTATTAAAACTAACTAAATAAAAATAAATTTGCTGTCTTTTTTAATTTAAGATTAAAAGAAAGATATCAAGAAACGCCGCCAAAGAATAAAAAAACTTATTCAATCTCACAGACATCGCCTTTCATCCAAATCGAGCAATTTCCTATCCAATGAAAGTGTGAAGATTCCGCAATGGAAAAAAACAATTGAAAAGCGAGTCTGTTTCCGTGTTTACGCACACCGTGCAATTGCCTGTTAATTGCCGTGCACTTGGCCCAGATATGGGCGAGTTGGGCGTTGGCCGTTTTTTACACTTTTACCGCGACCTTCAGGGCGGACATTCGGCGGTTTTTCTCACGGTGAGCGATGCGCCGACATTGAACCGAATCTGTAACGCGCTCTCATACAAAATTGTGTGATTTATGTATGAACATTAGTATTGCGTGAAGAGAATTTTTATCCGTAAGTAAGCGCAATTTTCACTATTTGCTGGATATTTGACACACAATGAAATACTATGTTCTTTGTGCCAGATTTTTTGCTTTTGCCAATATCAATAGGTAAGTAGGTAGCGGTGACAACCATACACAATTTGCATAGACAACTCATTACACTCAAAATGTACACCTACCGCAATATCGAACAATAAATCTGCGTATACTGTGTACGGCGCCTATTCTCGACAGCTCATGGGCAATCAGAGGCTATTTTGGTAGCTCAAGGCAGACTATTTTTGCCTACTGACCAATATCAATGTGATCAACGCTCAAATCGGGTAAACTAGAGCAAGGCCATGAGAATTACTTGTGGTTTTACTGATCATCAGTTGTTTGTAAATTGTTGTGAACGTTGCCGTTGCGCTACGTTCACAACTTTTGGAGTAGGCAAACTGTTGCTAAAAGTCAGGGTGAATTCAATAAACAAGGTTTATGTTGATAATAATATAGCAGTAATGGGTGTCCATTATTGCAACAGACCACAAAGACTACATTGCAGAAGAGATTTTATAGTCTGAAGACAACCAATGACCACTATGACCACAATGACCAGTGCTAATGAAAATACAGCAAACATTACAAGACCGAAACATGAAGAAGACGGGCCTACGCTCATCTAGAATATAATTCACACAACCCACTTTATTTGATTGACTCTGTTAAAGATAAACATTCTACATTTAGACTGAGTAGTTATGCTTGGTGAGGCAGATCTTCGTAAAAGCTTGCCAAGACATGCAAGATTGTGTAAACGTCTGAAATTAATATTATGCATGAATCTATTCTAAAATGTAAAGATCTTTTGCAATTGAAAGCTGATATAATCGTATCGACATAAAGAAAAAACCAGAAGTGGAATAGAATGCGAAGTAGTAAATATTATTAATTTTATGAACGTCATTTACGTCAAGATTAACAAGTAGAAGGAGGAAACGTAACTTAACGTAGCATACGACCATATATTATATTAAAGTATTTGTTTATTGAAAGAGCTTGTAATGAAAACTGAATTTTCATCAAAATAAAGATTTATTTTGACGTTATATTTAAAAACTGGCCAAGTGCGAGTCGGACTCGCACACGAAGGGTTCCGTACCACAAGGCAAAAACGCCGAAAACAACACGTTTGTTGTATGGGAGCCCCCTTAAATATTTATTTTCATCTGTTTTTAGTATTTGTTGTTATAGCGGCAACAGAATACATCATCTGCGAAAATTTCAACTGTCTAGCTATAACGGTTCATGAGATGCAGCCTGGTGACGGACAGACAGACGGACAGTAGATTCTTAGTAATAGAGTCCCGTTTTTACCCTTTGGGTAGAGAACCCTAAAAAACTATGGATCAGGATCAAATTGAAATTTTATTTATTTGCCAGAATATAGGTACACATAATAACATGGTAAAATAATTTTAGTCTCACCATATTCGACTTATCAGTCGCGCAAATATTTCTAGTACATGCATTGAATTATGATTAAAACTAATGAGAAGATGCTGTAATTTTTAGAAGTAGAGCATACTTTAAAAGAAGCCGCAAAACATTTGAAAGATTACTACTACCACTAAAGGCCATTACCCCATCAATTTCAGGAAGATGGCAGTCCAATTAGGTTATTAAATTTCCAGACCTAACCTAACCTAGTTTGTCAGTATCACAAAGAAAGTTGAAGCCACAACGCAATTTGCAGCCTACCATCCGTAACTTTGTAAGTCTCGTCTAGAAAACGATTCAGTGGCATCACGGACGATTTGGTTGAAGGAAAGCAGGTTAAGAGGCCTAGATCTTACTCTTGGATACAATCTACATGGCGTTTTGTAGGCAGAATCCGTGATATGACGATTGTGAATATAATAGTGCGTAGCATTTTATTCTGTATTGTCTCCACATAAGAGGGTTAATAGCGTAACATTATGGATGATAGGAAGCTATCGAGGAAGAGATGTCTGATGCTGGGGAAATGTAAGCAAATGTTAATACTAAGAGAAAGCTCAGTTTTGTTACATGTATGTTACGCATGTGATGGTTTAAAATAATAATTACATTTTATGCAACGAAAGTCTTAAATACGTTGATATATTATAGTATTATGTAAAATACTGATCGTATCTACTAGAGATATTAATAAGTTTGTCTAAGGAAACGTCAACTCTGGTCATTTGAATATCGGTAAAAGATAAAAATTTGCTGTAGACAAGACTGCGTATAAAGGATCCATGTTTTTAAATTACTTCATTTGCCAACCAACCAATGTGTAAATTATTTTCAACACAACTGCTCTAAAAAACGTTGCAGGAAAACATCATGAGGAAACCGGCATGTCCTAGAACCAACAAATTTACGACATATGGCATCTACCACTCCGCACTGGACCCGCGTCGTGGATTATGGCTCACTCCCTCTCACCAATAGGAGGCCCGTGTCCCAGCAGTGGGAACATTATAGACAGATTATCCCAACCAATCTTCAGAAAGTATAAGAAGCACCCAAAAACCAGGATCAAGATTTTTGATACCTAATAAATGCTCCTGCGTAAAATCGTCTATTATTTTACAAGCTACTTCACACTTCACAGAAAAGCACTAAACGTTTCCTACAGAACTAGATATCAAATTGTATAGCTCAAACTATGGGAACCAATTCCACAGAAACCAATGAATTCGCACATATTTTTAGCATTAAATACTATTGTGTATCTAACGTCAACCAACGAGGAAGTCATGGAATATGTACCGAAACGAGGAAACTGTATAAAAACGATAAACCGTTTATAGCCGCGGGAAACGAAGTGCTCTTAAAACGCTTAACGTCTTTTAATGTTAAAACGAAGTAATTACAGTAAGTGTTACAATTAGAACCTACATAATGAAAGTAATCGTGTGAGTAAAACGATGTTAGTTATTAAAGTGAGTGTTACAATTTTATTAGTATTTAATGAAGATTACTTAAAGATATTGAAATAGGTAACAAAATGCTTATCCTGTAACTATTACCTACGTGTAACTATTTCTTGATTACTTCTTGGTAAAGAGACATTGATCCCCAAAACACTGAACAGTTATTTGACTGTCATGATGTCATTTGGAATACTGGTATTCAGCTGCATCCGGTTAGACTGGAAGTCGACCCCAACTTAGTTGGGAAAAGGCTAGGCAGATGATGATGTCATTTGGAATTCCGTGTAAGTTTGCATTCTTATGTGTTTTATTACTTGGTCAATGCACTGTAGGTAAAAATATGCTAAAAGTTTGTTTAAATAAAACAAGATTTGCCGACATTTGTCGTAAATAATTAGACCAAGTTCATTCACCTTTGTTTTTAGGTGAATTTTAAGGTGACAGATATTTGCTTCAGAAATGAAGACGAATTTGTTTTTCGATCATTTTGTTTAGGCTCATCGATATTTACTTTGTTTTTTTTTTAATAACAGTTTGAAACTTGAGAAAGTGGCTTTATTCAAAATATCGTATTGATATCAATGTTTTATTAGACTATAATGAAGAGGAAGAAGGTATTGCTATAATAAAATCGTAAGACAAAGCTGTGAGCATTACATTCAATAATGACGAAAGTGAAGTACCCAATACTTACAAAGAGAGTAAGTTAAGGAAGCTAACAAAATTACATCTGCCATTTAGAACCAGGTGGCAATAAATTAATTAGCTAAGTAACAATCGAGTCACGTTAATAATATTGCGACGACCATTAGGTATCAAACAAAGACATCCATTCATCTTCAGATTGCGATGACAAGCATCATTTAAGAGAGATCACAACGTCAATTAGCAGGCAACAATCTAAACACATCTATCAAACGCATCTGAATTAATACAATTGTCAATAACTTGTCTATTTATTGCACATTAGAGCCAATAAACACATTAGGAGAGCTATGAATAGTCGATGCAATAATACCAAATGTAGAAGAGAATATATTCGGAATGCTAATTTTATACGATACCGTAAATCACTGAATAGAATCTATTCCGTGCCGTAAATAAACCGTTAGACGCATTAGATATTGATGTGAAAGCTTAGCAAACTGGAAAAGTCAAAATTAATAAATACCTATACGATTCATCATAAGTGTATCCTGTTCGGATAGTGGTTTCTCCTTTTATTTTTCTAATGGACTAAAATAAAAATGTATGTTTAGGTTAAGGTATTTATCTATGGGCCTGCGTCGCCTAAAATAAATGACAAAACACAAAATATGAATAATTATTCCTCGTAGATACAATTTCCTTGTAGAGACACTACTACTACCTATCTGTAATGCCAAAGAGGGCTCTTCTGAAAAGATGTCCAATGCCCACAATATGATGCATGAAGTAAGTCTAAAGTGTATTTCAAATAAACTTGCGATAAATGTCATTCAACCACCCTGTACCAAAAAGTCCAAATAACTTACGATAGATATCGTTCGTCATACAAAACTGTCGCTAACATTGCATCGGTTGAGTTTCATAATACCAAACACGGAGTAAGTCAATGTTTTGATCGTGTTACCGACACTGCCCACACATTTTTTTCGTATGGTTTGGAAATATTGGGATACATTAGTAGAAGGAGGTGAACAAACTTTATCGCAAGTTTATTTGAAATGAACTTTTAGGCCTAATTTTACCCACAGACAAGGGAAAAGTTCACGCCTTCTTCCCATGGTGATAGGCAGAAACTACAGTACGCCACCTGCTACGATCCTTACATAACATGCTTCTTTTGCTTCGTGTAAACGAAGCAAAAGAAACCAATTAACCCTACAAATGTATGAATGTAAATTCATACATTTGTAGGGTTAATTCGTAACACACTAGTAATAGCAATGGTTTTCATTTTGAAAAAATTAAATTGGTTGCTCTAGACAAAATCAAACTGATTGCTAATTTAATTGTGAAATTTACTCTTTGTTCTTTTTTCTTGACATTGAATTACATTCTGTAAGTACTTTAGCTCACACCCTAACTTATTGCTTGTAATTTTTTTTATTTAAATGAAAATCGTTTACTTTTACCATGTTTGTATAATTAATTTATATGTCATGGTTTCATTTTTAATTCTTTTACCTATTGTGGTACAGTAATTTTATTATAGGTGCATCGTCTTCATATTATTATATAATTAATGTACATGCAAAATATTGTAAAACATTTTAACGGTGGAGTTTCTTGCCCATTCTTCTCCATACGAAAACTACCTTTTGGAATGGGCGACTAGAATCAATTCTATTTTAGTAATTTTTAACGTTCAAAAGTGCAAAAAGCATTTATTTCAAATGAAATAAATGCTTTGACTTTGACTTTGACAGTACAACAACATTCTTTGCGTTATTACCTAACGACGTTGAGCAGACAAATTTTTCGAACTTAAAAAGCAATGAATTAGCAATATCCTTTAAAATGATTCAGATTATGACTGATGGTGTGTTACGCAATTAATGCGCTGGTCATACACGCACGCCGGTTGCGAGTACTACACACCTTCACACCTGACCTTTCTGAAGAACATCAAACCAAATCAAATCAAAAAATAGGAATGTAAACTCTTTTTGTGTTCTTTCTAAAGTCTGCGTAACTTTCTCTAAATTCTATAATGTACCGGATTACGATTCGATCAAAACTACAATGGACGAATTGACGAAAGTTCTGAGGCTGAAATAGAGTAAATGTGAGTAGAATAAAGTAAAAATAAAGTGAATAATTGAAAAAAATGAGTGTCAAAGCTTAGTATTTTTGTTAAATTTTAATAGACAGGTACTTTCACTTGGCCAAGTTTGGATAAGTGTCAAATTAAAAACACATGAATATGAAAAGAAAGAAATCATAAATAATATACCAACAGTGTACAGCCGGTAAGATAGGTTATTATATATATTTTATAAGTTCGAGTTTGTAGAGCTTCTTCCACCTATGCGACCTTTGTGATCTTTAAAGCTCTCTTTTTTTTGAAAGCTCAATATGCCAAGTTATCGCCAGGGTATAACTGTACAAGTATGTCAAAATATTTGTGTATATGCCGTCGACAAAGCTGTACTGTTCTCTCTCTCTCTAACTCCGCATAAAAACGATAAAAAGCTTCCACTTATCCCAAGATATACGAATCAATCGGCACATAACTTATAAACGCGTGATACCAGCAGACATAATATTAGATGAGAGTGATTTATATACTCGTGCCGACAATTAGCTTAATGATGTCTCAACATCTGCTAAATTACACGGTAATATGGCCTTATAGAACATTCAGCGGATAAAGGACAATGACTTGGTAGTTTTCACGGCAACTTGGTCGATGAAGTAAGGGAAGATAATTTTACTAGTATTAGAAATAAATATGGCAGTTGTTGGGATCTGTTGGAAGATATTATTTTGCTAGCTATGGATAGAGAGGTGGGTTATTACTTTAAAGCAGCAGAAAAAGGAGAATTAGATCAAAAAATTAATATGGAGTAACAAACATATAGACTAAAGAAGCTCTCTTCAATAACTTAAAAAAGTTGGGGTTGTCTGATTACTCTGTTTAGGCGCTTTGCAGATGGAGAAACTTTAGTTGAGGCAACTATCAATTTTTGAAATTTTCCTTTAAAAGTTGCCAGTTGCTACAACCAAATAGCCCGAGATGTATGTAAACAGCTAGTTGCCACTTGCCAATAAATTGCTGCAATAGTCGCTCAGTCTGCAAAGCGCCTTAAAGTTTAAAATTCACAGTAAGTAATGACATTATTCGTACACAATACTGTATGTTAACAGAGTATGCAAACTATTTACAGCTGTTAAAAGACTCCGTTAATTTGCGGTTTTATTTTACAGTTCAAACAAGATCTCGGGTGTCATATAGAGCTAACTTATTAGCAGTAGTAAGTGCAAATGTCCAAAGTAAATACATCTTAATCTTAGTACCTTATCCTCAGACGTATATTTGATTAACTGGATACAGACACATGAAGTGCTGATTACATTGAATTAACGGTGATGCTGCTGGCAATCCATCATGGGCTTTTATGAAAATAAATATACCTACCTACTTTCTAGCATCAGTTCTATTAATTGGCATTGTTTTGTGTGAGTGTAGCCCGTTATACATATGTGTGTAATGATTGAGGTATTGGGAATTTACGATACACACGAACCTGTAAATGAAGGAAAGGATACCAATTTTATATGAAAGCGTCTTCTTAGTCTATGATTTATCCTTGAGGTAAACGTCGAGAATTTTTTAAAAGATTTATTTACAAGTTATATAAAGTTTCTTATATTAAAACCCTAGTAAAAATATAAGTTGCTAGACTCAACTAGACTGCAAAAAATATCCACAAAACTTTCATTCAAAATTCAACTTAACTATTCAATACGTAATACAGTCATAAAAACCGTCTATACACATAAGTAAAATAAAATCTCACGAATGTCCATTATGTCATGTAATTGATCTGCCACCACTTTCTAGGCACGCGCGCCAACCGCGGGCAAACTGCGGTAAGAATCAATTTACCAAAACACTTTACTGCGGCAATAGTTGAAGACGAGTTAATCTCTCAGAATCATGATTTCCTGGTAGCGTGATATGATAGGTGACGATTGTGACATTAGATTTGTCATGAATAATAGTTGTTACTTCATCATAATTACTGTTTTACGTGTCAACAGTTTTATTTGGAAAGAAAAAAGAATTGTGTAACGAGCGTGCAAATTAACCAACACTTCGGTGCAACTACTTCCTAGGATGCCACATGGAATGATACTAGGAACAATAGCCCCGGTAGCACCACCTAATTGGACAGTTTGAAGTAAGACATTAATAAAATCACAAAGTCTAAAGGATGCTGCCACAAGAGACGTTCCTGGGACCAACAGTCCCAGTTACCAAGTAAGATGACTTGACTATCACAGAGCCATAGATTTTGCTTGCTTCCGATGTATTGTCGCTTAGTCATCTCTTACGACATCCACGGGAAGTGATCCGGTGTCTCCATCGTAGAAACACGGTAAAGTCTGTAAACTATGTAAGTGTTTTACCGCAACCGGTAAAAATCTGTGAGTGGTCAGACAATAGTGTGTTGCGCAATTCGTGAAACGACTGCGGGTCATTTTAGTGGGCATAAGGTCTAATCTCTACTCTGTTTTAACACCGACAGTGTAATGTAACAGTTGGAAGGAGGTCCATGTTTGGTAGTCGACGTTGCTAATGGTGATGATTAAGCTAACTTAACGCTGTGTAAGACTATCCTTAATAACATTACAAAATAATATGTGAAAGCTTGTTTCGTTGTTATGCTGTAACTCACAGCATTTCAATTGATATAATCCAAGATTCATTAAGTATATAATAAAATTATCGTTGAAACAAGCAGTAACAAGCTTTGACGGAAATTATTGCTAACGAGTACCTAATGTTATAAAAACATATAATTTAGCCGCTAGTCACAAAGTAAATAAGACATAATTTTGAAGAAGGAACTCTAAATCCACTTTGTCAAATAATAAACAAGTTCTCAAGTAGCACTTTTACACATGTCATATAAGTTGTCATGGATCTTAAGTAGCTAAGTATGATATTAGGTTCGTCATGACGCATAATATGACACTTGGTAAAAAATAGTTAAGTCCATCAGTCAAGGAGAAGGGAAACTACTTATCAGTTAAAATCTGAAAGTGTGACTAGATCAAAAGCACGAAGGTCATAATATGACTAAATCAAACATAACCACATGTTTTTTGTTACCATAAGAAATATGAATGTAGTTGAGCTTAGAATACAAGAACTTTTAAGGACATATTTATGATAATGTAATTGCTGCATAGGCTCATATTGCAAAACATATCGTTCGTGCATAATTTAATAATAGCAATCCATTAATCTATTTCAATGTGTACAATCACGAATGAGGATATGAAGAAGTGGGCGTGGATCAAGGACTTGAGAACTATTATAGTTCCCATGAGAACCTATCGACGCCTACTAGACCCGATCATTTATAAACTGAGATAGTATCAGTTACGATCATGTTTGTACATCCAGCTTGCAAATTGGCCGACATCTTTATGAATATTTATTTTATTACATAATACCTTCCCACAATTCGGCTAAGATCTCTCCTTATTTATATTTCCATCTGGGCCAAGAAGTCGTTTTCTGCTGCTCGGTACTCACAGTAAGGTTGATCTTTTTAGGGTTCCGTTGCCAAATAGCAAAAAACGGAACCCTTATAGATTCGTCATGTCTGTCTGTCTGTCTGTCCGTCTGCCTGTCTGTCTGTCCGTCCGTATGTCACAGCCACTTTTCTCCGAAACTATAAGAACTATACTGTTGAAACTTGGTAAGTAGATGTATTCTGTGAACCGCATTAAGATTATCACACAAAAAGTAGAAAAAAAAAAAAACTTGGGGTTCCCCATACTTAGAACTGAAACTAAAAATTTTTTTTTTCATCAAACCCATACGTGTGAGTTATCTATGGATAGGTCTTCAAAAATGACGTTTCTTAAATAATTTTTTTCTAAACTATTTAGTTTGCGCGAGAGACACTTCCAAAGTGGTAAAATGTGTCCCCCCCCCCCCCCCCCGTAACTTCTAAAATAAGAGAATGATAAAACTAAAAAAAATATATGATGTACAATACCATGTAAACTTCCACCGAAAATTGGTTTGAACAAGATCTAGTAAGTTGTTTTTTTTTAATACGTCATAAATCGTAAACCGCAATTTACCTTTTATTCAACCAACTCAAATATAAAAAAAATATAAAAAAAAACATTTAATTTCATAAACATAAACCTTATGCATAAACCCGGATGTTACGGAACCCTCGGTGAGCGAGTCCGACTCGCTCTTGCCCGGTTTTTTATATCTGGCATCTCGCAGGTCTATCTAGTACGTTGTCGGCTGCTTAACCGGGCTTGCCTGAGGGTGCCTCAATAAATGAAGGCCCCCAGTGAGGGCTTAAAATTTAAGCAACTACATGCTAAGGGCACCTGGGGGTACGAACCTCGGTTTAGGGCGTGAGACTGGGGAAGGGAAGCAAGACAGGCTGGATCGGATTAATATGGTTATATTAAATTTAGATGCACACATTGTGTTAATAAATCAATGTTATTGGTAAGTCATCTTTCTGCTTGCTGTCAGTTTCATTCAACCAAAAGTTTAAATTTAAAATTATTAAGTAGATCCCAGAAGATTTATGTCCATTTAAGTGTGAAATATAATGCCCCGTTTATTCATTTGACAGCTATTACTTACTTTTAAATTGCATATGTCACATGTCAAATTAAAAATAATACGAAGAAATAATGCTGCTGAATATTGAAAGAATGGCTTTGGTAGGATTTCCAAATACTTGTGACCAAGGTTAAAATTAATAGACTGCGTTTTTTTTTGGCCGTAGGCAGAACTTTTTGGCGATCATTGTTTCTTGTTCAAACATACCAATTAAAACTTAATAGTGGGCGTAATGTTGTTATAGCTTCCATCAGTAAATTAAAACAGTGGTATTGTTTTGAAATAAAATTACGGTTTATTATCTTTGCGCTTATTACCACGAAGAATAAAATCCCTGTTTCCACTTATCGAACGCAATTACGCAACTTTTATTCTTATTAATCATCATTTGCCTAGCCTTTTCCCAATCATGTTGGGGTCGGTTTCCAGTCTAACCGGATGCAGCTGAATACCAATATTTTATATAGACCCACTGCCTATCTGACCTCCGCAATCCAGTTACTGTGTAGCACAACACTGGTTGTCAGATTTTTTGGCTTCTGACTATCCGAATCGACTGTCAGAGATCTGCGAATGACAGCCGGGAACAACTGCATATTATTATGCTTCACGAGGCATGGAGGGATCTCGGTATCTAATGGATGGTTACCCATCGAATCTCACTAATATCATCTGCAAAAAAGCAAGACGATGATGGATATTGCAAGACTTAATCTTGACTTACACAAAATTCCAGTATGTCGCAGGTTGCCCTGTGCATCCGAGATTTATTCTAGGACATGTTCCAAGCTATTACAATAATAATAATTCATATTCTTCTAGTGGTTCACGTGGCTTTGACAATAGCCCCTGAGGCTTCTCTAAATAGCATGCATTAGTAATACCTACTACACCTTGCCTCGAGGATTTAATAACTAACATAGAACAGATGAAGAATTTATAATAGCATGTTGTATTGTTATAAGTGGCACCTATTTGTATTATCATGTCGTGCATGGGAGCTAAGTGGGTTTGGTGTAACAAATGCAGGTCATGGTAGGAACTTGATTAGACTTACCTATAAGGAAAATAGAGTTAATTATGTAAGTAAAATTAATATATAGTCCCCGTCACGAGAAGGTATAAATTATGTAAACCACATTCACGGGTTCGCAACTTTTGGATCAAATTAAAAAAAAACAGTTTGTTATGATTTTTATTTTTATATAGGGATATAATTAAGGTAACACACACATCTAATTACTGCCGTCAGACGATTCCGAGTATTCTGTAACTTACTTCAAAATGGCGATGGCGGCCCAAATGTTTACGTTCCATGAGTCAGACGCGTTCCAGTACCACAAATCCGACCAAGTGAAATTGCTCGTTAGTTTCGTATTAATTACACGTACGTTACATTGAGTTGATTGAATTTAGGATTACTTATTGAACTTTAGTATAAAGTTCTTTATTTACAAAGTTTATAGCTTCTCGTGACGGGGACTTTAGAGTGGTGGACATCGACGCGCAAACTGTAACCTTGAATTAGACCTTGCATTAGAATAGACACATAATTCTAGACTCCTAGAGTAGAAATTATTCGTCGGTTATCAATCGTCGGGTGTATGCGCGTGATGGCGGGCTGTCAACTTGTTTATGAAATAGGATAAAACATTTATTAAGTATATTATGTAACATTATTTACTCAGTACTAAAGTTTCTCGCCAGTTGCATCAAATTATCCAAACAAAAAACGAACCGATGATTAATATCTTCCAATTGAAAGATATGTCATAATATTAATATGAAATGTCAATTACGATGATGATTTTTTTACTCCTGACATTAAGGATTCTTCGGACGAGTAGCAGTCAATGACACGATAAAAACGTTTGCAAATTATATTTGTAAACGTTTTTACAAGTTTAAATTATTTTGTGGTCACGGGTTTTTACACTGGAATAAAAAGTGTGTTATATTTTAAATTTACGAAAGGAAGTACGATTAGTTTTCAATTAGGTGCTAGCAAGATCACCCTGTAAAAGGTGACTCCAAGAATTATGACAAATAATATTCTGTTTTAGCTTGCTCGCACGAAATGGTAATTCTAAATCCCCTTTCCATATTTACCTACTGACCCATGGCATGAAGAATTTAAGTATTAGACCTGAGAATACGCCCGTAAATCTAGTAGTTCCAGAGAAATATACATGGAACACCTAGGAACAGAAGAACGTAACGCTAAAGTAAAAAAAGAAATGGTAATTCAAAATCCCATTTCCATATTTACCTACTGAGTCATGAAAAGCAATGACACTTTATTCCTGCTTTAACCAACACAAAAACTAAGTATACCTACCCACATTTTCAAACGCGATTACATATCGTCGCTTATCTTTCTAACAGACGTATCTGTATTTTCGTCAAAAATGAGTTATTCATACTAGTTAAAACAATTTTGAAGATGAAACGATCGGCCTAATAAACGTATTTGTATCTTCAAGCGTGACCGAGTAAACGCATTTTGTCAGGTAGACGTAAGTAGCTTTTTATACAAATGTGATTTCTGCTAACCTACGTAAGTACATACGTTATTTAGTTTGAATTTTTCAGAATAAATATTGTAAGCATAATATGTAACAGCTGGTTCATTCTGTAAAAAAACACGATGACAACTTAAGTGAAGCGAGCTGTCAATAGTGTCAATCCTCAGCATCAGGTGGAAGACAACCCACTTCACCAAAGTTTTCAAGTCGAGATTTTTACAGAAAAGATCGTCAGATTTTCCAATAATTATTTAAACTCAGTCAATACCTTGTTAATCGTTCATCTTTAGAGTTTCTATTACGATCGCTGTGAGAGTGCCCGAACAATAAACAAACACTTGAAAATTTCGCAGCCACAGAGTAACTAACAACACAATGGTTGCTTGTCTATACAGCCAGTATAAAAAACTGAGTGAGTACTATTTGAGGTTGTTAGGTAATCGTGTAGTAACGCTTTTGTGTTCCTGACGAAATTCAGAGCGCGTGTTTTGTTTTACGAGTAATGAAGAGACTGGCTGGTAATGTGGCGTTAACATTG
Source organism: Mesoligia furuncula (assembly GCA_916614155.1). NCBI lineage: Eukaryota > Metazoa > Arthropoda > Insecta > Lepidoptera > Noctuidae > Mesoligia > Mesoligia furuncula. The sequence goes on along the minus strand of OU744791.1, from coordinate 16,441,900 downwards.
TACTAAACGCTTAGCTTTCGTTTATTGTTAAATTTTACGTATGTGTAAAGCTTCGTCTACGACTTAGGAATAGTTGAAAAACTCGGAGATACTTCAACTATTTTGAATTTCTACACGTACCTAATGACCTAGCTAGAGTGATCTCATAGTTTTCTATAGTCGGGCAAATTCATAGTTAAGAAAGTTAGTATTATGTCAGTTTGTCGTATTAGGTATAGCAATTTCACACAACACGCGCAGACGCAAGGTATTTTCCTTCAGCAATGCAAAAAGCTTTGTCTTTTACGTGTAGAGTTAGGCATCTGATTCTAATTTTTTTTAAGTTCTTATAAATCTATTATTGGCACACACACTCACATGTCACGTAATGATTGGTTGTTGATATTAATATATCCACCATTCAAGAGCTAGCATGAGATTTTGATCGGAGTCTATTTTTTTCCCTTAAATTTTTAATTCTTATAAACCAATCGTGATTGCATCGATCGTCGGTAAATCATGTACGAGCATAATAACACTGCGTTAAGTAATCGTAACGGTTCAACGAATCTTCGGACTTCATCGATGCGCGTGCGCAGGCAATGTAAAAAACACACAACAGTTAAGTCTGTTCGGTCTCCGTTCTAGGAAAAATTGTGGCTCAATAGCTACTTTAAATTCTCGGTATAATTAATTCGATTCGATTCTCGGTTAAATATCGATTTATAATCGCTGGTGTTTAAGTGAGTGAGTTAAGATAATAAGGTGATAATATGGATTGATTTCGTGTTATAGAAGTAGAAACACTTATCAGTACGATTAGCATTTTAAGAAAGAACTTGCCCTTTTGAAGAAGACAGTTCGAAAACGCAACAAGTGTCCGCTCTGCGCTCTGCGGTGTATTTGAAAATTACTTAACATTTTTTTGCAAGTGTATTAGAGACAAATTGGACGTCAATGACATTTACAAACATAATCCCAGAAAATAACATAACGGACTGTTATACTGAATTTCGACAGTTAATTATTTCGACACGGTCCCAATTTCAAAAACAATAGTTCGACTACTCATTGCTTCGACAGAACATAATATATTCGACTAGCATTAGTCATACACATAGTACATACCTAATTAATCAAATTCGCAAAAACATCTTCCTTCACAAAACTGCACCTACTGTTTCAGCAGTGTTAATTCTAAACGCCAAATATTGAATAACATTGGTAAACAGTGATTTATAAGCCTTGATTACGACGCCAGATATTATGAATCTATACAAGTATACAACAGTTGTCGGTTGGCTAACACATATCTCGCTCGCATTACGAAAACTAAGCAGACTGCGTGTTATGCAAATGTTAGGAAAAGGCTTCTAGTTCTTATATTGTACGTCTTGTGCACTAATAGCCGTTTTCTGAAGTTTTCTCAATAAGAGTTTCTGTTAAGAAAATCTCAGATTAGGATTGATTTAGGACCTGACAAACTAATCCATACTAATATTATAAATTCGAAAGTAACTCTGTCTGTCTGTCTGTCTATATGTTAGCTTTTCACGCCTAAACCACTGAACGGATTTCGATACAACTTGGCAGAGAGATAGGAAGCATCCCGGGGAAGGACAAAGGATAGTTTTTATCCTGAAATTCCCACGGGATCGACACTTACGCGGGTGAAACCGCGGAATGCAGCTAGTAAGTAGGTTATAATGTTTTATGTCCTTAAAAATGAACAGAATATTGTGAGGCACATAGCCGATCGGTCGTCAGCATTTATTTATTAAAACTTTATGCACAAGTAAGCAAATACTGTACAAAGGCGGAAATGCCTGAGGCATTTTCCACCTGTGAATGGTGCGACTTACCGTTCCAGTTTTTACTAATCCATGGACTTGCAAATAAATATTTACTTAATAAAAATCTTGACTTCAGTCACCGACAGATAAACTTCCTTCCATTTGACAGACTTCCAGGCGAACGAAGTCATGTGCAAAAGCTAGTCTACTATTATAATCTAATAAACGAATTGCACTCAAGTTATAATATTTAGTCGGTCACAATCTATTAAAGCAGGTGATTAATCCATTATAACTCCACTGCGATCATGCAATAGTCGCTAATTAACATAATTAATAACACGTTAATACATAAAATGGTAATTTTCACAAGTTTCCGCAACTATTGCTGTAATAATTTAAATTGAATCATCACAGACATGCAAAAGCAGGTTATAAGAAGTAACTTTTAATAAATTCTTCGCATTGCTATTTGAAACTAGTGAATTAATTCCAGGCCCTACTTCTTCATACACAGGTTATGAGAACTGATCACCATGCTTACTTAGTAGCAGTCAACCATTCCGGCAGGCCAGGTTACCTTGTGTTAAGCCGTATCTGTGATGCCCTAGACTAAGCTTAGAAATTACATCCTACATATCTACGACATTTAAAGATTTACTTTTGAGGCAGATCAGATTTTGAAACCACAATCTCATGCGTACATATTTATCCACTATAATTTTTAAGAATTTCTTAAAATAAAATGGCAGGCAACCAATCAAAATCCTACTAAATAAAAAAATAATAAATAAAAAAATGTGAAAGTTTGTGAAGATGTTTGGATGTTTGTTATTCAATCGCGCGTAAATCCATTATAATAAATTAAATCCATTAACCATTGAACAGATTTGGATCCTGATTCCTGTATTAACATATAGGCAATTTTTATCCCGATATTCCCACGGGATCGAAACTTATGCGGGTGAAACCGCGGGGCGCTGCTAGTGATTAAATAGGGGCAAAAAAATGCAATGGAAAGTAATTGGCAAAAGCTAAAGGCGCTTTGAATCCATACATCTTTTCTACTTTCCCTTTCAACTGTTATCACTCTGGTAAAACCAAGTTGTCAGAAATAAGAACGAAATATTAAACTTTCAAGACAGTTAAAAGTGGGTTAACTAAAGGCGCCTTCAGATTGCCTCGATTTTCGACGATCGTTATTCTCGCTCGATATGCTGTGTTTATGGCGTTGAATAAGATCTGACAGGTTCTTGCTCGATTCTATCGATCGTTTCTGTCAGTTGTTGACGATCATATAATATGAAGGTTAAAATCGAGACAGGCGTTGACATCACTTTTTCATTAGTTTATCGATCGACAAAAACGGCCCACAGTTGCGATCGACCAAAAGTACGATATCGATCTTCTGTTGCTTACACAATTTTATTCCTCGATTTTGTTTGACACACGTGCCGATCGTCAAAATTCGATCCTACGCCTAAACCTCTAACTTAGTAAACAATAGGACAGGTTATCCTACGACTATAAACCTAAGTGTCACGAGCTATCGATAATGTAAACTAACCCTCACTTTTACTTAAAACGCGAGTTGAGTCCGAAAGTTATGTTATTATGACCAACAAGAATAAATTACGCACATTAAATTTGGACCGTTTTGGCAGATTAATATTAAAAAAAAAAACCATCTCCAAAAAGTCCGTGACATCGTCAACACCAAAGTGTTGCTGACCTTTGTTGAGGAGCTGGGGTGGATCGAATGATCGATTTTCCCACCCATATGCAAAATACGCGCTTGGATATGGAGTTGCGGACACCAGCCCGTTATACTATACAATATAAGGTCCCATCTCCTCTCCCAAAAAAACAGGTAATACTCACATAATCAGCCAAGCTCTTCATGCCGTACGGAAACCGTTCCCGGTCGGGCACGAGACGGCCGCGCGCGTCACGTTCCCGTTCGGGCCAGCAGTCGTCCACATTGATGTACTCATAGCCGACGGACGCGTATCCTTCGTTCACCAGGATGTCCGTCATTGTCCGGAATAGACGGTCGCTGCGGATAAATTGTGGCTGTTATATAGGACAAGAATAATTGACAAGTTTATGTTGAGATTTATATGCGACCAATTGTTTCAGGGCAAGGATAACTCATATTTTCTTCCCTGATACGATACCTATACGATATACCTGTAAACACCAGTCTATTTTGTTAAAATGTCACTGTTAAAAATTTTAGTATAGTGACTTTGAAGCGAACCGTCAATAATATTAATCCCTAGCTGGTCTATTCTGTAAAGATCTACACCGTGAAAACTTAGATGGAGTGAGCTGTCATTCCATGATGCTAGTTAATGACACTATTGACAGCTTACTTCACCTAAGTTTTCACGGTAAGATTTTTACAGAATTGGCCGGGGTTCATCTATCTGGCGCAGTGCCTATATATATATATTATCGTCAAACCATCAGCAATCCATCTGCCAAGACTAGTGTTAACGTCTATTTTCCGTTTTGTCTTTGTCCTTGGATGTAGTAGAAGGCAATTACAATGATAACTCATTGATGGTATCATTCAGAATCAGAAGCTAATTTTCATCAGCGGAAACTAACGGACTACGACGACGGTTAGGACTTAAGTAAACCGTGCTTTGGCTTCGACATTAACGACTCTAATTAGCACTTGTAGTTAACAGTTTTGCGACAGTGATAAAATAACGCTTAGCTAAAGTATGTGCTATAAAAGTAACGTTTATAGATCTCAGTCTTGGATATTCACATCTCATTTTTTTGTTTAGAAGCGTCTAAGAAAAGAATTTATCCAATTCTCAGTGATAGAGAATCAATAGATCAATAGATCAACAATATAAAACGATCTCGGCCAATGCTTTGAAGCACGCTCGTGTGGCTTTCAAATGGTGCCAAAGTCAACCTCAATGTTTATTCCGTATCTGCTCAATGACGAAGAAGCGAGTCGGACTCGTTCACGAACGGGTCCGTACTACGGTGTAATATGTAACACTACATAATAAAAAAAAACACGTTTCTTGAATGGAGACCCCTTTAATTTTAACTTAATTATTTATTTTTATAGCGGCCATAGTAGAGACTGTGAAAATTTCAAGTGTTTTACCTATTACGGTTCAAAATATACAGCCCTTATAGTAAGTAGTAGCCCAGGATGGACAGCGACACCTTATCTACTAATTAATAGGGTCCTATTGGCTCCATTTGGGTACGGAACTCGAAAAATGAAAACGTTGTGGCTAAAACTTTATTTTCATTTTGTCAAATCTTGACGTGTGCTTTCAATCAGTTCTTTCTATAATACAATTAGTAAAAGGGACTTGTTAGTTAAAATGATTCAAGGACATGGATGATTCCTTTGCCATGCCTTTAAATCTGCCTAGAAAATTGTATGGGCATCATAAATTAATATTCAACTCTCTAAGCCATAAGGTATATCAATACACCGCTGGAGGAAAACGTAACTCAAATACAATGTTGTATCCGATTCTAAAGGAAACTATTAACAATTCAACAGCTTAGTAGCTAGATCCCACAATTTTATTAGGTTAATAAATAATGTCTAATATATAAACAATCGCGTTGTTTATTATTTACGAGTATTTATCTATCTGTCTGTAAACTAGGAAATTATTTCCGGAAACGTTCAAGCTTATCAGCTGCCACAAGGTACTTATTGCAGCTGATAAGTGTTGCTAATGAAAAAGATATTATTGTAGTTAGAAATGAAATAAATATAACGTACGGTCGAACAAGCTATTTGGTATACAGGCAGCTAACATGCAACTACTCTTAAACAATTATGTGGGTGTGCTGAGTAGTCAATTCTTTTATATCACTCTATTAAGGATGCCATAAGCTGAAAAAGTTATAAAGCACAAAATAAAACTAAATAATGGCAGTGTAGTGGAAAGATTAATATTTTTGCCTGTATACCAAATAGCTTGTTCGATCGTATATAAAAAATAGATCAAGTAACAAACTGGAGATATCATCCACGAACCCGCACTCGGCCCGCGTGGTGGATTATGGTCCACTTCCTTTCGCAGAGAGGCCTGTGGCCCAGTAGTGGGAACATTAGAGGCTGATTATGCATTAAGTATATGATATAATCAACAAGTACAGAAAAATATAACAATTTATGACTCGCGGATACCGAAACCTTTGCTTCGAACCTCTCTTTATGATCACACTCTCTTTATGGCACAAATATGTTCAAAACTAACTGCTGTAAACGCGCTGTTTTCGAACTTCTGAAATTGCGCGGAGAGCCAGCTCACTCACAGTTGCGAGTGAGCACCCCATGGCATCGGTTGGCTGATTTGTGAAACCTATTTCCATGTAAATGTCTTACTTTCTAAAACATTGTGAAATACTGTGCAAAAGTTATATAATTTCATAATAAACTGTTACTTTATTAGTAATAACGTCTGATAGGTTACAAAAAAATTACACAAAAAACACTCACCTAATACAGTTATCCGGATCATTTTTGCAGTCGGTGTTGCATCTAAACCGCTCCCACGCAAGCCACCCCATGGGCGGCGTCAACGCGAGCCCATTGTCCAGTCCCGAGATCTTGCCCATGAGGCATAACACCACACACACTGTCCACAAACCCACAGACTTCCACGACGCCATCACAACAGCCAAACAAACCTTTAAAAACAAGTACTATCTACTTTCGGAACTTATCCTCATAGTTTTTCACTGTCCGATTTTGTACGAACACAAAAAATGCCGTAAATAATTAAACGAGTGGTCTGTTTAGATGTCAGTTGGTAAGTGACATTTCGTCCGTATAGGTTATCACTGAAAGCAGGTCGGTGCGATGAAGGTTCGCTTCTGTCCTTGCAGCGTGAGTTATCTGCAACAAAACAAATAAGTTTTTACTACAATGTTTACGTTTACTCTTGCATATCTTAAGTCGACTGTCCACTGCTAGGGAGAATGTGCGAGTAGGTTTGCCACGTTAGCTGCGCGGTTCATTTGTTTGGCAGCCATGCACTCGTGCGTAGCGTAGCCGTGGGTTACAGAGGATGAACCCGCTTACATTGTTACACAAAGCGAAGTTATAAGTAGCTTAGCCGTGGGCTTCTTAGAAGCGGCGTTTTTAAGTTGGGTAATACCCACTACGTTCACGCACCAACTCTGGGAGCCTATTCTCTACGTCCGTCAACGACGATACGGGCCCGTTCGAAATGGCTTGATTCGGACGGGCAAAAACACTCGGTAGTAAGGACAAATGTCAAATCGTGTTGTCATTTATTCTTAGTTCGGGCCCCGAAGTAACCTAATCCGTGAGTGCCTTTTCACACGTCCCGGCAACCGGGTAGCCGGTGTCGACTATCCGACTAACTACGCCGGTACATGTGAAAAGCGCCTAAGTCTGCGATAAGGAGTAGGAAACGCTCGTAACGTCGGCCGAAACTACGGAATCGAGCTAAGGGAGTCTCCCTCTGCTCCGCGCATTTATTTTATTTACATAAATACGGCCACCTGGGGCCGTATTCTCTTAGACACAAAGAACAATATCGCACGAAATGAACCTGAGGTTGGCTTGATTAGCTGAGGAATTGACGTGGATTCGAAGTAAGGAATCATTCAGTGGTCATAGTGAATTAGAGCCCAGGACAAAAGGTAGTGGACACCCAGCTTTAAGTTCTAATCTGATACACACTGCATAGGAAGTCACCTTATCTTGTTATAAAATATGCATCTGATCTCAAATTACAAGATTTATTTGTTAACTTTATGTTATATGCAATAAACTGCGTGCTGTTCGATATCATCAACAATTATATTATGAGTTTAGGCGTTAATTAGTACTTAACGAAGTGCAGTAATTGTGTGTTTTTTTATTGCATGTCATAATAAAAAAATTGTTTACTGATAATATTGCTAAAGTGGTATTTATTTGAAAATGGTTACAAATACCTTTCTCAACAGAAAAGTATAATTATATTATAAACGTTACGATTTTTGCAATTTTTTTCCGGCTTTGAATAATTTAGCTATTTAGGACCAACGGTCATCGTCGTCACCTGTTATCACTCGCCATTAGCATTATTTGAACCTGTTCTACTTGTACGACAGGCTATTCTAAGTCAAAATAATAAATTAACAACCTATGTTGGCAATTCAGAATTAATTGGCAATTTATATTAAGGCAAAAAATAAAAATAAACCGGCCAAGTGCGAGTCGGACTCACACATGAAGGGTTCCGTACCATAAGGCATAAAACGCCGAAAAAAACGTTTCTTTTATACCCCTTTAATTTTCTTTTTTTTTTAATTATTTGTTGTTATAGCGGCAACAGACAGAAATACATCATCTGTGAAAATTTCAACTGTCTAGCTAAGTATCACGGTTCATGAGATACAGCCTGGTGACAGACAGACAGTCGGACGGACAGTGGAGTCTTAGTAATAGGGTCCCGTAATCACCTTTTGGGTACGAACCCTAAAAAGTCATCATCTGCCTAGCCTTTTCCCAACTATGTTGGGGTCGGCTTACAGTCTCACCGGATGCAGCTGAATACCAGTATTTTACATGGAGCGACTGCCTATTTGACCTCCGATACCCTTTGATAAGACTGGTTGTCAGACTTTCGGGCTTCTGATTACCCGTAACGACTGCCAAAGATTCACGAATGACAGCCGGGACGAATGCTTTCCGAGGCACGGAGGGGTCACGGTATGTAAAGGTGGTCACCCATCCACAGACCAACCACGGCAAGCGTAGCTTAACCTGATCTATCGACCTGTGCGGCTGTTATTATTTAGCCACGGGCCCGTCCCTTGAGTGATCCGAGATCCTTGTACACCTATACAAGGTTATTATAAATTGAAAAATGATATCTTAACAAGATAAAACAACAAACGACCCCACAAAAAATAATTTGGTGTTTTGTGTGTGGTCGTTGACCGCAGTGTAGGTAAGTATTCACTTGAAATATCAGTTTGGAAAATCTTTTTTTCTTGAGGCAACTTTACAGACGAGATGGGTATAGACATCTAAACGCGATGAAACATAAATCGAAACAGTTTTTCTCAACTCAAACTTCAAGTAAAAACCCTTTTTTTTTGCGGATGAGAAATCATCAAATGACGCCTCCCGCTCTGGGTGGAGCGGAAGGGAGTGTCAGACTCTTACTGACTAAAACCCACCCGTGTTCCTTCCTTAGCCCTTTATGTTCCGGGCCAGCGGTAACCCTTTCGGACAATCCCGCTGACCCGGCAGGCTTCGGCCCTAAGGGGCCCCTCCTCGATGCTGACATCTCTTTGAGGCGCGCATGGAACACATACGCGCCGTCCGGCACGGGCCTGGTCCTGATCGGACGGTGAGCTACCCATTACTCTCCGCCCGCAGACCCGCGCCTACGGTGGCCGGGAGTAAAAACCCTAACATTGGTCGTTGACCTCCTTAAAAAAACACATCAGATCTTTTTATTGAACCGCGTTTAGATATTCCGATACCATCGCGTCTGTGGAGTTTTGCTAGCCTGATGTATGAACAAGCGTTGCACTTCCAGAAACGAAGCTGAAATGTTTCATGTGACTGAAGCACCACCACCCCTTTCAAACCGGTTTATGTTCAACGACGTTGCTGTAAAAATAGAAGTTGGTGGCCCTAGACAATGATATTATTATATACTAATAAAAAAGAGTTTGTTTTTTGTTTGTTTGAACGCGCTAATCTGGAACTACCAGAAGGGTTAAAAAAAAAAATTAAGGAAAATTCTTGAGGAAGGCTTGGTGTGGCCAACTTGGTTAGACCCATAAGCTCTACTGTTCACTGACGACACCCTGTGCGATCTACCAATTACATACTTCTTGAAATCTTAAATGAAACAGCATAGTTCAGTACACAATTTTGTAGTATTTTTTATTTTATCAAGAGGCAAAATATAAAACTGAAAATTATATTTAAGTAGTAACTACTTATTTATATTAATGTGAGCATTACGTTTGAGTATCTTTCGCTAGATTAGCAAAATCAGGTTTGTAGTTGGAAATATTTTTTGCCTTGAAACGATTGAACTAATAGTCGCAATCGACCGCGATCTACCGGTTGGCCACCCCTGCTATAGGCTATTAAACGTTACGCTAGGACCCTTAGAAGCCAAGCAAAAACAAAAAGAGTCATAAACAACGCTAAGCGAAAACGAAATAATAGCGCGGGCAGGCGATGCGATGCGACGGGATGGGTCGGGGCAACAAGAAATTTCACTTAGACGAAGTCACGGGCAGGAGCTTGTATTATATATTACAGACTAGCTTCCGCCTGCGGCTTCGCCCGCGAAGTATGTCGCTAAAAACTATCCTATTGTCCTTCCCCGGGATGCAATCTTGTATATCTCTCTGCCAAATTTTTTCGAAATCCGTTTAGTGGTTTACAGACAGACAGACAGAATTACTTTCGAATTTATAATATTAGTATGGATATCACACTACAAATCGACACCTATATATAATATCACACATAACCCAGATTAAGGTCATAAGATTACAGGTGTAACGGCCTGTACTTATCATGTCATCACAAGACAACTAGTATTTACCTTACGTGTACCATTATATCATATCTAGCATCTAGCTAGGGGTCGACACAGATCCGTCATTATAGAGTTACGGTGTACAGGTGATGATTGTAGAATTTGTAGTGACATCGAGATGAAAAATAGAAAATTAATGCGAGTCAGGTCAAGGGAAATTCAGACAGTTCTACATCCATTGCGTTATTTACGTTGTTGAGCAGACAAATTATTCGAACATATGGAGCAATGGATTAGCAATATCCTTCAAAATTATTCAGATTGAGATTGATAGTGTGTTACGCAATTAGGATGTTGATTTACACTGTGTGATTAATAATATAATAATATTTATTTGCTTAAAACACGGTATAAAAAGGTGTTACAATACAAAATGATGTTTTGCTTATAATTAAAGCATGCAAAATTGTGATGTCAACGTTAGTGTTCTAAAAACTCCTTAATACTATAGAAATTATTTTCATTCAACCAGTTATACAATTTAATTTTAAATAGTCTGCAATTCAATAGGTACTTTTAATGTTTTTGGTAAATTATTAAATGTGCGTAGCTACACAATTTTTATTAAGTATATTTAGCTAGCTAGATTAAACTGCCAGTGGCAAACCCAATTGCTTGCATGATCTAAACACCATAAACAGTGTTTAGATCATGCAAGCAATTAGTTGATTCAATTTCATTGTAGGTACGCCCCAAGCAAGAAACATGTATCGTGTAAATGGGGTATAAGGCAATAGCTCAATGAAAAAGGTCTGGAATGGCCAGGGACAGGTCGTGAGTTGGAAAAGCAGTTGTTCGATCGACGAGGGTCCATTCCTATTCTAGCTTAGTTTGTAAAGTTTTAAGAAATAGTATCCAGAATTCTTTGTTTAAAACCACTAGAAAACACTAACGTGATAAGGCCGTGTTCTAACCGAAAACAATTGTAGTGCGAGTAAGAGTTTGTATGAATATGATGTACTCGCGCGATAAATGAAGACGTCACGTTTGTACGTCAATATTCATCTTAATAATCGCGTAATCGCGTAATCGCTTATTCGCTTTTGGTTAGGAGACAGGGTTCTTCTAACCTTTCTTTAGTTACAAAAAATAATGATACATTACCCTAGCTATGCTAGGGGGAACTCCTTTTCTTTAATTTCCTTTAGTGTAGAACAGATACAAGATATTTAAAGACTACATACCGTTGCAGAAAAGCAGGTGTTATCACATCAAACTCTCAACGAATACTGAGAAAAAAGATGTCCAAATGTTTCAAAATGATTGCCTGATCTACCTAGGTCAGTGAACTAGAAACCCGTTTATATTATATTCAATCTAATTTATTCGCTGTTTATGAACTTCAATATAAAATATATTAACCAGTAATATCGAAAATTATTTTCGTAAGGTTTTTGAACCATGGTATACCGTTATTCGACCATATAAGTTGATAAATTGTTGTTTTTAGCGCACAATTAGGTAATAGTAAAATTTATTTAATGATGTCTTGGTTTAAATAAATATTAATTGATATATTAAGGTGAATGCTCCAAGCAGCCCGCGAAATTCAAATTTTCTTACGTTTTTTGCAATTTGCAGGCCAGTGCTAGGTTGTATGTTGATTAAAATATTATTCGCGGCTGTAGGACATATGAAGTTACAGAATTATAATCATCAAAATCATCAATAAAACGCTATAAGTTGATAAAGCTGTAGGAATTACTTTTTCTGTTTTTTTTTTGTTCTTACACCTTTATGAAGTTGGAGGGTTGTATTGGTGATTTTGATGATTATAATTCTGTAACTACATACGTCTTGCAGCCGCGAATAATATTTTAATCAACATACAACCTAGCACTGGCCTGCAAATTGCAAAAAACGCAAGAAATTTTGAATTTCGCGGGCTACATCAAAAGATATTGTTTGACATTCAGACCTTTTAAATCAAGGTTGACCAATACCCAAAGATTTTTACAATTTACCTTTTATTATTATTTATAACAATAAAGGCTCCTTCAAACACGCGCGACACGCGTTAAAATCGCGCGCGACACAAAGGCACCGCATAAGTCGCGCAACGAGTGGTGCCTTTGTGTCGCGCGCGATTATATCGCGTGTCGCGCCTGTTTTTAGGAGCCATAAAGCTGAAGAGTTTGTTTGTTTGAACGCGCTAATGATTGGATTGTCTGTGTGGTCTTAAAGAATAGCACCACCCCATACTTCCCGTGGGTGTCGTAAAAGGCGACTAAGGGTCGTACCGGAGAATGGGCAGCAGCGTTCTCTATGCATTCCACCACCATACTATACTGCGATCGCCAACCCGCCTGCCAAGCGTGGCGATTATGGCAAACCCCCCAAGGACTTGGGGGAGGCCTATGTCCAGCAGTGGACGTCTTTCGGCTGAAATGATGATGATGATGATGAATGATTGGAACTACCGGTCAGATTTGAAAAAATCTTTTTTGCTTTTGATAGCCCAGTCCTTGAGGAAGGTAGGCTATTTAACATCACGCTTTGACCCCGCAAGAGCTGTGCAAGAAGAAAAAAGTCCGAAAGAACTAAGCGAAAACGGGGGAAGAAGTTTCACGCGGACGTAGTCGCGGGCAAAAGCTAATAAATTATAATCATTCAACATGAAATAGATGTTTTAAATTGGTTATGCAGAGTTTGACTTTCCATAAAATATGCAAAAAAATATGTATTTCAGCAAAGACTTAATCTAAAATTCTAATTTATTAATATTTAAGAAACATCATAAAAAAATGATGTATTTTTGTAAATAATACGATAATTGGTCGCCACTCCTCATATTTATATAACACTGTCGTTTCAGCCGATAGACGTCCACTGCTGGACATAGGCCTCCCCCAATTTTGGGAGGGTTTGCCATAATCGCCACGCTTGGCAGGCGGGTTGGCGATCGCAGTATGGTATGATGGTGGAATACATAGAGAACGCTGCTGCCCATTCTCCGGTAAGATCCTTAGTCGCCTTTTACGACACCCACGGGAAGTAAGGGGTGGTGGTATTCTTTAAGTCCGGCACCACACAGACACTCAGACAGATATAACACTGGAAGTTAGTTTATTAGTCGTCAGCCTTTCTTCATTTTCACATCATATTAAGGGGATTACAGGACCTAAACGCAAAAAACGCAAGTTTTAGAAGCAATAAAAGTATATGATCGACTACAGTAAACAAAATCAGAAAAATATATGATATTCTTCAGGATATGTGCTAGGTAGATAGTGCATTGAAAAAATAATACCACTAATTTGATACGATAGAAAAAAATCATGAAGATACCTCTAAAAACTTTCTTTTTACAATAAAAACCATACTAATATACATACAATCATTCTGATTTTTTGTCAGATTACTCTACAAGCAACATACTAAAGCACTAGTGTTTTAATTTTTTAGTCCAAACAACAGATTTTTTGTAAATAGATAATTGCTTCATATTTTGCAATAAATTACCAGCGTGTCATCGCGCTTCTCTTTCTTTTCTATGCAGTCCGACAGTAACCGCCCCTTAAACTATAATTTTACCCCCTAGATCATGATGATTTAAATATATATTTTTAAAATCATTGTCCCGTCGGATTGTTCGTATCGTTTTTATTGTAAAATACTTCAAATGAAGTGACGAAGTTTGCCTATGTGTCAGATCAAAGGATTAGGTATAAAAACGTAGGAAAAAAGACGAGAGAGGAAAATTGCTGTAAAAAGTGTAATTATATTTGAAAGAATAACTAGAACAAATTAACGATGATTATTATCTTGTGAGACACGCAATCTTTGCGGCAATAAACTTATAATGTAACCTTTATAAACACATTAAATAGCTAATGTGAAAAGTAGAGGTCTTGTAACGCGTTAGAAATGCTGCAGTGTTTACGGATTTAGGTATGTAGATACCAAATTATTACGCCAATATGTACACTATAAGTATTACAGACAACTTTTTTTAAAGACAACCTTTGGATGAATTAAAGAAGAAAGGAGGTCTCTCCTTTCTCCTTTTACCTTTTCACCGCCACGACTTCATTAGAAGCTCTTCATTTTAACTATCTTATCAAAATAAATTTACTGTATGTGTATATTTTTGTTTTATTATTTAATATATATTATTTAATGTATATTAAATAATAAAACGAAACAAAGCTTTTAAATACAGTAAATTTATTTTTAAGAGCGTTTACGCCGAACGGCACTTCATACAAACTTTAAACCCTTATTTTTCGAAACAAATGAACCGATTTTAATGAAACTTCATACGCATAAGCAGGATACAAAGGTCTAAAAAGTTAGTAGAATTTTTTTTCGAAAAACTGTATTACAGCCAAATTAGACCGATTTTAAAATTTCCATAGAAACAGAGTTTTCCATTCTTTTTTCAAATAAGACATTTCGTAAATGTTCTCTACTAACTTTTTAGACCTTTGTAACCTGCTAATGCGTATGAAGTTTCATTAAAATCGGTTCATTCATTTCGAAAAATAAGGGCTTGAAAGTTTGTATGAAATGCCGTACGGCGTAAACGCTCTTAAAAGATAGTTAAAATGAAGAGCTTATAATGAAGTCGTGGTGGTGAAAAGGATAATCCATCCAAAGGTTGTCTGCAGTATTGTCTAATACTGCAGGTAGTATGTGGTGTAACATTACATATACATTTACCTTACAGGAACGGTGCCATGTTTATATAAAGACTAGTAGCGTCCCGAGGTTTCACCCGCGTAAGTTTCGATCCCGTGGGAATATCGGGATAAAAAACTATCCTATGTCCTTCCCCGGGATGCAATCTATCTTTCTGCCAAATGTTATCGAAATCCGTTCAGTGGTTTAGGCGTAAAAAGGTAACATACAGACAGACAGAGTTACTTTCGGATTTATAATATTAGTATTGATTTAGAAATTGTATTGTAGATTTATGAAATCGCGAGAAAAAAATTAGCTATTCCCTACATTTTGACGAGTTATATACAACGTGTAACGGAAAGGGGGTATCAACCCTGAAGGAGGTGAATGTGCTCATGAAACTGAACAACTTTCCCCAAAGAACATAGGTCGAAATATGAAAAAAAATTTTGATTCTCCCATAGTAATAGCAAATCAATGATTTGCTATTACTATGGGAGGTGAAAAAATTTTTTTTAATAATATGGGGAAAATTTTGGACCTCCCATAGTAATAGCAAATCATTGATTTAGGTAGTAGACATAAATGTAGGGAACAGCTGTTTTTTTTTTTTTTCGCGATTTCAGGTTTGGCCCCCTAGTAAAAGTTGTTCACAATGATGACCTCTTAAGAGATTGTTGATGTTTTTCCAATAACCCTATATATCAATGTTGCTCACTTCCAAGTAGTCATATCATGTCAAAATGGAATTCAAAGTCTTTCTAAGTCTTGTATCAGTAGAAGAATAATTAATTACAGGATAATAAAATGGCGGCGATGACAATTAAAGAGGACATGATGAGAAAATCATTTAACAAAGAGTTTATATAATGAATGGAAGTCGTTTTTTTTTTACCAGTATCATGTGCAATCTGGTTTCATGAGCGTGTGTATAAGTATTTTTTTCATCATCATCATTTCAGCCGAAAGACGTCAACTGCTGGACATAGGCCTCCCCCAAGCACCTCCACTTCGACCGGTCCTGTGCTTCCCGCATCCAACGGGTTCCTGCGGCCTTCACAAGGTCATCGGTCCACCTTGTGGGAGGCCTTCCAACGCTACGTCTTCCGGTACGCGGTCGCCACTCCAGAACCTTTCGGCCCCATCGGCCATCTGTTCTGCGAGCAATGTGCCCTGCCCACTGCCACTTAAGTTTGGCAATTCTACGGGCTATGTCGGTTACCTTGGTTCTCCTGCGGATCTCCTCATTCCTGATTCGATCACGCAGGGAAACTCCAAGCATAGCCCTCTCCATTGCCCTTTGGGTGACTTTTAGCCTTCTTATAAGGCCCATTGTGAGCGACCACGTTTCCGTTCCATAAGTCATCACTGGCAACACACACTGGTCAAAGACTTTCGTCTTGAGACACTGCGGTATGTGGGACGAGAAGATATTGCGTAGCTTCCCGAACGCTGCCCAGCCGAGTCGGATTCGTCGATTTACCTCTTTCTCGAAGTTAGACCTACCTAACTGGACGGTTTGTCCTAGGTAAACGTACTCGTCCACGACTTCGAGTGTAGCGTCTCCGATTTTTATGAGAGTGGGTGTTACATGGGCATTTGACATGACCTTCGTTTTGTCCATGTTCATTTTAAGACCCACTCTTTCGGAGGCTCTACTGAGGTCATCGAGCATTGTACTGAGGTCCTCCATAGTCTCAGCCATGACTACGATGTCGTCGGCAAACCGAAGGTGAGTTATGTACTCGCCATTGATGTTGATGCCAGCCCCTTTCCAGTCCAGAACCTTGAAGACATCCTCCAGTGCAGCGGTGAACAGTTTCGGAGAGATAACGTCTCCCTGTCTCACACCTCGCTGCAGAAGGATAGGTTTCGAGGCCTGATCCTGGAGTCTGACTGACATAGTGGCGTTTTCGTACAGACACTTCAGCACTTCGATGTACCGATAGTCGATCTGGCACCGTTGAAGAGACTGCAGCACAGCCCATGTCTCGATCGAATCAAAGGCTTTCTCGTAGTCCACAAACGCTAAGCAGAGAGGCAGGTTATACTCTTCGGTCTTCTGTATAACCTGCCGCAGCGTATGTATGTGGTCTACGGTGCTAAAGCCTTTACGGAATCCGGCTTGTTCGGGAGGCTGGAAGTCATCAAACCTGCGCGCGAGACGGTTCGTGATGACTCTCGAAAACAGCTTGTAGACATGGCTCAGGAGTGAGATGGGCCTATAATTCTTAAGGAGGGCATTATCGCCCTTCTTAAAAAAAAGTATCACCACACCCCTGTTCCATGCCTGTGGTGTTTTGCCCTCGAGAATGACGGAACCAAACAGCTTCTGAAGGGCCTTCAGAACGGGTTTTCCGCCGGCCTTCAGCAACTCGGCCGTAATTCCGTCATCACCCGGTGCCTTGTTGTTTTTGAGTTGCTTCAGAGCCATCCTAATCTCGTACAGGCTGACGTCCGGGATATCTTCGGTATAGTGCCGGGTCAATCTAGCTCTTGGGTCGTTTGCCAGATTCATAGCGGGGTTATTTGTTGATGTGTATAACTGTCCATAGAACCTCTCGATCTCTCTCAACAGCTCAGGTTTGTCGGATCGATCGACGATCCGATCCTGCCATCATCGGTCTTCAGTCTCGTAAGCTGGCTCTGCCCAATAGACAGATCTCTAGCAAAGACCTTGGAGCCTTTATTTCGCTCTATCGCGTCCTTAATACGATCTGTATTAAAACGGCGAAGATCGCTTTTCAAGGCCTTAGAGATCCGTCTATTGAGTTGCCGGTAATTTAGCGCATCATCCGTAGACTGCAGGATCATATCGCGCCTCTCCTTCATGAGCCGCAAAGTAGGATCAGAGAGCTTCTTTTTTGAATTCGTACGGCGGGTCTTGAAGATCTTAGACCCGACCGTATGGACAGTTTCCACGAACCCATCGTTATAATCGTCCACGGAGCTCCCTAGGCATTCGAAACTATTCTGGAGTTCGAGCTGAAAGCTCTCGGGGTTTTGGATCTGGATCGGTGCTGGACGGAGCGTAGACTTCATCAGTCGAGATCTTTCCAGCTTGATATTTAAGTTCAATGTGCCTCTTATCATACGGTGATCACTTCCGGTTTTCACCGCGTTGATCACAGAGACATCATTGAATACTTGCTTCTTCGTCGACATAATGAAGTCAATCTCATTTTTAGTTGCACCATCCGGGCTCTGCCAGGTCCACTTTCTATGCTCACGTTTTCTGAAGAAGGAATTCATCATAAATAGGCCTTCCTTCTCCATAAAACTGGCCAGTAGGTGGCCCCGGTGGTTCCGGCATCCAACTCCAAATTGCCCCACTCGCAGCTCATCATCGTTACGTTTACCCAGTTTCGCGTTAAAGTCCCCCATGACAACGGTAAAGCGAGTTTTAGAGCCATGCATGGCTCTGGAAATATCCTCATACATGGTCTCCACCTCATCGTCGGGGTGTGACGAGGTCGGGGCGTAAACCTGTACGACCTTCAGCGAATACCTTTCGGATATTCTGAGTATAAGGTACGCCACCCTGGTCGACACACTCTCGATCTTCACCACGTTGCTCACAAGGGACTTATGGACGATAAACCCGACACCCCCTTGGGACTGCTGGTTGCCCTCCCGGAAATAGAGCAAGTTTCCGGATTTAAGGATTATCGAGTCCTCCCCCTCTCTTCGGACTTCAGATAACCCCACTATACTCCATCGTATCTTGCTCAATTCTTCCTCGAGTTCGGTGATCTTCTCGTCGGTCCGGAGTGTACGCGTGTTGTATGTTGCCAGGTCCAGTTTTCGGTGATTGTGGTAGCCGGATCTCTTCCGGGGATTCTTAGCACCCCTTGCCTCACCGTGGCCTTGGCCGCTACCGTAACCAAGGGTAGGCGGGCCGCCGGGTACTAGGGGCCTTGTGATTTTTGTGCTTGTCATTCTTGGGGGGGTTTTGCCATAATCGCCACGCTTGGCAGGCGGGTTGGCGATCGCAGTATAGTATGGTGGTGGAATGCATAGAGAACGCTGCTGCCCATTCTCCGGTACGACCCTTAGTCGCCTTTTACGACACCCACGGGAAGTATGGGGTGGTGCAATTCTTTAAGTCCGACACCACACGGACAAGTATTTTTTTATTGACGTTTAAAAGTGTATCTTCAAACCTGCTTACAGAAATATAATCATTTATTAATGAGATCGGTTCATTTTACTCCGTTTAGAATTTCAGGTACATTTTGTTTTTAACCGAATTCTAAAAGGAATTGAGAACCTCCTCAATTCCGATGTTTATATATATATATATTATAAATAGTTTTGTTGAGAGTTATGCAAGAAAAGTACCTGTTGCGCCGACCCCAAATCAATTGGGATAAGGGCAGAAGAAACACGATGTTGATGAAATAGTTTTGTTTTTTATAGCGCCTATCCATGGGCGATACGTACGTGATTCTGAACCTGCGTAGAAATTTTTCGACACTTATACAAAAAAAAAATGCAGGTCCGTACATTTTGCCCGCGTAGGTCTTGTATTGTTTTTTGATAACTTTCTATAATTTTTTTATCTATGCGGTCTAGAAACGTGTGCTGAATTGTGTGGTTCATAGATATCCGAGTGTGGTTAGTTAGTGCTAGTTATAGAAAAGCTCGAAAGTTCAGGCTTTAGACTAAGGTTTTCTAAACTAAGGATTGCAAAAGAATAGTTAATAATTAAAAGTCCTCCAGGCCGTATTTCAACCACGACGACCAATCTCAACGGAGACTAGCCTTCGGCGCGTGAGATATTATAGTGCACAAGTGTGCGCGCAGACACATGTGCACTCCCTCTTCCCTCACTCCCATAGTCCGATGGGACGGCACGACACTACCAGAGAGAGATCAGGCGCAGGACCAAAGGCTTAGCGTGCTTTCCGAGGCACGGGAAAAAAGAATAGTAAGACGGACAGGAAGTTTGTTAATCATTATTTAATTCACACTTAAAGCTTTGTTGGGAGTGACGTTTGAAAAATTATGAAGCAATAATAATAATGCGAAAGGACCTACACATAGCAGATACGGTGGATGTGGGCAGTTTTGTACTTCAAATTAAGTAAACAAGACAGTGGGTGGTATTCTTCTGTCATGTGTAAGAGATTAATCGTTTTAAAGCATTGGACGTCACCTTGATTCTCAAACTTGTAATTTATTGGTACAAACATTACATAACATCGCGCCAGTATGTCCCAAAGGGTTAGGCAGAGGTGCAGGTACTATAGTTCACCCACATTTCGCCAGTTATGTTTAGGTACCATAGTATACCAAATGGGGGCGAGCCTATTTTTGCCCGGTTGATGGCAATTGCCATCAACCGGGCAAAAATCCGGACTCCGGGCTGCGACTGTGAAATTCTTGATAGGAAAATCTTATAACACTTTGCCCGACCTGGAATTTGATCCCAGGACCTCATACTCAACAGCAGAACTCGCAACCACTAACAAAGCAGTCTTCTATTTATTACTAGCATCAGCCCGCGACTTCGTCCGCATTAAATTTTACCCTCCCCCTATTCACCCTCTTAGGGGTGGAATTTCGACCCCTTCTTAATGGATAACTACTCTTCACAAAGAACACACCCTCCAAATTTCATGTCTTTAGGACCAGCGGTTTAGGCTGTACGCTGATATATCAGTCAGTCAGGACTTTAAATTTTATATAATTATATAGATTGGTACAAATGGTTTATTATTTTGGTTTCATTTAAATTTATCTTCAAATTTATTTTAGATTTTTTGTTGTTTTACACTTTTATTTAGTCTTATTTTAATTAAAGCCAATCAAGTGCTGAAATAAAATTCGTTCTCAAATCCGCTACACAGAAATTAGCGCCATAAAATTGTTAATGAATTATGTTTTGTTTGTGATTACATCGTAATAAAATCGACTTTTTAACCGACTTCGTCGTACCAAATAAAATATTATGTAACTTTTATCAAAAAACTGTCTATAATTGTGCATGTAAATATGAACTTCTGCAGACCACATTTAATAAAAAGGAAAATAAAAACGTTATTTTTATGAAATATAGATTATCAATATTTAGAAAAAGTGACTCATATTTTTAATGATGGAGGCACATTACTCTTTGTAGTCCTCTTGTAGAAAAACCTATAATACTTAAAATTTTGATTGAATTGGTTCTACTTCTATATTGTTGAAACCAGATCCAATTTCTATAAAAATTAAAAAGGCTCACGTTCACTGACTCACGTGACAAACAATGTCATTGTATTCCACGCTAGATATATTTATCTAGTGCCATTGTTCCAACTACGATGTTTTATCATGATCTTGCGCAATTATCGTCATTACGCTTATTACACGAGACACCGCTTGTTAGAAAGGTGATTTACTTTTGATTTCAATGTATTCTTTGTATACAGCGTGAATCAGAAATATATGGTCATATTTAAGGGTGTGATACAGACCGACCAATTGTACAGACGCCAGCACATCAAGCTACCCGAAACTGTCAAATTTTCCCAATCAACCTTGAACCTTATGCTGTAGCGATAAAGTTGAAAATCTAGTAAAGAAATTTGACAGATTTTAGTACCTAGCTTGATGTGCTGGCGTCTGTACATACATCTTTCTCTATGGGGCTAACATTGTAATCGCGATAAAATTATAAGCTGTCCCATATTTGGATCGAGTAGGTATTGAAGTTTTGTATAGGACAGCTGAAATTTTTTTCGCGATTACAATGTTAGTCTGATTGAGAAAGTGGTTCAGTTTGATGGTCTGTGGGCCACACATTTCTAATACACGCTGTATACGTCTACAGGTATTGTTTGCAAAGGAAATGAGCAACTAGGTATAGAATTTTAGTTCTGGTTTGTTATTCTGATTGAAAGCTGATACCTGGTCATTTGTTTAATGCTAGGAAGTGTATTGTCTGGTTTTGTTAATTGCTTGTGTAAGTTATTTTAATAGTAGCACTTGTGTGGTATTTTTATGTTATCAGATATGTTAAGTTCGCTAACATTAGCTAATATTAGGCGGTGATGCTTCGAAAAGCAGGAAAAACCGTTGGAAATACACCGGTCTTTGAAAAGAAAATAGGATGCTTAATAAGGCTCTCCACTGTCATTACCTACTTTACAAATAAATCAAATCAAAATATTTTACTTCACATAAACATCCATGGCATAGAGCAGTGGTGGCCCAGTGGTAACGGCCGCGACATACGAGTTGTAGGTCGTAGGTTCGAACCCAGACAGGCGCTTTACTTTGTGTAAATTATTTCATCACCGCTGCTCTCAAAAGGAAGTGAAGGAAACATCGTGAGGAAACCGGCATGTGCTAGAACCAAAAATTCGAAGACATGTGACATCTACCAACCTGCACTGGGCCCGCGTGGTTCTCGAAGAGTAGGCCTGTGTCCCTGCAGAAGGAACAATATAGGCTGACTATGATACATGGGCAGTCAAAGCGACAGAAGCTAAGTGCACGGTTACGATTGGTCGTTTCGAACAAAAGGTATATAATCTACTGAGCAATTTTGAACAAAAGGTACTGTATTTTTAAGACAAATAATCCATGAAAGTCAATTATCGTTGGCGGCTATTCCATCCTCCATTGTCTGAAGATACGGTCACCTTGAAGCGCCCATAATAGGTACACATTCCTTAAACGTAATATTCAAAAATATGCAAATCTGATATGAATTTCGCAACAGAATGTTCGATCGGACAGATAATTGCTCTATTTTGCAGTGTGCAACGAACTTGCAACAGTTGCAGTATAATTGCCGTTGCGGGGGCGCAGGCGGCCGTTGCGAAACGTTTAATAGTTGCTTTTACATTCAAACGAAGCTTCCGACGGCTTAGCATGCTAATTTATGTATTAAATACACTACTTAAATGAGTGTTCTGAAGAGGTGTTGACGATTGACAAATGATGAATCTATTCAACGCGTCTCGTTGTTGACGTTTTTAGGCAACCGTTGGAACTTAATTATTAGTTTTAAAAACATGTTAGGACGTTAAAAAAAATATGCTAGAATTTCTTCAGAGAAGAAATCCCCTTTTTCTCTTCTCATTCACAAGGCTACAAGGCTACTTATGCTTCTTCTAGAGATAGGCTGTGTTATCTTTCACTGATTCTACTCCGTCAATCTTCTTTACTATATTCACGTCGGTTATTTTGCCTTGGATAATATCCAAGGCAAAATAACCGACGTGAATATAGGTGGTACTATATTATAGTACCACCATCCACCATAATCAGCCTATAATGTTCCCACTGCTGGGACACAGGCCTCCTCTCGGAGAGAGGGAGTGGGCCGTAATCCATATAGTACACCGCATTATATTGTAGTCTTTGGTATATAGTGTCACATCATAGTTACGACCATGGTTACGACAACAAATACACGACACATGTCAGGGCGACAGTACGTCAGTGGTGTGACAGCACATCAACTCGACGAACGTTTGGATAACATCTGTCCAATTGTTTTTGCGACTAGGTACCTCATAACCTTTTTCCAAAGAAGGAATTAATGGTACCTATAGGCTATTTTCACACCATGTATTAAATACTTAATTAATGCTATACCCATAGTCGGTTCCGCTGTATGTTGAAATAAGCCAGTTTAATATCCGTTGAGGGTGATGATAGGTCAGCTAGTAATACCGACATCACCGATTTAATTACGTAGGTATTACTCACGACAGACTGTGTCTAGAATAAGTTTATTCACGTCTCGGGAGACGAAATTAATGATCTTTGATTAAGCTTTTATTTCAAACGATTAATGGATCACTTTGGGCACTTCTTAGTTTCAAAACGTCACTGAGCTTTCGCTTACCTCTTCTACAGTCCGGCCATCGAGAGAATGCGTTCCTGAAACGTCAAATTCGCAAAACACGTATTCGTTTGTATGAAACTGACAGGTGTCAAGAACGTCGTCTTCATGCAAACATGATGCCAACAGTTCACCTAGTAAGGGGGCTTTTTTTTGCGGATGGGAAATCATCAAATGACTCCTCCCGCTCTGGGTGAAGCGGAAGGGAGCGTCAGACACTTACTGACTAAAACCCACCCGTGTTCCTTCCTTAGCCCTTTATGTTCCGGGCCAGCGGTAACCCTTTCGGACAATCCCGCTGACCCGGCAGGCTTCGGCCCTAAGGGGGCCCCTCCTCGATGCTGACATCTCTTTGAGGCGCGCGTGGAACACGTACGCACCGTCCGGCACAGGTAGTAAGGGGGCTTGCCTTGCGCATTCCACGCTTCGGTCTCTATGTACGCGTCTATCTTATCTGTTTTTCAATATATTGAAACTTTTCAGTAGTCATCATGTAATAAAAAAAGCATAGATTATAGAGGTATGAAGAACAGGGTGTAAAGTTCACTCAACCTCCATAGGAAAGGGAGGATCCTCCGACCAGACGGGTGTCGTGTCTGGCGGGCAACTGCCCGATGATTCATGTCGGGCCGTTGTATCTATGCTATGGTAAACTCTGCTTGCGAGATGCAGGATTTTGCGCGACGCCAGTATGACGCGTTGTTCTCATGTGGCATTGTAGGTATCGCTACAAGATAAAACAATGTGCGTGTGGTGTGAGGGCCACTTTGTTAAAACTCTTTGAAAATGTGCTTAGGATTTAGTGAACATTCCCAAAGAATTGTGAAAGTTGGTATCAGATTTTGTGAAAGTCTAATAACCGAGTTATAGACTGTAAAGTTGGGCCCTCAGTTCTCACATAGAGGATTGAGGGCCCACCTAAAACTGATAAACTATGGACACTACAGAAAAAGTCTTAATGCCAAAATCTAAGCTAATGCCAAACAAAATTTGTGAAAACAAGATATTATCGCAAAACACTGTCCTACTTTGTATATCTTCGTACAAAATGGGCCCTCAATTCTCATACACGTAAAAGTTTATTACGCAATTATAATGAAATCATTAACTTACAGCTACTGTTTGAAATCCTATATGCTACTAAATAAATTGTGAAAATTTATGAAAGCAAGAACAGGTCACCACCTTTTGTTGTTTAAAAGTTATGACCTTGATAAAATTCGGGCCCTCAGTCCTCCATTTTATTTTGTTTTCGATTTATTACGCTTATCGTATGAAAGATAAGACAAATACAAAATTGTCTCTTTTTGTGATAAAAATTGTGCAACAAATGCAATACCAGAAAGAAATTAAAAGACTCTTAATTGTATAAGTAAATCGAGTTTTATTTTTATTCTCTGTGTTAGAAAATAGGGTGACCACAATTTCTTTTAGATTGCAGTAAAGATTAGTAAATGTAGAGTCATAGGTTTTAATAAACTTTCTTCGATTTTTGGTTATTATCGTCATAGCATTTGTACTCAAGTTTCGTGATAAAAAAAAATAATTTCGGAAATTGAACGATCACATAGAAAAATACTGTTCCTCAAATTATTTTTGCTTGAAAAATCGTTCGTTCCGAAAAAAACTGATGACAATAATTAAATAATTTATTTATTATTTTTATAAAGGCTTTTGCCCAGGAATGGGACAATGTAGGCTAAATATAATCCTAACTAATATTATAAATGCGAAAGTAAGTTTGTTTGTTAGCTTTTCACGCATACACCACTGTACCTTTCATCCCGAAAAAAGTGCTGTTCCCGAGGAAAACAATAATAACGTTATTATGATAATAGATGGAGCCATATGACTTTCAAATTTCACGCGAACGAAGTCGCGGGCAGAAGCTAGTACCTAATAAAGCAGTGCGTTCCTGGATGTTTTTTTAATTCCTAGGTAGGTACTTGCACAATAACAAAGATGTTTTCTGGAGTATGAAATAATTATATTTTATTTTAAAAATTTTACAATTTATAATTAGGTGAAATTGAATTGCCTAAACAATTCTTAGAGTGACTGTCTAAGTACTATTTAGTAAAATATTACGAACTTATAAAATTATGAGTACCTACAGGTATCAAAACAAACTTACCTTGAATGTTTGATATCTTGACCGAAGATGATTGAGTGTCTTGACCGAAGATGTGTTTGCGTATTAAAAAATTATTATTATTTTTATTCTTCACTGCAACTGTTTCATAAAACTCGCCTTAATGCTTTACTTATTACCTACAACTTCCGCTGCACTATCATAAACTATTGTTTAGTAACTACACTAAATATTACAACTATTGTGCATATATGTAAACAATAATTATATAATACATGTAATAATATTTTTAATATAATATTAGCTAGTTATTAGTTTTATTTATAATATTAGTTAGGATTATATTTAGCCTACATTGTCCCATGGCTGGGCAAAAGCCTTTATAAAAATAATAAATAAATTATTTGATTATTGTCATCAAAACGAACGATATTTCAAGCAAAAATGATTTGGGTAACAGTATTTTTTTTTGTGATCATTCGAATTCCGAAATAATTTTTTTTATCACGAAACGTGAGTACAAATGCTATGACAATAATAAGCGAAAAATCGAAGAAAGTTTATTAAAACTTATACTTTACATTTACTAATCTTTACTGCAATCTAAAAGAAATTGTGGTCACCCTATTTGCAAATTCAGATAATAAAAATAAAACTCGATTTTCTTATATAATAAAGGGTCTTTTAATTTCTTTCTGGTATCGAATTTGTTGCACAATTTTGACACAAAAAGATACAATTTTGTATTTGTCTTATCTTTCATACGATAAGCGTAATAAATCGAAAACAAAAGAAATGGAGAACTGAGGGATAACTTTCAAACAACAAAAAGTGGTGACCTGTTCTTGCTTTTATAAATTTTCACAATTTATTTAGTAGCATATAGGATTTCAAACAGTAGCTGTAAGTTAATGATTTCATTATAATTGCGTAATAAACTTTTTCGTGTATGAGAATTGAGGGCCCATTTTGTACGAAGATATACAAAGTAGGACAGTGTTTTGCGATAATATCTTGTTTTCACAAATTTTGTTTGGCATTTGCTTAGATTTTGGCATAAAGACTTTTTCTGTAGTGTCCATAGTTTATCAGTTTCAAGTGGGCCCTCAATCCTCTATGTGAGAACTGAGGGCCCAACTTTACAGTCTATAACTCGGTTATTAGACTTTCACAAAATCTGATACCAACTTTCACAATTCTTTGGGAATGTTCACTAAATCCTAAGCACATTTTCAAAGAGTTTTAACAAAGTGGCCCTCACACCACACGCACATGATAAAACATCATTTAATTTCCTAGACTCATAAATTATTTAGAATTCAGTTCAATCATTCACAATACACGAACGTAAAATTAAAGTTAATTCGCCAACAATTATCTTATGAATGACCACTATGTGACCAATTGGTCATTTCCATAAATGCCACAATGCATAATAGTCGTGCATTATGTCCTGCATTAAGTCGTGCATTATGGGAAATGCACAGAAAACTACTAATAGCTGGTGTATTACTGTTGATTGGGGCACAATAGCAATTTACGTCCTATACACTGGTATTACGGACAATTACTGGACATTCTAGGTCACACTAGATTACAATTCAGCTAACCTTCTACGGTATATGCTAGACATTCTTTTTTGGAACACTTTTGAGTCATGTAGGTACTGGCAACAAAAGAAATAAGTATGCAGGCAGCTAACCACAACTTCTTTAAGCCCATGTCAGCTGGTGACGAGTTGTCAAAATCTTTGACATCGTCCATCTGGGTGGGTTCACTTTGTGACCCTGCAAAGATCTAACCAAAGACTACAATATAATGTGGTACCACATTATATTGTAGTCTTTGAATGCGGTGTAAGATCTAACTGAAAGACATAAACAACTTATAGATAAATGTCTGCAAATCAGTCGTATAGTTGGTGATTCTTCACAAATGTCAGGTGCGCAGTACTCGCAACCGGTGTGCATGTCTTGTATGAACGAGGAAGAAGTAAAATGAGTAGATATGTAAGGATTGTGGCGGCAGGTGGCTTTCTGTAGTTTGTACCTACTATCCCTATGGGAAAGAAGCGAGAGTTTATGTCATAAAAGCAGCTCTCATTATCTGCGCATATGTTCTTCGAAGTTTTGATACACCATCAGTTTCCGTGAGTGTCGCAAGAAGTGATTATGCTATAAGCATAATGAGGCTCTAAGCTCAATATTACCGGTCTACAAGCCGGCCGGTACAAGGCCGGTACAAGGATCGTAGTCGTGACGATTATGTGTGGTTTCGCAGAAGTGATATAGCCATCATAGATCAGCCGGTAGTTAGGCTTAGTAACATCTTAATGTGCGATCTAAGGGCGTATTTCACCAATTAAACTGAATGCGATCACCACATCTAAACCGCGTTCAAGTGATGTCAGTGTCATAATGTTATGGAATATTGACACTGACAGCTCTTAAACGCAGTTTAGACGTGCTGTCATTGGTGAAATTGGCACTAAATTGGAATAAACCAGTCCACGATCATGTACAGAAGGCCGTTTAGAGTAGAAAAACCTTTAACGGATGCAGGATGCAGGTGACTAAATCAACAGCAACTACGTAAGTAATTATTCATTTTTATTTTAATCTGCAACTCATAAGCAGACATCAAGATCCTACCATGCTGATTTTTTAAAAAATTTCATAAATATATCCTGTTATACCTTTTTTTTTTTTTTTTTTTTTTTTTTGAGCATGGGAAATCATCAAATGACTCCTCCCGCTCTGGGTGGAGCGGAAGGGAGTGTCAGACTCTTACTGACTAAAACCCACCCGTGTTCCTTCCTTAGCCCTTTATGTTCCGGGCCAGCGGTAACCCTTTCGGACAATCCCGCTGACCCGGCAGGCTTCGGCCCTAAGGGGCCCCTCCTCGATGCTGACATCTCTTTGAGGCGCGCGTGGAACACGTACGCGCCGTCCGGCACGGGCCTGGTCCTGATCGGGCGGTGAGCTACCCATTACTTTCCGCCCGCAGGCCCGCGCCTACGGTGGCCGGGAGTCGTCACGCGGCTCCCGACGCCCGGAGCGTCTCCCGCGGCGGCTGGGACGGGAGGCTCTCTCTCTGAGCCGTTCCGCCACCTCCTTCGCTAGCATGACTGCTTCGCAGAAGGAGGTGACTGCCTCCCACTCCCTCTCGCCCCGGACCATGGCTTGCACCAGGGCCGGACGCGAGAGGTCGCCGTCGCTGCCAATCGCCTCTACGAGGACACGGCGGTGCTCCGCCCAAGCGGGGCAGACCTCCACCGTGTGCTCCACCGTGTCCTCTGGGATATGTCCTCCATCCTGTTATACCTAACCTTGTATTTGAACTCTACGAATATTAAACGAAAAACTTGAAAACCCATTAAAATAAATGTCTATAATTTTTTTTTTTCGTTTTAAAAATAATGACCAATGTTTTTAAGATAAAACTTTTAAAAGCTTCCAATATAGGTAATAAACTGAAATAATATTATAAAAGCTTTAATATCGATATCGATCTATCCGTGATAAATATGATTAATAATTAGCACAAGACAAAGTCACGTGTTATCGTGGATGAATGAAAAACGTGCGCACGCGTCCGCCCGCTCGAGTGTCCAAGTTTTACGTAATTTTTATGTAAGAAACCGGACCAAAGTGTAACACGGCCGGCTATTACGACTAACTTATTACTTAGTAACTTTAAGTACTGGCGTTGAGAAAACTATTATCACTATCATTTCATTCGTACATGTTCAATCATTTGCGTATTAAGAACATTTATTTTTTCACATTCAAAGATACACATACCTTGACCCCTCCGTGCCTCGGAAAGCACGTTAAGCCGTTGGTCCCGGCTGTCATTCGTGCATCTTTGACAGTCGTTACGGGTAGTCAGAAGCCCCAAAGCCTGACAACCAGTCTTACCAAAGGGTATCGTATTACCCAGTAACTGGGTTGTGGAGGTCAGATAGGCAGTCGCTCCATGTAAAATACTGGTATTCAGCTGCATCCGGTTAGACTGGAAGCCGACCCCAACATAGTTGGGAAAAGGCTAGGCAGATGATGATGATGATGTATGTTAATACAACACTTAGATCCATACGGTTTTTTCACGAATATGATAATGGTTTCGTGTTTTTGACCCCAGGCAAGGCCGGTCCTTCTTATTTTTATTTAGATCGCATACCTACGGTATTTTTATCTCATGAAGCGACGCGTGCTTTACTTGTGCACACAGGAGCTATTGGTACCGATCAATGGCGAAATCGGAAGTGTGTGTGTAATTATTTAAATCTATGAATGTAGTTTAAATTCTGTGTGGTGCCGGACTTAAAGAATACCCCACCCCTTACTTTCCGTGGGTGTCGTAAAAGGCGACTAAGGATCGTACCGGAGAATGGGCAGCAGCGTTCTCTGTGTATTCCACCATCATACCACACTGCGATCGCCAACCCGCCTGCCAACCGTGGCGATTATGGTAAACCCTCCCGAAATTGGGGGAGGCCTATGTCCAGCAGTGGACGTCTATCGGCTGAAACGAACGAACGACGAAGTTTAAATTGTTTTTTAAATTATAATAATGTCTTCTTTCAGTAAAACGTTCCATCTACAATATTCAAGGTACTTTTCCTCCATGTGGCATAGCCGTGGGACGCCCTGTATATAAAATTTAAAGTCCAGCCTGACTGATATATCAACGCACAGCCTAAACCGCCGCTGATTCTAGAGACATTAATTTTGGAGGGTGTGTTCTTTGTGAAGAGTAGGTATCTACTAAGAAAGGGTTTTTCGTAATTCCACCCCTAAGAGGGTGAATGGGGGGAGGGTGATATTTCACGCGGACGAAGTCGCGGACCTTAGGCCGTAGTACCAGAAAGAAGTAGTGTGTAATGTACTAACAAAAATATAACATTTTGAAACAATTCGGTTAGTCCTAATAGCCTCAATTTAGGTTTTGTAATCTTGAAACCAACACGAACAAAAATAAATACTCAAGTAATTAACGTGCTACATATAACATTTATTGATAGTTAGTAACGAATTATTCTGCACTAAAAACCGTATTATATTTATTTTTAATTAAATGGTACAATGAACAAACTAAATGAAGAATCGATTAGGCACTCAGTTACTTGCCTAACTACCCAATGCATTTCAGGGTAATTTTGCGAAAAAGATTAGAATGTTACAGCCTCTCCTGGTCCCGGAGGTGGTTCGTGGTTGTTGGACACGCTCAGTATGAGAAGAGGGCTATGGAGTTGCTCAAGGCCTCAAAGGAGAAGCGCGCTTCTGATGTTCTTGGAGCATCCGCGTCGTCTGAGCACAGACGTGCCTTCTAAGTGGAAGCGTGTAGAGATCAGTAACGTCCTCCCAGATGAGGAAGTTTGCCGCATAAACCCACCATGCCCTACATCCCACTAAGTGATTAATAAACTAAGTAAGCACCATGCCCCACATCCCACTAAGTGATTAATAAACTAATTAAGTAAGTATGTAGTTGTCTATTTTAACTTTTATTATTTTACTAGCTGCGCCCTGCGGTTTTACTACCCGCATAAGTTTCGATCCCGTCGGAATATCGGGATAAAAAGTAGCCTATATGTTAATCCAGGGTGTCAGCTACCTACCTCCATACCAAATTTTATCAAAATTGGCCCAGCCGTTTGAGCGTAAAGAAGTAACAAACATAAACACACACACACACCCCCACACACACACACTCACAAACTTTCGCCTCTAAAATATTAGTGTGACAGTGTGATTACGTAGGAATTTTAATCTTTATGTAAAAGCATTATAATGATATTGTTATACGACTACGGTGTAGATTTCTAGATCTCTCTTCTAGGTTCAAGTTATGTAAGCATTTAGCTACAGTTATATTTTGGTCAAAACACTTATGTATTTTTCTATTTTTACGAAGGGCACGCTCCAAAATAACAAATTCACTAAGTATGCAAAATCATAGAGCATTTACTTCAATTAATTTGCATAGGTATTTCTTACAAAATACTTCAAATCCGATTAAAAAAATTTGAAGACATATTTTTTTTTCTTTTGAAAATTGTCTATATTTCCTGTACGACAGCTTTCTATGCATTGATATGCGTTACATTCGGTGCGTATGCGTCGTTCGAACGCGGAGGCGGACGCGACCAGACGGATCTTGATTTCCGCGCCACGTTCACAAATCCGCTCACATTTTATTTGCCAACACTACACTTAGTTTGACTTGCATGAATCTACATTTTCAATTAAAACATTGCTATTCTTAGAAGATACCTTATTGAAGCTTATCAAATCGGCATAAAGGAATTCACGACGTACTCAACAAAGGAACAAGATTATAATAAGCAACATAATATTACCCTTCGCGTTTCTTTGGTATTCAAGACGATAAAGGCAAGTTTATGCATTAGATGTATAATGTACAGTGGGCTGCATCAATTGGGTACCCCAGTTGTATGACAATTTTAATACAACTGGGGTACCCAATTGATGCAGCCCACCGTACATAATTATAGTCTGCTACAAAGATCTTTGGCGCTCGAATGACGTTGACAAGGCACTGTTGGTAAACATTTGTGCAATATTGTTTTGTGAAATGTAATGAAAAACTAAATGGCGGTGTTAGTTCCAATTTTGGCCACATGCCAAAAATCCTTGTAGCGCTAATGTTTATAATCATTCATGTGACAGTAGTGGCCCAGTGATAGAGGCCCCGACTTACGAGTTGTAGGTCGTGGGTTCGAACCCAAACAGGCGCTTTTCTTTGTATAAATAATTTCATCACCACTGCTCTCAACACGGTGAAGGAAAACATCGTGAGGAAACCGTCATGTCCGAATTTTTGGTTCTACCAAAAATTCGAAGACATGACCGGCGTGGTGGATTACAGCCCACTTCCTCTGACAGAGAGGAGGCCAGTGTCCCAGCAGTGGGAATATTATAGGCGGATTTTGGCAAAAGCACAAGTTTTGTCCTCACAAATTAAAATACTTTCTCTTCAATTAATAATTGTGAGGACATTAAAATTTGTCTCACTGACTGTACAATATCATAGTTCTATAACTAATAAAAGTCTAGTTTATTTGAGCTGGTT
This sequence comes from Mesoligia furuncula, assembly GCA_916614155.1. NCBI lineage: Eukaryota > Metazoa > Arthropoda > Insecta > Lepidoptera > Noctuidae > Mesoligia > Mesoligia furuncula. Next base: position 16,408,888 of record OU744791.1, on the reverse strand, counting down.
TCTCGATATTGTTCTATATGGGTCAACGTGGACCGGTTTGTGCACTGTATCGTAATGTACACATCGTACTAGAATGGCTATTTAGATTTTGAAATCTTACAATTCATAATAGGCGTTTGGGGTTGAGGAGTAGGTAAAAGGTAAAGGTTAGACCGTAACTTATCTTAGGTTAACTACATAATTTAGTCCAAAATATACCTAGGTAAAGTAACCATGTAAAATATTATCATAATGATTGTTCAATCCAAGGTTGCCTGGAAGAGATCGCAGAAAGCGATAAGGCCGCCCATTGTATATTTTTAGTGATCGATATTTTTTTTTGTTATGAATTTTTGTGGTGTACAATAAAATACATATAAATAGAAATAAACAAATAAATAAATCGTGGACGTGATTCAAATTGACATTATCAATCCGGCAGCAATGCAATGCTACAAAATTATACACAACAAACCAAGATAATTTTAGGGAAATATTTAACTGAACCTCTAAACACTTATTGACCTTCTACTGATGAACATTTTTTTAGATAATTGAGCCTCTCTTTAACCTCCAGGCCTTTTCTAACAACAATTAGAACAGTTAGAAAGAGGTTTAAAAAGAGGCTTAATTATTTAAAAAGGTGTTCATCATTAGAAAGTCAATACGTGTTTAGAGGTGCACACATACGTGTTAGTTACTGCGATGAACACATCGCAGTAACTAAGTTAGGGTACCCCGACCAAACGTTAGGTTAGAACTGTAACCAACCGCGCGCGAGCCGAGCGAGCGAAGCGAGCGATGCCGTAGCAAGAGCTACGAACAAATCGGTCGCAGTTAATTAGCTATTTAGTATTATTAGGACCCCAAATTAAGAATTATTGGAGATACACAATCATCATCCTGTCCTTAACCCAATTTATTTAGTGTTGGCGCAGCATCTCTTATTCCAACACATTATCATCTCTATTAGCCGTCATCACATTTCTAAATCACTAAATAACACCAATTACTATGGCTATGATACTGACAACCTCAAGATTAACGATTTAAGATTTCGAAATTGGAATGCGAATGATAAATCATTAAACACATAATCAGTAAATTATCCTAAATCTAGAGAACATGAAACTAAGATAACTGCTGTAGGTAAGTACCTGATACTCATCTTTTATTGTTATGAGATGTCAACACGCGATCACTAAGGCCTAGATGACACGAGGCTAGTTTTTTGCATAGTATAGTGAACAAGTAATAATATCCTATCCTATTCAATTGTAATTTCGTATGCCTATTTCTACTTGATATTTGTACGCCGTTAACGGCAAAACTAGAAATCTCTGTACCTATTATATTTAAACCACCTATTTTTACATATACCTACGCTTAACAAATAAAAAACTTTGACTTTGAATTAGACTTTGACCTAGCTTACTATCCAGCACCCTAATAAAATGCGTAACACACTTTACTACTTTAGTACTTTAGCTTACTATGTTTCTTATTAGTTTTCTAGCCTAAAAATGAAGATAGTCCTGTATAGTGTATACACAAGACCAGAATGATAAACTTGATAGGGTTCTGTTTTCTTGCTATCCCAGCCTGAAAACTAGCAAATTATTATCTCTGTTTCCTACTACTTACTGTCTTGACTTGGCTAGAGCGGTTTACACGATGCTAGGACATCTAGAAACCCAGTGTCATTGAAGCGGCTTTCATTCGTAGAGTAACAAGCCTGAATAATAAAAAATAAGAATTGGTAGTAGTATCCCTTTCATAACCATCCTTGATTAAGAGCATTTACGACGTACGGCCTTTCCTACAAACTTTCAAGACCTTGTTTTGCGAAATTAATGAACCGATTTTAATGAAACTTCATACGCATAAGCAGGATACAAAGGTCTAAAAAGTTACTTCAGAACATTTTCGAAATATCTTATTTAAAAAAAAGATAACTGGAAATCTGTTTCTATGGAAAATAAAAAATTGGTCTAATTTGGCTGTAACACTATTTTTCGAAAATGTTTTTAAGTTACTTTTTAGAACTTTGTATTGTGCTTATGCGTATGAAGTTTCATTAAAATCGGTTCATTCATTTCGAAAAACAAGGGCTTGAAAGTTTGCATGAAATGCCGTACGGCGTAATTGGTTTTATAGCCAGCTTACTATCCTGACAATGAGGATAGTTCTGTATACACGAGGCCAGAATGTCGCTAGCTGACAACAACTGGCTTCGTGGCAACGGGGCTTTGGGTATACTTAGTGCATAATTAGTAATTAAGTTGCAGGAGATAAGAAGTAATCTAGTAATTGTTATTGACAGGTAAGGCTGTTTGGTATTTGTACTGATTTCTTATTACAATCCCACTGGCATACGATCTTATCTTGATGATTGAGGTTATTATTTTGTTGCGTGATTTTTTTTCTGAAGTAAGACTGAATAAAATTGTCATGTAATTAAACATAAGGAATAATTATCCAGTTCCTCAATCAGTCTACCAAGCCTTTTTCTAACTATGTTGGGGTCGGCTTCTAGTCTAACCAGAGGCAGTGAATACAGTGTTTTACATGGAGCGACTGCCTATCTGACCTCCACAACCCAGTTACCCATTGGTAAGACTGCTTGTCAGACTTTTGGGCTTCTGACTACCTGTAACGACCATCTAAGATCTACGGAGGACAGCCGGGACCCACCGAGGCATGGAATTTGTACTGGATGGTCACCCATCCACTAACCGACCGCGGCAAAAGTAGCTTAACCTTCGATAGAACCGTGCGGATTTTATTATTTAGTCACGAGCCCCACCCCAATTCCAAAAATATCAAAACAATTAAATATTAAACGCGTCCTTTAATATTAATTGCCTTCTTTAAAATAAGTTATTTGCTTTCTAAATGAATCAAAAGAGATTTGATCACATACTACGATTTTAACGATACTTTTTTGCTCTTGACACAAATACATACCTACATTCATATTTTTCAAACATTGTAATACCAACTAAGTAGGTAGGTAGCAAAACAATAAACATTTGCCTCATATCTTAGACAAAGAAAAGTATAGACGGCGGGTATCTCCATTTCATTTCCACAAGAAAGGGATAAAGTATCGAGTTATAAGTAACAGAAAAGGATAAAGCTATACTATTTCCGTCTCTCAGTGCGTGCCAGTTTTTTCAAGACAGCTACTCATGTAGCCTATGTTAGTTAAGTTAGTTTTTTGTCTCATGTGTGGCCACGCTACCCGATGCTCTATAGCTTTCTTACTCTAAGCCTCATATAGTTATCATATGTAATGCATGCACGAACGGCTTACGTCAATTATAGTTAAATAGCAGTTTTATACATAGAAATAGGTGATTTACATACAAAGCAATTTATTTTCGCAATGCGATATCGTACTTAGTATACTTAATGCAATTGTTTATATTTTAAGGTTAAGTATGATGTACATAAATGATATCTTATTTCATTGACGTCTACATATTTATACATCTTCTTTAGATGTATATAAATAAACATAAAACCCTGCTGGGTTGGTAAGTGCATCACACAAAAAACGCAAGTTTTAGAAACAATAAAAGTATATGATCGAATACAGTAAACAAAATTAGAAAAATATATCTTTCAGGATATATGCTAGGTAGATAATATGTTGAAAACATAATACAACTAATTTGATACGATAGAAAAAATCATGAAGATACCTCCAAAAACTTTCTTTTTACAATAAAAACCATACTATTAAACATACAATAATTCTGATATTTTGTCAGATTATTCTACAAGCAACATACTAAAACACTAGTGTTTTAATTTTTAAGTTCAAACAATAGCTTTTTGTAATTAAATAATTGCTTCATATTTTGCAATAAATAACCAGCGTTGTGTCATCGCACTTCTCTTTCTTTTCTATGCAGACCATCAGTGACCGCGCTTTAGGTCATGTAAGCCCCTTATGAACGGCAGGCCCGATTTGGCTATTTTTTATTTTAAAACGTTTTTAGAGCAAGAAAAATTGGAAGAGTTGCCCAGTAATTTGGAAAATCCTGGAAAAACAAAAAAGTTTGGAGATGACAACGTTTGTCGGGTCAGCTAGTTCGGAATAGCAATTGAAGGTCAATAGGCGTTATTCGAAATCATTGTGGAACTTGAGAAAATGCTAGAAATCTGAAGGATGTTTGTAAGGATGTTAGTAATTTATCTGACTACAGACACATTGTTTTTACAGTTGCATGAATAAGGCACCCAGTTTTTAATAAGCATCCAAACGCAAGCGAATTACAATCTTCTTAATAAAATTCAAGATCGAAGGGCCCGGTAAAATAAACATAGTAATTATTATCTTTTGTATTTTGTTTGCGGATTCAATGCTACAAATCTCGAAATATCCACAGTAAAACGAAACAAATTGTCTTTTTAACGGACCGTGTCTCGATCTAAATCACAACTTTCTAATTAAAATACCTTCCACTGCATTGTGACCATCAGTTCAATGGCATGATTAATGCCGTGTTATCTGTAGTAAGAGAGCGTTTATTTCCACCAGACGCCATCCAATCACGACAAAGATTAACAAAAGGCTTACTTCATATGATAAAAAGTTCACGCACGCGCGGACGACAAACCACAGACTATCGCTTACAGTGTACCAAGGCAATAAACAATATGTAACACGTGGCTGCCCGACCATAAATGGTACATCGATCCTACGAAAAAAATGGTTTTTGTAGAGTCTCATCGCCTCTGTCGCTCATACCTTTCGTACAGTCCCTTTTTATCATCATTAGCCTATACTTTCCCACAGAAAGGCCTCTCTAATCTCATTCCAGTGCTCTCTGTCTAGAGATGTTCAGGACCAGTCCTTATCAAAAGAGACCAACTCATCCAGCCATAGATCCGCCTGGATCTACTAAGATGTCGCCTGCCATGTAAAGGGAGTTATTGGATAGTGATTTTGGCCCATTACTCCTGTATTCCCCAAAGGGTTAGGTAGAGGTATAGCTAGTGGTACACCCACACTTTGGCCATTTGTTGAGCCAAATTAACCATAAGCACTGTAACAGTACCTACAATAAATTTTGTGCGCGTTTTTAAACGGGCGTCTAAGCAATGGGTCTTCTACATTTCGTTACTCTGTGACAAGATGCCGTGCGCCCGCGTCGCGAATAAAATCGAAAGTGCGGAGAAAACAAAACCTCGCGCAGTGTACTGACGTAATCGCTCTACTCTACTTGCTTATTCTGTAACATGTATCTAAATTGTACGCCATAGGTCAGTGTTATAGTGATAAGTGAGTTGAAGAAAGTTGATTATAGATTGTCAGGGCAATAATTGATGTGGGAAAGTTGAGGTTATGTAAAATTGTAGTAGGAACTGTTTTTCTGCAACTAGACCCAGTAACGTTCGATCATTAGTAGTTTAAAAACATTGTCTTTACTCGGAAACAACTTTTTTTTAACCAGATGAGCTGAGCTGCTAAAATCGTCACCTGAAGGCCAATTCCTGTGAATAAAAATGTATTCAAAAATGCAGGTGTATAAGAGGTATTTCTTATAAGTAGATTGAGACAGATTAGAATGCGAACGTTCTTAAAAATACGTGTATGGGCTTAGAACTTTTTCAGCGGTTCATTTTGAAGGTTAAAGTTAATTTCAGTTTTAAACGAAAGGTAACAAGTCTAATGATCTATAGATCGGTAAATAAAGTGTCTATAACCCCTTTTGCTACGCCGCGCTGCTACGCCCAATAATATCCCATAGCAAAATTGCTGTCTAGACGGATTTCTAAAATTCAAAGTAGGTATTGTTCGAAAATATATAAGTATTATTTAGAGTTATTTCTACAGTTTCCATTCTAATTAAAGCATATATAATGTATTTCATCGAACCTCAAATAATTACCATTTTGCTTTCCTAAAGTCATATTTAACGTAACTGCGACATCGCTCGCTCCGCTCGCTCGGCTCGCGCGCTGTTTGTCATAGTTCTAACCTAACCTAACCCATTTGATCGGGGTATCTTAGTTTCTACGACAAACTATGAAAAAAGGCCAGATAGTTAAAAAGAGGCTCCTTTATTAAAAACTATGCATCCTTAGAAGGCAATTTTTTTTTAGAGATTCGTTATTTTAGAAAAGCTTTCATAATTAGAAGGTCAATAAGTTTTTAGAAAATCAAATTTTTCCTCATAATTAATAACACAATTATGATTATGTCACGTAACAGAATAACCCTACCATAACTATCACGTGCTGAGCTAACAAAGAGCAGTGTCTGTATGTGGGAAATATGCAAGTACTGTCACTTCACATAATTTATCGTTAGAAATTAAAATCTAGCAATGATACACATATTTATCATTCATGCCATCTTAAACACGATTTGATTCTCGTCTTGTTTGTGTTGAAGATAAAATATATTAGACTACGACACGATAGTAATGTGAGTTGATTGAAAGATGGCTGCACTGTGGTATGATTCACAACCTAGAGGCACTATTTCGTTCGGATAGTGGCAATGCCCCCGAGTAGCACTATCTGCTGGGACACAAGCCTCATCACGGTGGTAGGGAGTGGGCCGTTATCCACCACACGGTATCAATTAGGGTTAGTAGATGTCACATGACTTCGAATTTTTGTTTCTAGGACATGCCAGTTTTATCGCGATGTTTTCCTTCACTGTTTTGAGAGCAGTGGTGACAAAATAATTTAGACAAGTAAAGCTCCTGTTTGGGTTAGAACCTACGACCTACGCTCTCAAGTCGCGGCCGTTATCACTGGGCCAAAACTGCTCTCTGACGTCTCTGGCCCCCAAATACGTAGAACCTATAACATTGAATTCAGTGGACTAGAGAAGTGCAAATGACATAATATTTGCGGTTATGTTAAGATCATGGTTAGCACCTTTCACATACACATTGTTTTTTTTATTCCAATAATAAATTATATATATCCATCAAACGGTGCTAATCTTCAAACAGACGTGCTAAGCTCCTGTAAAAGTTACTAATAGGTACTAACATTACTACTTCACAAGTAAATTCAGTTAATTGGACATGAATCGAACCAACTTAACGACCCACTTTAATCTAAAATCGCTAACGATGTGTACGTTCAAGTATCAATTATTTTTGATCTGACGATGTCGAAATAATTGCTATTTTCGAAAGGTGTGAGGTTTCGACTGTCAGGAGAAGCGGAAGCGTCAGTCAGTCAAAGTATAGTAAATTAGCTAAACGAAGATTGAACTTTGATTACATAAGGTCTTAACACGATTTAAAGACGTTGAATTATCTATCTATTGACCGTAATTAATAAAATCTAATTACAACCATACTGGTCACACCACATGTCTTTAAAAAAGAAATTAATTTTAAAATAATAAATCGAGTCCTCCTAAGCTAATTGGAATAATATCTTCTTACAAATTACGAGAAAAATTGCGTCATTGCATGAAGTCTATAATTTAGACTAATGCTTATTTGTAAATGTCGAGACATTTCAGCAAACATAATCATCAATTAGCAATATTAATTAACCACTAACCTTTAACCCCTTAAGCGTCAAGTGTACACCAAGTGTACATAAGAGAAATTGCTCGACACGTCAACGGTACACCAAGTGTACACAAGTGTCATTGTTCTATTGTCATTGTCAATGATAAAACAATGACTTTACCGCGCCCATTCAAATACTCCTACGCGTGAAGGTGTTTCGACTTCGACAGGTAGGCGGGCAAACGTGTGAGAGGATAATTACTTTTACAAAGTTAAAAGTTAACACGCTGCAGTCTGCTTGTGAAAGTTAGATTAACTGAAATGATCCGTAAAACTTGTTTCCTAACAATAGACAAGATCGTATTATTTACCTATTTGTATAGGTATAGACCGGCCCTGCTTGACCACTTTAATTCATAAAACTGTTTTGTTGCGATTTTAACCCAAGTGCAAGCGTCCATGTTTGCACGTAGGTACGCAAAAATATCGCGTTGGGATTTTATCGCGCATTGAATTTTTAACTGTCCGTGTTGAACAAAGCATTGAGAATCCAACAGAGCGCATCTCAGCACGTCAAAAAAACAAACCGTTGGATTTTCAACTCTCGGCGATAAGCAGGGGGCCTAAAAAGGCCAATTTGGAGAATCATAAAAGGATAACATAATGGACACTTAACTGTTAAGTTAATCGTATCAAATCCCATTGGTGAAGCATTTAGTTATTAGTTTTTTTTTTTTGTCGGTGCTAAAATACCAATCAATCCAATCCAAATCCAATCCCAAACTCTTTGATTATACCTACGTAAGGCAGCGAAAAAAAAACATGGATTGTCTTCGCCATATTACGATTCATAATGTTATGCTTTTATGATTCTCCAAAGTGGTCTTTTTAGGCCCCCAGAGCGTTGAAAATCCAGTCCGCGAAAGATAATCGCCGCGGGAAAAAATCGCGCGTGCGCTGTGCGGGTTATTGAATAGTAGACTTTGAACCAGTCGTTATAGTTACATAATTATATTAAAATGAATTCTGTATGTACTCTGTTTGGGTTCTGTATCTACTATTTAAAAACATTCCTATATAATACATAATTGATAACGGTAATAAATATAATGATTGATAGTAATTGTCTCCTAGACAAAAAACATTAGCGTGGAAGGGCTACATTCAATTTAAGTTGTTGAAACAAAAGTGAGACTAAAAATAATGAAAGGCCAAATAACATTCAAACCATTACATAAATAAATATTAAAAAATATATACAGCCCTTGATCGAAACAAAAAAAAATGATCAAAACGAAAAACAAAATGTTGTTGTACCCAAAACATGATTACGCAAATTTGTTTTTTTTACGATAAAATTAAGGACAACAACTGCATAAATTACCAATCGAAAGTCGAAAAAGAAACATTAGTGCGAAACTCATTGGTCAATAATAAAAGTTGAACATAAATTATATATTTTAGCACGAACTCTAAATTATATATTATAGTAAATAATAACTGGTAATAAATTGCTTCCATTTGAGAAAATAATAAACATCTTCGCAACATGACGTTTCTTAATATTCATACTCATACGTTCAATGATCCAACAAAAGTGTTACGAAAATTTAGTCCAAGTTCCAAACGTTACCAAAACGTACGAAATGTGCGAATTATGTCTAATGTCAACGTGTGACCAATTTCGCACGACTGACGTAAGTTTCGTCACAGTTACAGTTATGATGACTTGACATAATAATGTGGTGTGAATCTCGCAATTATTAACGCTACGGTACGCGTCATTAATTTTGTGGTAGTGGGTAATTTAATAATTTATAATAATAAGTTGTGACCTTGCTCATTGTTTTAGTAACTTGTTAACGAAACGGATCTGTTCGTAGGTACCAAACCAACTAAGTAAGGAAATTTGACAGCTTAAAAAAACAAAAAACTTTATTGTTCAGAAAAAACATTACAATAGTCAAATAGCACTATCCTCCATACTAAAGGTACCTGTACCCGTGAAACCTAAAGCTAAAGAAACCTGTGAAAACTAGGTCTGGTCTGCATAAAAAGCCGATCTAAAAGCAACCGGGAATACTGAAGCAAATACATTCACAGAAATATGTTCATGGGAAAAGATTGCTCAAAATATCAACTGTGAACATCTGAGTCTCTTGGCAGGGGAAAAATTCGCCCAGGCTTGTAAACCATAAAGCTATAAGCAATAGGTAAGTACCAGATTTGTTTACTTATGTACAATCACGAGCATAAGTATATATACACTTGTCTTTATTCAAAGACGACTTATTCCACGATTTATTCCTTTAGTTTTAAATGAAATTTAATGTTATTACGAACAAAGTATTTTCGAATCCATAGGTTTGTGTAAAGTGTCGTATTTCAACGTTGCATTCATTATTTAACGAAAAGATTACAATTGAAAGTTGCCAAGTGTTGATGTTTACTGCTGGAGACACAATTAACTAATTTACTAAGATATGCTTATCTAGCGTTTCTTCGATGGCTATTAAGTTCGTCTGAACAGCATAAACATGCAACACATTGTCGGACTGCATAGAAAAGAAAGAGAAGCGCGATGACACAACACTGGTAATTTATTGCAAAATATGAAGCAATTATTTAATTACAAAAAATCTATTGTTTGGACTAAAAGATTAAAACACTAGTGTTTTAGTATGTTCGTCGTCGTCGTCGATCAGCCGATAGACGTCCACTGCTGGACATAGGCCTCCCCCAATTTTGGGAGGGTTTGCCATAATCACCACGCTTGGCAGGCGGGTTGGCGATCGCAGTATGATATGATGGTGGAATACATAGAGAAGGCTGCTGCCCATTCTCCGGTACGATCCTAGTATGTTGCTTGTAGATTAATCTGACAAAAAATCAGAATGATTGTATGTATATTAATATGGTTTTATTGTAAAAATAAAGTTTTTAGAGGTATCTTCCTGATTTTTTTCTATCGTATCAAATTAGTTGTATTATGTTTTCAACACACTATCTACCTAGCATAATTTATCCTGAAGAATATCATACATTTTTCTGATTTTGTTTACTGTAGTCGATCATATACTTTTATTGATTCTAAAACTTGCGTTTTTTTGCGCTTAGGTCCTGTAAGCACCTTAAAGCGTTATTTAATAAATACTAACTAAGAGGCACTAAATTAATTAAAACGCAGGATATCCTTCGCTTTCAAGGTACCTAAGTAACGCACAAATCAGGTAGACAGCTTGACTTGTGCATTTTCTGTCTCCCTTAATTCAGGACATAGCAGAATAATTAACACAAGCTTAACACGCACTTATTTATTTATTTAAAGTTTTCGAACAAAAAGGTACAAAAGCGGACTTAATGCTATAGGCATTCTCTACCAGTCAACTAAGGGTGGTGAAGAGATTGTATAGCAGGTGCTTTGGTTGAAAGGAAGAATGATAAAAAAACCAAAAAAAAAAACTATTAAAACCTTGGCACAAGACATAATTAATTTGTGTCGCGGATTTTAGCAGGATTAAGCTAATGATGACCGCTTTGTATTAAATTATATTTTTTCACCTATTATGGTTATTATTATTTCCCACCCCTGCTTCGCACTGTTAAACAATTTGATAAAACATCGAGATTTCTTTATAATATTTAACTTTATTAAGGATGTATTATACCTACACATAAACCCAGTTTATTGTACTAGTAAATTGTACAGAAGGGAGCTTTTATTTACCTACCAAACTATAAACCTGGACAACTAATTAAATAATGTAGAATTGTAGACTCTACAAAATGAAGATCTCTTTATTTTTCTCTCTTTTTTTTTTGACTTAGATGTAGAGCCTTCTCCTCGCAACCATTGACATCCAGTCCGCCTGAAATGACAAAAATCGTAACCGAAAGTCATATTACCTTCTTTTGTTTTTAAAAGATATACAATTAGCCGAGACCACTAAAAGTTCTTTGACTTCCTTATTTTCTTCAACATTCTCATAATCAATTCAAATTGAAGCTAGAAAAACTGCAACATGCTTAAACAATCTTTCATTTACCATACGTGTAGTTGTGCTTAACGATTCTGTCGGTGTCTGTTAAACTGACAGGTTTAAGATTCTTATCATCACATTCCACGTAATGCTTCGCTGATAGGATGTATACCCATTTGTGGAGGTATGTTTGTGTGATAGCAATAAGAAAAACAAGCCACGTTTGGCAATGACCAAAGCAGGATTTAAAAAAGGAACTCAAAAGGCGATGCTCTTTTTTTTTTTTTTTTTTTGCAGGTGTTTTTATAAACATAGAACTTTTGTACCTAGTCTTTTTAGAAAACAATTAAAACACGCCACATCCTCAATTTGTTAGTTTTTTAACGATAAATAGCCAGCATTTAAAATATAATAAAGAGTCATTATTTAAATTATAGTACTCGTCTACCTCATTATATTGCAATCGTGAAAACTGGTTAGTTTGGGACTATAAATCGCAACATATCTGGAACTTCGCTTACAATATTTCTCGGCAAAACATTCCTTATCGTACACAGACTAAGTGCTTAATATTGCGTGCACTAATTTGACGTTTGGTACGTATGGACGTCGACACCTGTACCTGAATTCGAACGCTTTATGGACATATCGTCTCAAGGCTTGCCTCTCAGTTTATAAAGCGGAATATAACGCAACTTTATGTACCTACTAATAAACAGGAAATGTTGCGAAAATATACGACAGGTTTTTAGTTTTATATCCAAAATTAATGTTAATATGTGTCCCTTGAAAATATAGCGTCTCGTCTATACCAACACAACAACTCTTTTAGAGAAAAAATTGCAAATCTGTTCAAGATTTTTTTAAAGATAACACGCTAAGGGGCGAGATCCGTACCCCCTCTGAGGTACGGACGTCGACTTAGGGCGTCGCTGGGGGAGGGCAGCAAGGGACGGAGAGGCTAGACCGAATTTTTCAAGAATAATCTTTTAATAGGTTCTTTTATACGACTCTTAGGACCATGTAGGCGTCGCGGCAGACCGCGTTGAAGATGGCGAGACGAGCTGAACAAAACAAATGAGCAGTGGTCCACATTAGCACTGGATCTTAAGCACAGGAAGTCATGAGGAGAGGCCTTTGCCAAGCAGTGGCATGATGCAGGCTAAGGATAACAGTAACAGTAACATCCTTTGTACACGACACGGTTTCTTAATCCGTGCCGTAGAAAAAACGTGTCCGTCAACAAACTTCCGTAGTGATCCAACACAGACGACCGTGCCTACACAGGGCGTATAAACCGCACAGCAGAAAAAACGAGTCCATGAAGAAACTTCCATAGAGATACATACAACACTGACGACCGTGCCTACATTGCCTACACACGGCGAATAAACCGTAGATTTCACGGCAAGAAAATCGTGTATATACAGACGCTAGCACATCAAGCTACCCAAAACTGGCAAATTTTCCCAATCAACTTCGAACCATATGCTTTAGCGGTTTTGAAAATCTATTAAAGAAATTTGACAGATTGTAGTGGCTTAATGTGCTGGCGTCTGTACTAAGGGCCTAACAGGATCATGTACTGCTCTGAAGCATTTTAATTTTAAGCGCAAAGGAAAAAACTATTAAAGAATTGTTTTTGTTATCTTTTCCGGTTGAAGTTACCTGCTATTTTACAGGAAAAGTCTGGTGAACTTCGATTGTGAGTATTACTTTATAAATACTACATTAAATTCAATTACTGCTATAATTTTTTTTATTTTAAGTATGTAGAATGAAATGTTTGTTATCTGAACGAATTATTTGTACACATGAATTACCAAATATTATTAAATAATTTTAATAATATCTATCCTTTCTAGCTTTATAATAACTTTAAAGCCAGAAATGGCACGTGGTGTTAGCCTGCAGGTAAGTAATTGATGCACTAACATACGTAATGTTATGGAATTGTAAATGTATTGTGAAAACAATTGTTGGTCAACGTAAATAAAAAAAAATCGTGCAATCAAATCCTATTTTCTTTCAATAGTAACAATTCATTCTTCTTCCACATAACTCGCTCAACAATTTAGAGAAGCTCAAAAATCGTGAACGTTTTAAACTAATTAATAGTTCATTCTTAATTAGGTACTTCTAACACGTGTATAAGGAAGTCACAGTCTACTTGTGATCGAGTCGGTTAGATAACAGCATTAAAGAGGGGTTCAATAAAAAGATTCAGCGCGAGTATGTAGGCGAATATAATTAAGACTTAGAAAAAGTGGACTATCTAACAATTAGTAGTGCCTGCAATAAAACTGCAATTGTGTAATAGAAATGCCAAATTAGCTAAACGGTAACGGTCTGTTCACACACACATCTTTCATGTGTATTTGTGACTGTATTTTGGTCGGATTTTTTAAAATGTTTATGATGCACGTATTCGTAATTTTCCGCTTAAGCCCTTTATTATTTCAGCCGAAAGACGTCCACTCCTGGACATAGGCCTCCGCCAAGCATCACCACTTCGACCGGTTTTGTTTTTTGTATCTCGCAACCAGCGGATTCTGCGGCCTTGGTCCATCTTGTGGGAGGTCTTCCAACGCTACGTCTACCGGTACGCGGTCACGACTCCAGAACCTTTCGGTCCCATCGGCCATTTTTCTGCGAGCAATGTATGCCCACTGCCACTTCATTTTGAAAAAACGTGTCCGTCAACAAACTTCATTTTAGCAATTCAGAGTCGCCTTATCCTAATTTATTTCGGGTCGACGTAGCATATTTTCTTGCATACATTGCTATTTGTATTGGTTTTTAAAGTTGGTATAATTATGTTGTAAATGGAATGATCTAACCCTTATTTTCGATTTGTTCCGGTCTGATCCCCTGAACCGGGGGGTTCAGGGGATCAGACCGATCCCCGTAACAACAACTTGAAGTTACTACCTACTTTTGAAATGGGAACTCAACCAAATTGCCATTTCGTCAGTAAGTATCACTGTGTTTTCTCGACTATCAATCATTTATATGTCAGGTCAGACCACGATATTATAGTGTCCAAAAGGTCGACGTCTGTTCCTTACCTTATCTGTACTATAGGTAAAGGTGCTGGTTTGCATGCTTAGTTAGGCGCGCCCATCGTTAGGCAGGGCAGGTATTCACCTAGTCGTAAAAGGTCATCATTGTAGAAAATATAGCAATATTTATGTGCTATATGTTTTTTTTTTGTTTATCATAAACTTTTAGCAGAACGAGGTTTTATTTTTAAATTACACAGTTATCTTCAGTATAAATGTCGATGGGTATAAGAGTAGGGGAAGACCAAAGAAACGATGGATGGAATGTGTGAATGATGATATGGTTAAAAAGGGGGTGACTATTGAGATGACGACTAATAGAGAAGTATGGAAGAAAAAGACATGTTGCGCCGACCTCAAATAAATTGGGATGAGGGGAGGAGAATTATCTGACAACTAGTCTTACCAAGGCGTTTCGTATTACCTGCTGGGTTGTGGAGGTCAAATAGGCAGTCGCTCCATGTAAAATACTGGTACTCAGCTGCATCCGGTTAGCCTTTTCCCAACAAGGGGGAAAAAACTAGACAGATGATGATGATGATGATAAATTGTTTTATATTAAGTACCTATTTGACGTTACATAATCTTAACAAATCAAATTACATCGCTAACATCAGTGGTACCTACTTCTCTGAGAACTATGTAATTAATTTATCAGGCGCCATAAATTCTGCACAGAAATGTTTCTCCACTCTAATTAATTAATGTTGCAACGTAATTATTTTTAATATCACTTTTTTTTTTAATGCAGTAGATTGGTGATGTGTGTAGGTTGGTGATTGGTGTTGTTGGTGATCGTGATGTTTTTTTTATCTTAAAGATAAAAAAAACATCACGCCTTGTTTCCCCGAAAGCTTACGCAGAGGTGTGCCTATAGATCATATCACATTTAACCAGTTATGTTTTTAAGTACCTTGTAATGGGGCGAGCCTATTGCCATCCCGGGCTGCAACTGGGAAATTCCAGATGGAAAAACCCAATAACACTTTGCCCGATCTAGGAATCGAACCAGTGTGGTAATTGCGTAGGTAACACACGATCAGTCTCACACTCAATGGCTTTCATTTTGACAGTTCAACAACATTCATTGCGTCATTTACGTTGTTGAGCAGACAAATTTTTGAACACAAGAAGCAATGGTTTAGCAACATCCCTTAAAATTATCCAGATTGATATTGATAATATGTTACGCAATTAGGGTTCCAAACCTCAGTAGCACATGCGACCACTAGACCAACGAAGAAGGAATGTCATCTTAATGATCCACGATGAAAATGTTAACTGCCTACCTATTTATAAAGGCGTAAAAACACCGCTATCTCAGATAAATGTCTAAGAAAAACTAAAACATTACACTAACAGCACTTAATCCACTTTATATGACAGTGACATTGGATCAATTAAAACTGATCCGAAGAAACTACGCAATAAGAAGTCTACACAACATGCAAACAGTTTTTCCTTCACATCATTAATTCGACCTATTGCAATGTCTAGGGCACTGGGCTATAGTGGGCAATATGAGGCAATTATATGCTCTTGACGGTTTCAATTGACCCTGTTCAGGAACTGATCCCTGATCTTATAAATAGGTGTAATCGTTTTGTATGCAGTGTATCGAGTAACATGATATGGCGTTGACAAACAGCAAGGTTGTTTTATCATGACAAGCTAGTTTTTACGGTGCACTACCGTTTTTCATCGAAAAAGTAGGAGGTGGTTCTCAAGGGAACGTCGTGTATGGTCACAATTCTCAAAAGATGTCACTGTTAATATTGAGGTGAAGTGAGTGTCATTCTACTAGGGATACTATTACATCTTTTTTTTTTTGGTTGGGAAATCATCAAATGACCCCTCCCGCTCTGGGCGGGGCAGAGGGAGTGTCAGACTCTTACTGACTAAAACCCACCCGTGTTCCTTCCTTAGCCCTTTATGTTCCGGGCCAGCGGTAACCCTTTCGGACAATCCCGCTGACCCGGACTATTACAGCTCACTTCACCAAAGCTTTCACTCTGACATTTTTACGGAATTGATTGGTGGGTGACAAATGACAATCTAGAAACTGAAGTTTTGCCACCATGTTGAAGTTTTCATCCCAAATCAGACTTTTACTGAACAGTTAAAATAGTGAAATTACTATTTTAAAATGACAGAAACCAATTCAACGATTCCCAATCCATAAGTAAAGTTACTTTTAATGGTAATATTTTTACTAAAAAACCCTTTGCTGCGTTATGACTAGGATCGTACATAAAAATCATCATTATTTCGTTGCATTTGCAACCTTCTCGACCAAGGAGGAGGTAACATGATATCACACAAGATACTGCAATGATCTCACCTGTCAGAAGACTGTCAGTTCATTCTCAAATTACCGAACGGTTTTTATTCCAAGGTCGGCCCTGTTTATAATCTTGTCACAGCTGTTACAAGTTTACTAGCATCTCAAGCAATGTATTATGTAATAAATAGACTGGTACTAGAGTTACATAAGATGTGGAGCTGTAATTGAATAACGATGTTAGGTAACATGAAGATGTGATACTGTTACCAACCTCATTAACCCATAAACTTCTTGGAACTGCTGCTGAACATAGATTCGCTGGGTAACCGCCTCTTGTAACCAAAATTAGTCTTAAGCTTTTATTAAACTTAACATGTGTCGCTCAAAAACTAATAAGTAGTTAATACTAGTTTTCCTTCTTTATACTAGCATGTGCTGTCCAGCTCCTGGGTAAGGACCTCCTTTGATTCTTTCCATCTTTCGCGAGGTCTCGCGTCCTTCTTCCAGTTTTGCCGAAACCTATCCAGTTTGTTTCTTTCTTCTTTTAAGTTTTTTTTAGAAGATATTTTACCTTTTTTTTTTCCTGTAAATTAACAATGGCCACAAATCAAGAGTTGCAGTTGAACTGCCAATTAAATACCTTTATTAGTACCGCTATGCCATGAGTTTCGTATGTGCCTAAGTATGGTCCCTGAACCAGTCATTTTAAATAATAAGTAAACCTTATCTTGAATAAGTATTTGTTTCCGGAAATTCGGTGGCGCTCAGATCGTGCCCGTGAAAGTGGTCATGGAAATATTAAAAGGTCAGAGGGTGAGGTTAAGGTAAGGACGTAAGGGCCTTGTTGAGAACCTTCGTACATTCGATTTTGATAAATTTTAATTCCCGAATTTAGATTAATTTTGAGATCTCGAAATGGATAATGGATACGTAAATAGCCTGTAGTGTTTGCCTTTATGCTGGTGTTCTTTGGAACGTAATAAAGAAAATTCTAATTCTATAATATTTATCTGTTAAGGGCTGATTTTTCAATCATCTGATAACTTTATTCGAGGAATAATTTTGAAATTTTGACAGTTATTTCATACAAAAACTGTCAAACGTCAATTTTATTCTTTGAATAAAATTTATCTGGCCATTGAAAAATCAGCCCTAAATCGAATAAAAATATTTTATTTCACATAAACCTACATGGGCACATAGGAAAGGTCAGAAGCTAGGTGCACGATTCCAATTGGTCGTTTTCTATGGAGAAGAGCCGGCAAGAAACTCCACGGTTACTCTTTTTAAAATTAATTGGCTTTGTCTTGGTATAATGAAATAATACTTTCATTAAACCTAACTGCATGTCAAACTGGTGAAAAGGACAGATTTTTATGACGTCCGTAGCGTCACCAACAGCACCCCTGTTAACAGTACCTATATTTGAATTCGGAATTTGAGATAATTATCATGTTATGGAACAAAAAACTGAATGCCATACCTAACAAAGTTCAAATTCCATTGCAACCAAAAACGTATTAGGACCTTTTTGTTACAAAGGGTCATTGAAAAATCAACTTAGAATACATTACGCTAAAGTATATAATTGATTAAGTGGCGATGGAATGTAAACTATCTGAGATTATGAATTGAAGTATAGTGTAAAAAGTATGTTGTGTAATAATTGTATTAAGAATACTTAAAAAAAGTGAGGGATCAATTAGAGCTCAACTTCTTTGCTAAGATTGTGCATGTCTGTAACGCCTCATTTTAAATGTTGTCACTTACAATTATTGCTTTTAAAAAGTCATGGGTTTTAAAAAAAAGAAAGGCTACAAACTGAATTTGAAGCACTGACGGGTTGATATTGCGTCCAAAAGAGCAGTGAGCTCGGAATCCGGCGCGACGACTTTCATTACGCGCTGCAATGATGCGTGCGGCGGACATTGGCAATACTGAACTCAGGGCTACCACTCACCCGTAATTAGGTATAACAAGTGAAGTGTATGCCTTACAGAACAAGGCCTGTAGGTGACCTGTTGAACATAAGATCACTACAGACAAGGTCGACTCTTTTGGATATGCAACGAATGGTCATACAGGGAGCACTGATGACCCAGTGTTATCGGCTCCGACTTACGAGTTGTAAGTCGTGAGTCCGAGCCCACGCAGGCACTTTATGTATTTAATTTCATCACCACTGCTCTCAAAATGGTGAAGGAAAACATTGTGAACCAAAAAATTCGAAGACATCTCACATCCACCAACCCGCACTGGGCCGGAGCCTCACAGAGCGAGGAGGCTGATAAAGGTAGTCATACAGTGGAATAGAAACTAGAGTGCCTCCCTTACAATCGAACCATAAGGCACTTGTGAAAACTACGAATTATAGGAACTTATTACCTAATTTTCCTTACCATCCTTCCCAAATAGGAAAGCACAAAGTATCAAAATGAGTTTTAGTACTATCACAAAGCAAAAAACGAAAAAGAAAATGGTTGGCGTACCGCAGTAAGATATATAGATTAATTTCTTTAAAATATTACTTACAGTTCGGCCGTCAAGAGAATGTGTTCCTGACACCTATCAAAATCAATACGTGTTTTGCGAATTTGATCTTTACTAGCTACTAGAATTGTCGCACTGACATCTGTCAGAAACAAATTCTCTTGACGGCAGGAGTGTAGTCCAAATATATAATGGGCTTTCCATAACAGATAAGTTCCACTGAAATCAGACTTTACCCACAAAAAATAACAATAGATTTAAAACAATATTGCGCACTCAGTAACAAAAAGAACAAAGCAAAACAATTACGAAGAAGAATGCGGAAATTGAGTAGTGAGAAGCAAACCACAGAATTGCGGTTACAATACAAGATGCAGCGGTTAATTCTATAATGTTGGTTCTAATGTTGGGGAGTTTACCGCATTTTTCGCTTGTTTTTTTTTTGTTGTGCTTCTTCTTTTCGTATATGGATGGTATGCAACAAGGTCGGAACCATAGATATATGAAAGAAGGTCGGAACTAACGCTGCCATATTGTTTTTCCATAACGTTTTACTAACCAATTATTGCACAAATGCTAAAACTACAGTTTCCACATGCAACCGATGTCTAAACACAAAGCGTTTTTTGAAACCTAAATATCAAATAGGTACTGGTGAAAATTACAGATTTTTAGGTACCTAAATATCACGGAAAGTAATATATAGGGTGTTTGGAAGCTGGATACAAAGCCTTAAGGGGGTGATAGTTGACACCATTTTGAGCATTTTGAGCCATACGTGTCTTAGACGAAGTATGCTTTTTTAATTTTATCCCAGTTAAAGTTGGTATGTTATGTTATGACACCCTGTATAAGTCAATGACGGAAACGCTCAGCATTCGAGCGCCAACGATCCTTGTGGCAGAAAAAAAAAATAGAACAAACAAAGTTTATAAAGATGTAAAAGTCTTTAAAAACTTTGTTTTGTTCTATTTTTTTAGCTATAGGCTGGACCGGATTTCTAGCCCTGCAGTTCTCTGCTTCAATGGGCAGGCAATATTTGGGTGTGGTGAATGGTGACCAAATGTACATAAGTGACTTGTGTTTTTTTTTAAGTGGACGGGTATTCAGTGTGGTCTATACTTAAGTTAGGTATTGTCTGATTCCGAAAGTGCAAGTGTTTTTTTTAAGTGGACGGGTACTCAGTGTGTTCTATACTTACGTTATGTATTGTCCGAATCCGGAAGTGCAATCAATGATTTTCTAAAAGTACAGGATGAATTTGCGTAAGTAATGGTGAAAGGTTCATATTATTATGCAAAAAATTGCCAATGTTTCTGTCAATATATCTACGATTTAGCTTGCTATCTCTGCTAGTTGCCCTAAACCTATTTCGTATGCTTAGATTTTAAGTTTATGTAAGTTCGTATGTAACTTTTTACTGCATATCTAGAGAATATTAAAGAGTTTGTTAGCGGTTGTGATAGCCCTGATATCAACCCGGTTATTGAGGAGTGGTTGACGCGATCACCTGGCCTGAGTGAGAGCTTTTCAAAATGATCCAATCAGCATATCATATCGGATAAGTGTTGATAGTCAATGATTGACATTACAGGATATCTCTTTGAAGCTAATTAATAAAAAGGTTCAAGAGAGATCGAATAGAATTTCATTTGTTATTTTAAATCTTTATTCCTTTTCTCGAAATTGCAAGTCGACCTACGTTTAGAAAACTGTGATTTAATTTTACAAAACTTAAGTGGTTAGTTGATTCCAGCTCGATCTTTTTCAAGCATGCTGGAAGAGATTAAATTAGAAATTAAAATATATCACATACCATTATTCCTTCTAGCCCGATTATCTGTGTTTCTTAAACCTAATAGCTACATTAATAATATATTGTAGTATGTTGCTAGGCTCAGGGGAGGCCCCTTTACAGTCTCCCCAGGGATGTGCCTTACAGGCGTTGCACGGAGGGGTTCCGGAGTTGGTCTTTAAAAGAGGAAAGCAGTCCTTACAGTCACTACTGTCTACTAGTTTACAAAATTCAGAAACAAAAAATTCAACGTTGCACAGGGGAACCCCCCTGTGCAACGTTGAATTTTTTGTACCAGATTGGTCTTTTGAGGATTGATACCGGAATTGGTATTTTAAGATGAACCGGGACCACCCCTAGCTGATGGTGAACACCGGGATGGTTTTAGTGAGGTGAAATCCCACACTCCCCGACCTCCCTCCCCGGAGGTCGGGTGCCTTTGAAGGTTTCCCCCCGAAAACAAAAAAAAAAGGGTGGCTCATTTTTACCATAATCCTTCAGTTATCTTTTAGGATATATAGTATTTGGGTGCTAACGTTTTTTACTTAACCACTACAAGCTACTTTTACATGAAACAAGGAAACTGTAAATCAATCACTTACAATAAGTCGACGATCAGGAAAATGTGCTCGGCATG
This sequence comes from Mesoligia furuncula, assembly GCA_916614155.1. Lineage (NCBI taxonomy): Eukaryota > Metazoa > Arthropoda > Insecta > Lepidoptera > Noctuidae > Mesoligia > Mesoligia furuncula. Next base: position 16,387,165 of record OU744791.1, on the reverse strand, counting down.
TGTTCAAATTAATAATAGATGTAGAATGCACTTCCTTTGTGCCCAATTATTCATTTTGTTCCGTCTGGCAGTTATACGCTAATGACCTTAGACAAGTGACAAGTTTACTAACCAAATATACGGTGGCATCCTGCTTTAAGGATGACTTATAGCCTATTCGTCTGACTTATTAAAAAAATATTATAACTTATTATCTTACACATAGGTACATCTCTAACGATTCTTCGGAAAAAATACCTGAAGGACAATTCTCGTAAGCTTAAAAAACGTTCAAATTCAAGTCGCAATCCTGTGTTTATGCAGATACATAAAAGAATGCCGACGGAACAGACAAAAATTATTGGATTGACTACTATATTATATACGTACCTACATACATAAAATACATATACATTTACTACCGAAAGCTTTATGTCAATCGTGGAAAGTCGTTGTAAAATACGTCGTAGAAATACGAAACACTTTGAAGGCTTTTGCCTTTGTGAGAGGCGCTCAGTATCTTTCAGCACAAATGTACAATGATACGTAATGTATAAATACTACATCGTAATTCTATACAAATAAACATAAAAAACTACAATAACTTCACTCAATTATGTCATAAATACTTCCTTATTGCGAGGTGCATTCGTGACGAGAAAAAATACCCGCAATGAACTCAAAGTTAAATAAAAACTACTTACTCACTTATTACATAATACGTAAAAAATCAATTATTATAACCAAACAATCCATTATTATGACAAATGGATTTATCTTGAAAGTTACAAGGTTTACAAGGCGATATTGAAATTTGGATAATATCCAGTAAGCATGACTGGATATTATCCAAATTTCAATATCATTATAATTATCTTAGATTCATGACCATGTTAATTTGAAAACAATTAAGAATAGTGAAAACAGTCTAGGTCTTGCTTTGTCTGACTAACTGCACTTAGGGCAATCCTCATGGATGTCCTCCGGGACATCCATGAGGATTTCCAAACGCAGAAAAAGGTAGATGCAACGACATCGTGGCTGGCCGAGACGGAAATGGCTGGATGAGCTGCACTGCTCTGACAAATATTGGTTCTTGGCAGCTCTGGGCAGAGAGAGGTGGAAGAAGAATAGGGAGGCCTTAGCCCAGCAGTGGGACAATACAGTATGATATGGTAGATAATTTATTTTTAACCGACGAAAAAACGGAGGAGGTTCTCAAGTTGACGCGTATTATATTTTTTTTCATGTATGACCACGCATAACTTTTTACAGAGTAATCCGATTTTGATAATTCTTTTTTTATAGATAGAAACTTGACAAGTAAGAAACTCTAGTTGCACCCACATAATTAAGATCAAGCAACGGGCAAGCATTGAGTTCAAAAGTTAGTTTCTGATCGTTCGGCCTTATTTGGGTGAGATCAGACTGTAAGGCAATCCAAAAACAATAGTTTCTTACTTTATAGAACAGTTTGATGAAAACTAATCGTCATCCCGCATTGGGGATGGGATTTAAATCAAAGTAAAGGTATAAAATAAGAAAACTGTGACAAGTTATGTTATAACGTAACGCTTGAAACGTTGTTCATAGTACAATCGTTATGGAATAGCGTTAAAAACACACGATTACATTGTTCAAAACAAAATAAGTACAATAATTGAATCCTGTTGAAGAAAAAAAACATGAGTTTTCAAATGTGTCTGAAAGTTCTTGATTAGATGTTATTATAATCGAGAATCCTGCATTATGAGTTAATTCAAGGCTTTATTTTATCTACATCCTTATTATATTTTAATGTTATAAGCAGAAGTCAAGGCTATGCTGACTAATCTAGTATTCAGGGTCGTTCAAATTATTGCCGAAATTCCAGATTACGTGATACTGATAAGAAATGATCACGAAACGTTAGATTATGTGAGTTGAAAAAATTATTCGACTATGAGAACATGCCCCGAAAACTGCTGTTAAAAACTATGTGATTGAATAATCGCAACTATTTAACTATTAGGTATTCTTTGAGATCAAGAAATATTATGTACGTTTGAGATATTAGCTATTATTTTATGACCTGTTGATCTACTGTAAAAATCTCATGTGAAAATTGTGCTGAATTGAGCTGTCGATCCCTAAAATATGACAGCTGATTTCAAGCTTACTTCACCTAAGTTTCACGTAAATTCAAGGTGAGAGATTTTTACAGAATATACCGGGTGAGCTGCTGTAGTCATTTAAATCAATAATTTCTTACGTAAGCTACTATGCACTGCTATTTTACAATTGCATAAAAAAGAGACTGTGGAGGAAATACAAATAAATTATTTGCTGAATAACAGGTTTCTTGGCCACCTTTGTACTGAATAACAACAGTTTACATACAAACGAACATACTTAAGTCAAACTCAAACTCAAACTCAAACTCAAAGCATTTATTTCAATTAAACCTTTAACAGGCACTTTTGAATTGTCAAGAAGTCGGTCAGTCATAAAATATGAAGCTAGTTGCCCATTCCAAAGCGTAGGTACCTATGGAGAAGAACGGGCAAGAAACTCCATGGACACTCTTTTTAAATTACATTTTACAAAAACATTTGTTACATCATTTCTTTTGAATTTATGATTATATAATGTGAGAACGATGTAAAAAAATAAAAAGATGTCCGCGTTAAGAGCGTCCAGAATACAACAAATAGTAACAAAACAACAATCCAAAATTAAAACAATTAAAATAAGCCCAGGCGGCTAAGTGATGACCAGTCCCAACTGACGGCGCCCGTTCACGAACATGACGTATATATCAGCACCATTCAGCTCAACCACTTTGAAGGGAGCTAAATGATCCAACATACACGCCACCGCCAGCGAGACATTTGAGTGAGCATGACACACTATCAGCCGCCAGGGAATATTCAAGTCAATGAAAGATATATTATTACCCAGCAAATGGTAGCTATAGATTACATAGAACTCACATCTGTGCTATGCAATTATACAATACAAAGGAAATTGAGTTTATACAATGCAAGGATAGTCTTACAATCTTCAGCAGCTCCAACAGTATTTTCAAGTGTTAGTCAATTAGTTGTGGAGCAGGACTAGCATTGAGCCAGGCATTTTTGTCAGTGATGTAATCCCCTAACTTATAATATGCCTGACTGCATGCTGTCATAAATAGAGATCGGATATTCGGATGCATATATTCACCTAAAGTTGAGATGTTGGCTAATATGGCTAATATGGCTAATATGGCTAACGCGCTTTTGTATCGAAAAAATCCCGCGATTCCGGATCGACATATTTAGGTTTCTGATTTTTGAATCGGATGTATATTTACTTCTTCTTAAATGTTGGCTTACTTATATGAAAAGCACTTCTGTATTGTTCGTAAAAATCCCGCGATTCCGGAATTTTGTGTTTTTCCTGACTATAGAATCGGATGCATATCTACCTACCTAATATTGTAAAGTAGGTAGGTAGATACCAAAATGCAATAGCAAACAACGTCAAGATAACGGACTACATAATTATATTTAGAATCATTTTATTTAGGTATGTAGTTCCTTCCTTCCATACTATACACCCAATTATTACATTACGGATTGTTTACAGAAAAAATATTTTAAGAAGCCGCCTCCATACTTTCAGAGCTAAAAATTCACTTTAGGTAAATATGCATCCGAATATTCGATCTCTAGTCATAAAATATCTCGAAGCACAAACCACGTTCTACCAAAGTACATCTCAAACGTGTCGGGTCACAGACCATCATTGTGGGTGTGCCGAGATTGAGAACTCTGTAACCTACAACACAAATATTACCATAACCTACTAAAGCCAAGCACAATTTGGAGATAAAGTAACAATTTCTCACGACCTTGAGCGTGGAAATCTCATTAATTCACAAAAAGGCGCTTATTCATTTCTTACTCTTAGTAGTAGGCTTCAACTACTCAAGCGTCTTGACTAGGTCGTTACACATAACATAACATGACGCCTGTAATCCTAGGGTTTGACAGAGGTTTTTTTTATTTTTATTGCTAAATGGACCAGCTCTGATGGAAAGCAATGGATGAGGTCTATGATGGACCGAGCGTGCCCAGAAGATGCCTAAGGCAGTGGAACTCCCACGCATCGACGAAACAAAACAGGCTGCTTGACGCCGGACTCCGGTGGGAGGGTGGTCGCAAATCAGGCGGGTAGTAAGGTCATAGCCCACTTACACGACTCTGCTCCCACCGGGCAAAAAGAATATAATTGAAATATGGGCTTTAAATATTGCTCTTTAGATATATTTTACATTGGCATCATAAATTAGCAGACAGCTCGCTGTCATCGAGCTTACTGCCGTGAGACTGCTCGGTAGTTGACGCCAGGCTGGCCGCACGTTGTACACGAGCAGTGAGCGCGCCTTCGCCGCTCAGTCGGTTAGTATCTACCAAGTAATCCGCACGCTCGATCTCTTTCCCAGTGTTTTCACAGGTATTGAACATCCATTCCATTACGCACAAAGAAAAACTTATAGAAGAAGTGCGAAGATATCCCTATCTGTATGATGCCAGTCTAGCTGTCGCCGCGTGGACTGCTGGGTGCCTGCTAGCTGTCGCCGCGTGGACTGCGAGCAGTCGTCTTAGTTTAGGGCGGTGTTGGGTGGGAGCGGTGTTGGAGCAGAGTTGTTTAAGTGTGCTATGACCTTTAGCCCTAACACCGCAAGGGAAGAATTGGCCAGTCACATAAGGTGTTGGGTGTGACTGTCCAGGATGCACCGCGCGCTCGGATCAATTGAGTAACTGGCGGAATAAACTGCGCTACACGAGGAGGCTTCTTCTTGCATCCCAAAAACTTATAGATATGCTTATATTACACCCAAATTTCTTTAGTTATATTTAAGTTTCATGTAATAGAGAGCGTATAGAAGAAAGAAAGAGAATGTGTTTATTCTGCACAAACGTATTGCCCTGTTATGCGCCAATAACCATTCAATGGTGACAGTGAGTCATTGAATATCGCATAAATGAATAAAACGCACGTGAGCTAAACCGTAAACGATCATAAACAGTATCTTATATAACAAGTAGCATGAGTGAGTGACATGGATGTTTATGGATGTCACTCACGTGAATATTTTCGGATATGCCCAAACTGGGCCAACCAGTCGATCGCGATCGACTGGTCGATCGCTACTATTAATCCAGTCGATCGTGGCGAGGCAAAAATATTTCCAACTACAAACCTGATTTTGCTAATCTAGCGAAAGATGCTCAAACGCAATGTTCACATTAATATAAATAAGTAGGTATTACTAAGAATAATTTTCAGTTTTATATTTTCCCTCTTAATAAAATAAAAAATACTACATAATTGTGTACTGAACTATGCTGTTTCATTTAAGATTTCAAGAAGTACCTATGTAATTGGTGGATCGCACAGGGGTTCGTCAGTGAACAGTAGATCTTGGGTCTAACCATGTTGGCCACCCCTGGTACATACGGATGCACGTGAGTAAAGTCGTATACATCCATAAGCGGTACGTACTGACAAAAAAATAATGTGCAGCTAAGCAACTGGGTCTAAATTTAAAATTAAAACCACATACATAACTTTAAGATACCACTAAAATAGCCATAATCAAAAACAATATCTTTATCGTCATTTTCAGAAAAATCTTAATCTTTGACTATTTCAAAAAAGGAAGTTATCAATTCGACGCGTATGTATGTAATATTATTGGAATTGCATTATATTCACATATGACAATCTATTAGGGCTTAAAAACAAATACACAAAATTTTATAGACGTATGTATGTATGTTTGTCCACGCATTTCTCAGCAACTATTAATCGGATCGTGACCATTTTTTTTATTGGCTTACATTTACTTCAACTTGGGAACTTAGGGATTTTCAAGATATGGACTAATACGTGTAAGTTATTATTAATACGAGCTACGGGTGTAGTGTCAAAGGGAAAACATCTCAAAACCTTGGTCAAATTCTAGTGCAATATTTACAACACAACTATTACCTACTTATTACAAACAAATATTCCAGTTTTTACTTAAAACTAAAAATTACGAAATCAAAAAGTAATTTAAAAAAATTAAACTGACTTCAAAAAGAAATGAACTCAAAATTATGAAATAATTTTAATTTTGGAAGTCGGTGGCAAAAATAGTTAGTTAAATAGTCATAGGTTTATGAATTAGTGTTTTTATATTTTATTTTAGTTTTGTTTATTGCTCAGAATGTTACTAACGTAGTTTTATAAGTGTTACTAACAACAATATGAATCATTTGTGTTCGAAGTACTTAAATAAATAATAATAATAATAATAAAAAAACTGAAACTACACAGATCCCAAGACACCGACTTCCGAACTTAAAGTTATTTCATAATTTTCAGTTCTTTTCTTTTTGAAGTCGGTTTAATTTTTTAAATTACTTGTTTATTCGTCTACGAAATCTAGCAGTCTAACCACTTGTTTTAGTTAAATGACGGGACTAAATATCACATTTTTACATTATTACATGTCAGTTTTTAAATTCAGGAGAGCGGATATTGCTGTAGTACGACTTAGGCGCTGGTACGTCTAATGCAACCTTACCCTACATAATGTAAGATCCGCTTATAAACGACATAATTGTATAAATGATAAATGATTTTATTTGTATAAGTAGGTTTGTACAAACACTTTTACACGTAGGCAAATCATTTTTTTTTTTTTTAACTAAATGAAATCGGCGTTTCCTCTCTGACTACTCTGAAAAGAAAGGCCGAAACACACTCAGAGGTCACCAATAGGTTGAGATTATTAATAATATAATTAATTCAACTCTTATTTATAAGCTCCTGTTTAGTGTATTTTACTCAAGATCTCTTTTTGCTATCAAACTTGTGAAACAGATGACATATTACACTTTAGCAGGACTTTATGAGTGTCTTCTTGAAAGCTTCGATTTATGCAGTGACATTTTACTTGTTTCTCATCATACATATAAATGCACCAATACCGGTTACCGTCAACATTCGCTACACACTTCGATTCATTACGATACGCGTCCATTCCGCGCGTCCGCTTCCGTAACTCCTTTAGAAAGTTTACACATTAAATATTGACCACCGCACTCGAAAATATTGTTCGCTGTACATTTACGCATAATAATGGGCCACCCTCCAAACTTCGCGAGCTGACTCACCGTTGGTTTACAAACAATACGGATTTTACGTGGTCAGTGTATGCAAGTCAAGTTGCATGGTATGGTCGCGTGAAGAATTCTTTGGACCACATTAGCACTTCAATGACTGCTTAGCATAAATAAATTGTAAATCAACAATGTCGATGGTTTGTTTATGAAAATTTATTGCCATATGCGGATAGAAATAATTAAAATATGTCATGTAGGTACGCGTTGTCGCTTGGCTAAGATTCCGTAGGCCGAAGTTTTAAATGTAGTCATATTTTTTCATTAGACTAATGCTCGTAGAAGGTGAATAGATTATTGAGATTGAATGTGATGTATTGAGTTATTTATCAGGCTTGGTGCATTAATCATAATTTGTGTCACTTCCAGTTAGGCCACCCACTTACTAACTCTTCATTCTTTACACATTCTTTCATTTGTATAGCGTAATAATGATACGCACTGAAAATTAATACTTCCGCGTATAAATAAACCACTGTTAAAGTTAAGTAAGTAAGTAAGTAAATTTTTATTTGTTTGAACATGGTGTACATTGCATGCAGGATAATAATGGGATACAGAAAAGTTCTAGTTATTAGGTTAAAAGGTCCATATTATGATATAAGTTTATCTATTTTTTTTTTAAACTTCCCGCACAAAAATAAGGCACGAAGGCGAACTTCTCTACCAGTCAACCAAGGGTAGTGAAGAGTTAAGATGGCAGGTGATATTCATTCAACAAAATACATAATACCTACATATTATTACAACAAAACACATTAGAACAGCCAATTCATATCATGTTCAATTCAAATATTAATAAAAATATTATAAAAGTTATTCAATTAGTAACAATGAAAGTATACAATAAAAGGTGCACCTAAATCACTGTTAATTATAAAATAAAACATAGACATATTTATAAAACGAAACCGTAAACCGAGAATTTACGACCATCTTTGAACCTCACACTTTATTGGTACTTTATTAGGAAAACGGTACTACTGCATTTTATGCATAATAATTTTTTTTTAAACCTGATTATGCCGTTACTTTTATTTTTTGATCAAATACTAAAAAACAAATGACGTTTTATCCGAGAATAATGAAGTTTTTTTTTATTATTTATTTATTTCACTTAGCCTATTTTATACATTTTTGATTTTAGCCAACGAAAACCTCCCATGGTTTATCTGTGTGCTGGCGAGCCGTTCATTACACTTTTACAAAAATGTTATTAATACTATCATACATAATAGTACATTATGATACATGTGTGCTATGTTGATCATTATGCTCGAGGCGGTATTATTCGCGCGAGCCGCAGGCGAGTGCGATAAGAAAGCCGAGAGTCTAATGATCGATGCACACGCGTTTCATACGACGTTTTTCAACACACTTGCGAGGAAAAAAACAGACTTGTATTGTTAAATATTAACTTGTATGGAAAATGGCGCGCTGGTTTTGTCTTTCCGCATAGCCAGCACTAGCAATGCGCGCGCAAGTGACTGTAAATAAAAGCACTGACCACAGAGCATGTAAAAACAATTGTAAAAAAAAACAATTATAGTTTAGTTAGTATGGAATTAGAAAGTACTATTGGCATAGAGAAATATACCTACATTAGTTCAGTGAGAATCCGCAATGATAGAACGCCAGTCAGGGTCTTTTCCGTTTGGTTTCGGGTAGGGACCACGGACAGTTTTAGGTGGATAATTAAAATTTTCTTACGTTTTTTGTAATTTGCAGGTCAGTATCAGGTTGCATCTTGATCAAATATGATTCGCGACTATAATATACAGAGCGTTAGGTTAAACGAGGGACATACTTTGAGGGGAGTTAGTACTCATGAAAATGAACAACTTTTAATATGGGATTAACCCTGAAATCGCGAAAAAGAATAAGCCGTTTCCTACATTTATGTTCGCATAGCTCGTCAAAATGTACTGAACAGCTGATTTTTTTTTTGCGAGTTCAGGTTCGGCCCCATAGTAAAAGTTGCTCATTTTCATGAGTACTAACTCCCCTCAAGTATGTCCCTCGTTTAACCTAACGCTCTGTATATGTATTTACAGAAATATAGTCATTAGAATAGAATCTTTCTAGTTAGATTTTTTCCCTAAGAACTTTTCCATAAGAAAGATGTAATAATGATTCGAATGATTATAATTCTGTAAAGATGTAGGTACCTGTTAGAGTCGCAAATCATATTTTAATCAAGATACAAACCTGACACTGACCTGAAAATTGCAAAATACCTAAGAAAATTTGAATTTCGCGGTAGACCGCGAAATTCAAATTTTCTTAGGTTTTTTCGGACAATTTAAGATGAATGCGCAGTGGTAGACCACTGCGCATTCACCTTAAATTGTCCGAGATCCCTGCGCATTCACCTTAAGGTACCTAAATAAATATTAGTTAATTTTGGGACCAAGGACAATACGGACTATTAAAAAAAAAGTGAATTGATGAGATTAAAAAAGCGCGCATCTCCGACTAGTAAATAGTTATCTGTGGAAATAAAGCACATGTGGATTAAAGTAAAGAAAAAGCACGCGTTTTTAATACACTGCATTATGGACCTAAAAGCGGTTCAATAAGAGCCACTTTACGAGCAAGTGTGTTGAAAAATAAAATAAACTCGTACCTTATTTAGTAAGTGGCAATGCAGCAATAATTTTTGTTAAAGCATCATCACTCTCTTTGTAAAGAAACAAGATTGCATCTTTTAAAACGAAGCTAACTTATAGAACAACGCATTAAACTTAGAGTAACTTTTTAAAAGAAGACGTAGCAGAAAACATTTTTTTCTTGAAAAAAAAGACGCACACTGGTATACCAAACTTCACTCTTTGACATTGTTACCTATAAGTATTTACTGAAATTTTGAAGGTTAAATAATTAGCTATTAGTCTATAAAGTCCGCATTTATTACTTGTTATTTTTGATCTGTCATGTTTATAAAAAATATCAGTTGTAACTGTGAATGACGCAAACTATTTTGTCAGAATGTCATATCTCATTTATTATTCACGGATGTCATTAACAACTCGTAGAAAAATAATTGTCTTCAAAGAAAACGATAATTCATCACAACAAGTACGTAACAATAGTTTTTTCATACACTTGTAGTTTTTCCTGTGAACTAGTTAACTGTGGGACCATGATGCAATTTTGATAATAAAATTACGCATGTTGAGCAAAAAAATTCACTTACGACGTTACTCAGGTTCGGGTTATTACAGTTTTTTGTAACCATTTTCGCGTATTAATTTTCGATTGAACCAGATTTTAAAATGATTACCGAGTTTTTTAACAATTATATAATTTATTGTCTATTACAGTTATTGTATACCTAATTAGCATGACAAATTATTTTAGATTTATGTATTTCCTTGATATAAGTATAAATGTAATTAATACTAACATTTTTATCGACTTGTGAAAGGAATAATTTACAAACGCAGGTAAATATAAATTATTTTGCATCATCGTATAAAATGCAGACATATTTTTAAATGGTCTAGATTTAGATAAAGAAGCGGAAACCGGCAATATTTCAATATATATATTAGTAAATACTTTTAAATATGTTATATTATAAACCGTAAAGATTGTTGCCAGCTCTTCTCCATAGGAAACGACCAATTGGAACCGTGCATCTAGCTTCTGAGGTTTCATGAGCGCCCAAGTAAGTTTATGAGAAATAAAATATTTTTATTTAGATTTTTTTTAATAACTGTAATTTTCTGACTGTAACCTGAGTTTTTTCTAATGTTTGCTTCCTATACTGAAACAAAAATGAATCGTTTTGTTTACCAATGGCAGCATTTTTAGGGTTCCGTACCAAAATGGTAAAAACGGAACCCTTATAGTGAGACCAAGTCTGTCTGTCTATCTGTCTGTCACAGCTGGATATCTTAAGAACTCTAAAGCTATCAACTTGAATTTTGGAATAGTTTAAATGACGTTTGCCCAACTATTTTGCAAATAAGAAAGAAATAAAAATATATGTAGATTTTTTGCAACAGGGACTGATAGGTGGTCTGAAAAATTCGAAGTGGCGCTACTAGAGCATGTGGGGTATCATATGAAAGAGCGCAGTTTGCACATTCTCAAACATTTTTTCTTTTTTTAGGCCGCATAGTTTTCGACATTTGATGAAAAATGTAAAAAAAATACCGTTCCCCCACTTATCTCCGAAGTTTGCAAAGAGACAAATCTGAAATTATTCTATATATATATGTGATAGAAATGTATGTAAAGATTACAGAAAAAATAAAACAAAGTCTCTAAATAGCAAACTTATTCAGAAATCATCAACAAAAGTTACATTAGTTCCACTATCGGTCAAGAGATGGCGCTGACATAAAACTGCAATATTCTACACCGCAGTGCACAGTGTTAAAATTCTCTGATGAATATAGGCCTCGCCGATGAAAATTTAAAAACATAATAACATGATGGTACGGAACCCTCGGTGCGCGAGTCCGACTCGCTCTTGCCCAGTTTTTTTTTTCTGAATGGGCATATTCCTAAGCTAATTTTACCTGTGATAGCTACTTCCATATTATTATGGGAGGGTCCACTATGCAAAGCTATGAGGTCTTTGCTTCACTATACATGAGCCTTAATTTTAACGAATAACTGTCGGAATTATAGAAATTGGCCATTATCCTACATAGGCCTCTGCTCATTGGCTAATCCTGTTTGAACTAATCGCATTTATAACCCCATGCTCTTTAAGATGCTGTTAATAACTTAGATCTTTCGTCATAATCCAGCTTTTCATTTGATTCCTGCTTTGCTCTTACAAAACCAACTATCTTATATATTTCGACACTCCCTATGCAGAAACCTAAGACGACCCACTGACCGAAAATTGCATTTCCATGAGATGAATGGCTAATTTTACAGGAAAGCTCTTTGAAAGTCAAATGCTTCATAACCTTTGCATCGTTAGCGGGATTTTCTATGAGAAAAACGATAAATGTAAAGAACTAACTAACTAGTTTCTGGCTGCGTCTTCCTTCGTGTTAAGTTTTTCGTTTCAACATAAACATATTATCCTATGGCAGTCAGTAATAGTCTAGGTTTCTATCAATCAAGGAATTTTTGTAATCGGATCAGTAGTTCCGGAAATTACCCTCTACATACAAACTAACAAATTTTACCTCTTTATAATATTAAATTATAAGTAAAGATTTAATTTTAGTTTCATGATGTTTTTAAATTACTGAAAATTTAAAAACATCATGAAACTAAAATTAAATCTTTACTTATTATTCAGGTTATGCTCTTAAAAGTTTGATACAAACTTCTAAGACTTACTGTTAGAAACCGTTCGACACCTTTTTGGAATCTAAATCATTTACATTTACGTAACATAGACTATGTATCAAGTTAGTAACTGACCAGTTTTATAAACATAATATATAAGCGTTACTGTATAATTGGAATATGCGGACAGTGCACCTGTCGTTCTGGGTATACCTATAGCTTTTTTACGTAATTGTTTTCTTCTTATGTAAGCTAGATAAAATGTGCGGCGGTCGTTGATGTCTTTTGCTAAGATTGTTTGTGCGCAAGAGTTGTTGCTAGATATAAAAAAACGTTATTATGATGTATGTGTTGTTGCTTATGTTAATAAATGTGTGTTTTAGTTATAATAGATCTTTAGAAATAATACAGAAATGCTGAAAAAAACCTAATTAAATGTGACGATGAAAAGCTCCTGTCTGATCAAAAAATAATCATTTCTGAGTTCTGTTATTTGATCTTCTTAGAAAAACATTAATTATTTTCTCCGAGTGATAAACGTGAACGCAAAGACAACTTTTCATTTTCAAAGCGCGATCCTTTCGCGAACTTGTACCTTCCCATTTTATTTCGCACTTATTTTAATTCAACCAGTTTACATTTCCAACGATAATGTTTTTTCGCTGTAACTGATACAATACTATGTAGAGAATTTTCGTAGTTAACGTGATTATGGTTAATTATACGTGGACGTAAGTCTCACGTCAGCGCAGTTATTCACTCAAGATTTTAAATGTCATTGTAACTTCACAAGCAAAAGAAAACGAATCTCTTCTTGTATCGTTACAAACGCACGCTATCACGTTATAATTAGCTACTTATTATTTTTTAATTTGAAAATTCTCCTTGGCTTTTTTATTTAAAAAAAAAACTCACCGTAAGGGAGACGACGTAACTCTTAACACAAAACTTTGACCAAAAAATATCCTTTCAACTTTCGAATTTTTATTGGTGCAACACCGGTTTTATTTTAATTTTATTTCACGACTCACTTTCTCGGAGAAAAAGTCCGCACGCGTTTTTTTTTCGAATCGTAGTTCGAAATTTGGAAACTGTGCGGGAACGGGCGAGTAGCTTCGCTCCGTCCGAGACGATGACTGCGAACTACCGCGAACGGAGTCGGGCGCGTTCGTTCCCCCGCGCATCGGTCAATGCAGGTTGACAATCGTATCGCAATCTCCTAGCGGCTGAAACTTACACGCAACATACATTGCTTCTCATACTAGAAAGTTTTTCTTTACTAACATAACCTACAGTCAATGTAATAGTTACAGTTTCAGTCAACTTTGTGTAATCGCGAAACAATGAATGAATGCTACCGATTAATAAGTTCACAGTGAATAAACGATTAATGTAAGCGGTTTTTAGGAAACAAGAAATCGTGAATTTAATTCATTTTGTGCGTTCAACGGTCCTTGTAATGTCTTCTGACGAGTTCAGATGAACACTTTTTTATGTAAATTTTTAGTTATTGTTAATTGTAAGTGAAGAAAGGAATTCACACGGTAATTTGCATACATTGGTTTATTCATTAGATGGTGATATTTCATTGTCTAGACGTGAAAATATCGATTGTACGCTGTTTTATGCTTACAATATATAATTCATTTTGAATTTTAATTTTGATACATTCTGAAAGTTTGGTACAGAATGCCCAGTAGTTATACATTTTTATGTAGGTTTGGCAAAAATTTGTATGGGAATGATGATAATTTATTTCTTTAAATTGGGTGTTCTACAAACACTTACATTTTAATATTTTAATTACAACTATAATTTTAGGATTATATTTTAAGTCATATCTGTACTTATTATAAACTAGCAGCGCCCCGCGGTTTTACCCGCGTAAGTTTCGATCCTCGAAAACATCCTATGACCTTTCCCGGAACTCAAACTACTTAACTCTACACCAAATTTCATCTAAATCGGTTCAGAGGTTTAAGCAAGAAGAGGTAACAGACAGACACACTTTCGCATTTATAATACTACTACGGATTTAAATCTATATACATATATGTATAAATAATAAAAATAAAAAAAATATGTAATAATTTTAATTTCGGAAGGCGGTGGGATCTGTATTTTATAGTTTTAGTTTTTTGTCACCGACTTCCGAAATTAAAGTTATTTCATAATTTTGAGTTAATTTCATTTTGAAGTCGGTTTTTTTTTTTAATATATTATTCGTAATTGTTAGTTTTTGCACTAGAATTTGACTAAGGTTTTGATATGTTTTCCTTGTGACACTACACCCGTAGCTCGCATCAATAAAGCAGGCCGTCACACTTACACGTATTAGTCCATATCTTGAAAATGACTAAATCGATTTTGATGAAACTTGCACTGTTCCCAAGTTGAAGTAAATGTAAGCCAATAAAAACAAAATGTTTCAATCCAATTAATAGTTGCGGAGAAATGCGTGGACAAACATACATACATACATATACATACATACATACGTCCATAAAATGTTGTATATTTGTTTGGAAGCCCTAATAGATTTTCATATGTGAATATAATGTAATTCCAATAATATTACCTACAGACATACGTGTCGAATTGATAACCTCCTTTTTTTGAAAATCAATTGCTGAATGTATGTACGCATATCACTTCAGAACGGTAGCACCTATTTTATTTTTGTCAATACAAAACCCATAGGTAGTTTAAAACAACATGCCTGCCGCTTTTGATCTCGTGAAAGTAGTTGATCGAGACGAAACAAGTGAACTGTGGAAAACGTGTTATCTTGACATTTGAAGACAGCTGCTGGAAACCCATCCATTATCCTGACCTTTGAATTGGCAGCATACTGTTGAACATACCTGTAAGAGGTAACATCGTTGAAAGTTTCGATGCTATGAGTAGCAATTGGGAAACCTTGCCCATACCGAATTTTATCAAGCAAAAATTCATGGGGTAGCGTACATGATGTTTTCAAATTTCAGCTTCATCGTATGACCAACATTTAAAAAAACTGGCCAAGTGCGAGTCGGACTCGCACACGAAGGGTTCCGTACCACAAGGCATAGACGCCCGTATGGGAGCCCCCCTTAAATATTTATTTTATTTTAATTTTATTATTTATTATATTAAAGTTAAAATACAACTGAATATTTTGTTAATATTTCAAGTGCCTACCTGTTGCCATTTTTGATATCGAGCAAAAAAGGGCAAAAAAATCGCGTTTGTTGTATGGGAGCCTATACATTTATACCCTTAAATGTTTATTTTATTTTGTTTTTAGTATTTGTTGTTATAGCGGCAAGAGAAATACATAATTTGTGAAAATTTCAACTGTCCAGCTATCGCGGTTCTTGAGATACAGCCTGGTGACAGACAGACGGATAGACGGACAGACAGCGAAGTCTTAGTAATAGGGTTCTGTTTTTACCCTTTGGGTACGGAACCCTAAAAAAGCTGATTGCGGTGAGTTTGTTGAAGCAACTTTTGTTGTTTGTGTGATCCTGATCAGCATAGACGTACGTATGTACACAGGGTTAAAAGGCTTATGGATTTTGTTTACCATGTCACTTACAGTAAAGGGAATGATATACTTAAAACTAACTCAAAAAAACAAAACAATGCTTACCGCCTCACATAATACCGTAATTACGAAGAGTATTTTAACTTTAAAACGAAATTCTTTGTAATACTCTGTAATCCCATGTAATAGATTGTCGTGAGTATTTGCCCACGATTCTGTAGTGGATAGTGCGCAGGCGCCACTTGTGAATGATTGCGTCACAGCGCACTATCAAATGACAGCATTGAGCTTAAGATTATTTCTACAATTTTGACCAATTGGGATAATTATTATTGTGTGAAATGTGTTTTAAATTATATACTAGGATATCACAAAATATCACTTTGTTAGGTACAGTTCTACCTAATGTAAGAGCCGCCGCTGTCGGTAGATGGTAAAATATTGTTGAGCTGAAATATTTTTGCTTGATGTGTCTTTACCTACCAACCGACTTAGAAAGAAATTTCGCAAAAATCGCATTTTCATTAAAATGTCGCTTGTGATAAGTGGGTCAGGGCTTGGTATTAAAAAAGACTCACGAATGATGCGAACCCTAGTAATATCTAGAAATTATCAACTCAATGATACCTAACCTACATGACAACATTCTCGCAAAAGTATATGAATACAATATTTCGATATAATTTCCATCAAATTTTCCTTACAACAATTTAAAATAATGATACAAATTATGTCTACCGAAGATAATTATTTATGAATTAGAGATTACGGCATATTCTCTCGTACCAATATGCTGTCAGTAGTCAGTAGTTAGTTGCCAACGAGAAGTAATTTGAGCCACATTTCTTCACAAGTTACGCAAACTCTAGAAAACTTGTACTCTAATCTTGTACTCTAATGGGCTACATCCGATCCCAAGCTAGTTTCTTTTATATCTACTTAAAGATGACTTATGATGGCAAGTTATTTTTAGGCAGATACTTATATGGAATTGATTTTACGGTTAGCAACAAAAGTCGATTAACACTTCAGTTTTTTAAATCTCAGTTATTGAGCAAAATAATGGTTCAAAATAGCAGCAGAAGTACAATGCAATTTTAAACAAATATTTTGCTCAATAACTGAGATTTAAAAAACTGAAGTGTTATTATTTTGGTCAATAACAGAGATTAAAAAAACTGAAGTGTTAATCGACTTTTGTTGCTGACTGTACCTATATTATTTCTGAAAAATCGCAGATGATTCTAAAAGCTACGCTTGCTGCTGTCGGTTCGCGGATGGGTGACCATCTATTACATATGGAGACCTCTCCGTGCCTCGGAAAGCACGTTAAGCCGTTGTTCCCGGCTGTCATTCATAGAACTTCGACAGTTGTTACGAGTAGCCAAAAGCCCAAAGTCTTACAACCAGTCTTACCAAGAGGTATGATCTTACCCAGTAACTCGGTTGTGGAGGTCAGATAGGCAGTCGCTCCATGTAAAATACTGGTTTTCAGCTGCAACCGGTTAGCCTGGAAGCCGACCCCAACATAGTTGGGAAAAGGGCAGATTCAAAACCGTTTCTCATTAGGGCAGGCCCTACCTACAAAAATACCTATTTGAAACATAAACCACAATATGAGACAGCATTTTCTACTATCTTTCTATTTAAATTTCACTGATTGATCGAGAAAACAAATGAACGTAAAAGCACCTATAGAAGAGATTTTTAACACTCGACAAAAAATCCTTGTAATTGAAATTGCTGACAACAGTCGACGTCAACCAGTCGACATTGATACCCTCCGCCCAGATAACACTATGCTCTAGCTTAGCATAACTAGTTCCTAACTTATTAATGTTGTAAATGAATTTAGCTTAACTAAGTTACCTCAGTTACCATGCTCTAGCTTAGCATAACTAGTTCCTAACTTATGAATATTGTATATGAATTTAGCTTAACTAAGTTACCTCGGTTACCGGAGAGCAGTGGTGGCTACCTACATCGCGCAGGCGCTTTACTTTGTGTAAATAATTTCATCACCACGGCTCTCAAAACGGTGAAGGAAAACACCGTGAGGAAACCGGCATGTCCTAGGACCAAAAATTTGAAGAATGTGACATCTATCAACCCGCACTGGGCCTGCGTGGTAGATTACAGCCCACTCCTTCTCGAAGAGAGGAGGCCATGTGTCCCAGCAGTGGAATCATTATAGGCTGCTTGTGCTACTTATCTCAATATAAAGGTATAGGCATACCACACGTATCAAACCGGAAAGCGATCGGCACCGTATCAACTCGAGCCATTCAGTATTCTTTGTATGAAACTCCCTACTGCAACGCACACTAATTGGAATCGTAAGGTAACGAATCGTAACGAACCGCGGTGCGGTGCGTTACGGCTCGTCGTCCCCGCACCGTAAGCGCGGGTACCCAAACTTACGTCTCTTCATCCACCCTTGCCCCTCTCACACCTCCGGGCTGCCTGCTGCACCATCAACCAGCGGTCGACGAGCCGTAAGCGAGGCGTAGCCTAGCCGTAGCTGAGTCGACGTATCGGAGCTGATCCGCTTTGGTTAAGTGCTTACGTAGGTTGACGCCTGTTTGACGGCGAGGCGAAAGGCTATATGATGCCGATCCCTTTCCGATTTGATACGTGTGCTAAGACCTTAAGTCTGAAATCGCCAACCCGTCTTGAGCCAGGAAGATGGTGACGATACTCGTTTATCGTCGTATTTATTTACTTTTAAATGAATTTGTCTTCTCTCTAAAAAAATATTTATTTAAAGCGTTTACATAATTTAAAAAGCTAAGTCTTAAAATAATAATAAGTAAAAGTATAGGGGAGACTGAGGACACTTGATCCCTGTGGGAGACAAGGTACACCAACATTTTGAAACTATTAAACGTATTAGATTAGTTTAAAGTAGCAACATTAAACCTACATTATAGCCAACATAAAAAGAAAATACCCTCATGTCAAAAATCTGACACTTTTGCAAAAGGCGTCGGTGTGTTGTTTACGAGCACTTGGAACTAAAATTGGTGAGTTTTTGATTACGATTTTTTTTTGTGTAAAATTTATTGTACGAGTTATTCAGATGGAAAAGATATTGTGTATTTTATGTGATTTCCTAATAATCGAGTCGTAAATGGCAAATCGTTAGTAGTTTAATTATAGTGATATAGTTTTTAATAAAATGTCATTCGGGAGACATGGTACACTCGGTTGAGGTAGACATGATCCCCGGATCAAATCTCCCTTAAGGCGAAAGCGCCATATGTATTTACAGAATTATTATAATCATTAAGTCATCAACACAACTCTCTAAGACCAAGTAATCCCCAAGAATGACTATTTCATGAAATCTTCGCATTTCGGGATTATACTAAGTAACATAACAAGTTATATTACTGATTGTAATGATTATAGTTCAGTAAATTGCAAAAAACGTAAGAAATTTTGAATTTCGCGGGCTACCTTAGCGCTTCCCCCTTAAGAAGATTTATTATAGTTACCTTGTCGATATCTAATGTATTTGACGTTTTAATTATATTATTTATACATTAATTATTATTTTCAGATTCAAAATGTCACGCGCGTCTAAGACAAAGCAGGGAATTAAAAGCGAGATCCGATCTGATTTTCGGTCCGTTTAGAGAGAGTAATTATTACGTAAGAACTGGGAAGTTGAAAATACGATGATATTTTTTCTAAATAAAACAGATATAATTTATATTTTTACTTCACTCACAATACTATACCTACCTATAACTTTTAATGAATGTATGAAGTGTATCTTCTGTCGGTCACGTTTGGGAAACTTGACCCTCCTCAACAGATCATGTCTTCCAAGCATGTGGTACACATGGTCACATTTAGTGGAACAAGTTTAGTGTCCCCAACGTGTGAGAGATTTGATCCGGGTGGATCATGTCTACCTAAGGGTGGGGACCAAGTCTTCCACACATAGGGGACACTAGATACCAATCTATGATTACGCTTTTAGTTGAATTTTTATTACAAATAAAAGCCAATCCTTATTTGTTTCATATAACATAAAACTAGATAAATTTCGAAACTTTTGGTCAAAACACATCCTAAAGAAGGATGCCCATTTTTCACCTGACAATGTATAGAAATGAAATAAATATTAAAATTCAGCTAATTTAATTGTACATACATTCATTACGCTAATCACAATTTTAAAAGAAGGCCAGGGAAAAAATATTTATTCATTTTTCTTTATGCTAACTCTATCTCTTATTACCTTATTTTGAACGCATCTCAATTACCCTGAACGCATCCAACTACTCATTTTTTACAACGTTCCGTTTTGCACACTGCTTCTTCACTTTATTCAACTCTTTTTCTGAGTTTTATATATTATTTTAAGTTTAATTTAATCAATAACTATTTTTTATTAGCCTGTGCATAATACAGATCAATTCAAAATAACATGATAATTAAATAAATTAATTATGCAGATTATAATTGAGTTCGCACGAGTGAAACGGATTTTTTAGATATTTTGACAGTTCTGCGACTTCGTTGTTGCGCTTGTGTATTGTGCCATTTTGTGTGTGTAACTCTGAGATGGGCTAGGTTTCAAGACAATATCTCTGCTCCAGCAGAATTTCTGGATGACGTAGTAGGTACTGCGGTCAACGAAATGGGTAGGCAAGTGATCACTTTTGACAATACGATAGCAAAGTTAGACTTTTTATATGTAAACAAACTATCGTAAAGGCAAATCCTAACCTAAAAAGTAACAAAAGTAACATTCATATTTTTTGGCCTTTGTAGACTTTAAATCGTAAAAATGACTATATGACATTATTTTCTAATCTTACAGGTACTCTTTCTACTATATCTTATAACTATACATTAACTTTCATTATCAGGTTTTTAAATGTATGGAAAGTGGGCATTGTTCTTTGCTTTGACTTCAAACTTTAGGGCCAAAAAACAAAAGGGGGGATCAAGTGTCCTCAGTTTCCCCTATAAAAAGGAGCGGAAATAATCAAAGGGCATCAAAAAATTCGTCCTCATCGCTGTCAACAGGAAACGTGTCCAAAAGGCTGGCAGCATTGCCACGTGGTATGGCAACCTTCTTTGGCCAAAAAATAGGCCAGCCCTCTGGTCACGTGAAGAGTCGACCAACCGCTTGGTGATATCTCGAAATACTAAGTGGGCACTCGGGCCCTATGGCCCTAGTGTTTCAAACCCAAACGGCTCAAACATATAAGTTCCAAAGAGATTGGAGTGTTTGCGCCGTTTGAGGTTTTCCGCACCTGTAATCGTTTCAGCCGATAGACGTTCACTGCTGGACATAGGCCTCCCCCAATTTTGGGAGGGTTTGCCATAATCGCCACGCTTGGCAGGCGGGTTGGCGATCGCAGTATGGTATGATGGTGGAATACATAGAGAACGCTGCTGCCCATTCTCCGGTACGACCCTTAGTCGCCTTTTACGACATCCACGGGAAGTAAGGGGTGGTGCTATTCTTTAAGTCCGGCACCACGCAGACCGCACCAATTCCGTGTATAATGTCCGCACCTGTAGCAGCCTAAAATATGTGGCAACTTTGATTACCTAATCAGATAACATGATGCACTTGCGGGAGCTAAATCTAGTTTAGGATACAAAAATATCGTAATAACAAGATCCATTAGTATACGTTCAACGTTGTGTAACGTAAACAGACAGGCGGCCAAGGTCAACTATAAGAGATTCGCCATACATTTGCATGTTAGGCAATGAAAATAGAACACCCACTCGTTACCGAGAAAAAGATTGATGGAGCTTTCGTACTTATATAGGTACAGATGTTATTACAACATGTACTTGTGTGGTAGCTATTTCAATCAACGAATCAAGAGACTCCAGTACAGTTCATACTTTTGCAGCTATCATTGTTTTACTTGTTGTACTTATTCTTGTGTTATTTTTCCGAAATATACATACATATTTTTTTTTAATCTTCATTACCAACAATAGAACTCATTTATTTTTAGCCTGTGTTGTCCCACAGCAGGTCAAAAGCCTCTCTTTCTTCTTTCCACTCCTCTCTTTCTTGAGCTAGTGTAGCCCAATCCTTTCTGTAGGCATCAAGCTTATCCCGCCATCATCTCCTGGGCCGGCCTCGGTGGCGCCGTCCATCTTCAGGCACCCCTTGTATGGAGATTTTCGCCCAGCGCTCATCGTGCATACCTACTGTATAATGTCCTGGGGTGGTGCCGCTAAATCAATTTTACTGGACATAAAACGCGCCCAAATAACAGTTTTAAAGGTTGCTAATTTTCGTCCTTTTAGATTTCCTAAACACCAGCTTTATATGGCATGTAAGGTGCTAACAGTACGTCGCGCCTGCCCCATCGCAGACGAGGAAGCAACTATCCTATAGCTATCAACGATTTTCTCGCTCAAGAACCTTACTAAGCCAAGTGAGGACCTCAACCCATGGTCCAGATAAACTCTTAGTCAACATAGTATTACACAACTAATGAACTAACTTAAAAAAAAGAAGAAAAAAACTCGATTCTTGATTTCTTTAGGTATAGGTATTTATAGAAATCTCAATGTTTTGTCAAGTCGTAAAAACTGTGCGAAGCAGGGGCGGATCGCTAGTCTATAATTATACTAATAATAACGCTGAAGAGTTTGTTTGTTTCAACGTTCTAATCTCTGGAACTACACCGTGAAGTTTCTTGCTGGCTCTTCTCCATAGGAAACGACCAATTGGAACCGTGCACCTAGCTTCTGACGTTTCATAAGTGCCCATGGGTTTATATGAAATAAAATATTTTGATTTAGATTTTACCATTTTATTTTATTTTTTAATTTGAGGGGCCCGTGGCTAAATAATAACAGCCGCACAGGCCGATCGATCAGGTTAAGCTACGCTTGCCGCGGTTGGTCTGTGGATGGGTGACCATCTTTACATATCTTGACCCCTCCGTGCCTCGGAAAGCACGTTAAGCCGTTGGTCCCGGCTGTCTTTCGTGGATCTTTGACAGTCGTTACGGGTAGTCAGAAGCCCGAAAGTCTGACAACCAGTCTTTCCAAGGGGTATCATATTACCCAGTAACTTAGTTGTGGAGGTCAGA
Organism: Mesoligia furuncula; assembly: GCA_916614155.1. Lineage (NCBI taxonomy): Eukaryota > Metazoa > Arthropoda > Insecta > Lepidoptera > Noctuidae > Mesoligia > Mesoligia furuncula. The sequence continues at coordinate 16,364,114 of OU744791.1, read as the reverse complement.
TAGGCAGTCGCTCCATGTAAAATACTGGTATTCAGCTGCATCCGGTTAGACTGGAAGCCGACCCCAAAATAGTTGGGAAAAGGCTAGGCAGATGATGATGATGATTTAGATTTTGCCAGTCGAAAAAAATATTTTTGTATTTTATAGCCCAATGAAGGCTATAATTAACATCACGCTAAGGAGTCAAGCAAATGACAAAAAGGCAGAAAGAACGCTAAACTAAAACGCGCGCGACGCTGTGGATCGGGGGAACAAGAAACACGCAGACGAAGCCGTGAGCAGAAGCTATTGTTATATAAATAAAATGGTTTATAATTAATGCATGTAAAGTTAAAAAAAAACTCCAATAATTCATTCGATCGGCAATCTATCTAAATTATAGTGATTCCGGACGCGATTCCACCGAACCTGTCCTTGATATATGTAGATTGTTTAGATTGGCTTCATCGATCGTATTTTAATCTTCCTCTATAACTAAGTAGCTCGTTATTTAAAAACTGGTTGTGTAGATTTGTGCCTGGTTTATGGCAAAGGGCTCGCTCCTTATTAGGTAGATGGGACTTTAACATAAAAGGGAAAATGTTCTGGGTGAAATACTTATAGGTACACCGCTGCTGTAGTGAGTTTTGAGCCAAGTGCAGCTCGAAAATCCAGCTCGATAAAAATTAAATTTGTTGCGTTCCGGAAAAAAAAAATTGGGATGCATGAAGAAGCCTCTTCGTGTAACGCAGTTTGTTCCGCCAGTTACTCAACAGAACCGAGCGCTCGACGCATTCTGGACAGTCACCAACATCGTATTTGACTGGCCAATTCTTCCCTTGCGGTGGTAGGGTGGTCGCAAGACCGGAGTCCGGTGTCAAGCAGCCTGCTGTGTTTCGTCGATGCCTGGGAGTTCCAGTGCCTTAGGCATCTCCAGATGGGCACGCTCGTTCCATCATAAACCTTATCCATCAGATTCTATCAGGCGTGATCAAGGTCAAGAGCGGGCCCAATCAGCAATAAAAAAAAAACCAGCGCCCTATTATTGGTAACACACCTTCAATCACCATTCGAAAGATTTTAAAGGAAATTGCTAATCCATTGCTTTATTTGTTTGAAAAATTCGTCTGCTCTACAACGTAAATAGGAAAATATGTAGAAATAGAAAATATTTTAATGTCCAGGTAATACAGTAAGCAGGTTCACAGGTTGAGACGACGTAAGAAGCTTAAAATGTTACTTATAGCTGTGTTCCAATATGTTATTTGCCAGTGAGCCCCAACTAGACAATCTGACGCAATGAAAATCTCTGAAACAACGCAATGACTGTTGTTGAACTTTCAAAATGAAAAGCATTGCCATTGCAAGTGTGTTACGCAATTACCGAGTTAGCTGGTTTCTTTTTCTTATTTTGAAACAGTAGCATTTCTGCCGCGTACGTCTTCAGACGATAACAACAACGATAAATTGTTCCACCGAACCGCACGTTACGAAATTTTGTTTCAGTGCGGTTAGTGGAAGTGCTCAGGTGCCGTTCGTCCAAGTGCGGTTCAAATCAGTGCTCTGAGTGGAATACCTCGTCAAATCAACCTAGCGGGCAGTTTCGAGATATTATAAAACTATTACAAAACTGTGAAATGATCCAAAAATAAAATAAATTGTGCACCCGTTTAATTAAGTAGGTACCAATTTCATTTTAACACCTAATATATCAAAACCGTGCTATTCATTTGATGTATATTAGTGTCAAAATTTAATTAAACGCTTTAAATTCACTAGATATTTGGATTTTAAAATTGACCGCCTGAATTGGACCAGCCAATTGAATATCTGCTGTGCTTATTCTGTTAAAATCTCACCGTGAACACTTAGGTGAAGTGAGCGTGGAGTGAGCTGTCAATAGTGTGAATTCCTAGCAAAAACAAACTCACTTCACCTAAGTTTTCACGGTGAGATTTTTACAGAATCGGCCGGCAGTAATACTTTGCCTATTAATATTACAAGGACTTGACATTTAGAAAATCGAAACGTATCCAAAATAACATAAAAACTGCTTTAATTCATAACATAACATCTTTAACTTAATAACCAATCTCAACTTTTGGCAGAATTATAAAAACTGATTTCGAAATACTTACATAGTTTGGAAAAGGCTAGAAAACGGTAAAACTAAACCTAAACTTTTTTTTTATTGCTTTTTTTTTATTAGTAGGTACACCCAATAGGTACTATGCAATATCTTAATATTGTTTTATTTATGTTTGACCCATTATTTCTATTCATACTTTCTTTTTTTATAAACATTTTAAAACAAGAAGAAGATCGAGAACATCCGGAATTCCGGATGTCTATAATGTATGTATGTATGTAGGTATGTATAAAACTTGTTTGTGCGAAGAAAAAAAAAATATTTTTTAGATTGGTTAAAAACGTGTTAGTTGCCGTTGAATATTTATGAAATTCCTGAATATTTGACATTAGGTCGAAATGTTAGTTTTTATAACATTTATTTTTAGGTACTTACATGTAGAAAAAATATTTTTTATTCAATTCCTGCTTCATTTAAAAAACCGGCCTTGTCTTTGACAAAACCAGATTCCTAACGAAATCCACTGTAAATGATTTGAATTGAACTGCCAAAAATGTGTTATACTTAATAACATCCTAACTTTGACCAGCAATGGATAAGAAAGGTCAATCTACGGAGGGTGAATAGAGAGATTTGATCCTTATGTCATCTCTCTAAATATTATGATTGCATAATCACGTGGATTAAAGAAGGTATATAATAGAACGAAAAAAAAAATTAAGGATGACTTTGGTAGGTATACTCGACCTTGTAATTGCTTGCACTTTTGACAAAAACTCCCAATGAATTGAAACCTAATTATGGTAGAAACTATCTAACTGTCACAGTGGTCTCAAAGCAAAAATAGACCTTGTCGTTTTATGACATGCAAGAGACAATCAACCAGGTAGACTACTTATATATGTTTATATAAAGCAAAATACATAATAGTCTTAAGACAATAATAATAATACGCACTTGTATAAAAAGGGGGGCGGGAGAAGGAATCATAGGACATCAAAAAATTCGTCCTCATCGCTGTCAACGGGGAAAGTACCCAAAAGGCTGGCAGCATTGCCACGATGAATGGCAATGCTGTTTTTTTGACCTATTATTAACAATAACGAGGTTGATTATACATAGTATTGTCCTAAATGTGGGACGCCCCCCAGCTAGATGGACGGACGACCTAAAGAAGGTGGCTGGAACAGACTGGATACGGAAGGCGGAGGACAGGGTGTTGTTTAATTTATATTTTTTAAATTTTTATGACATAGATTTTTACAATCCGTAACTACAGTAACTCACACACTTGTTAAAATTCCAGGAAAATCATCTACTTTTACAATATTTGTAAATAAGTATGTGAGCACTATGTATCTATCACTGAATTGATTTACCTGTCATTGTTCCATTTATAATTATTTTTACCTTTTGTCGTAGACTAATTTTATTCTAGATGCACCGTCTTCACATATAATTATTATGTATACAAAACCTTGTAAAACATTTTAAAAAGTAACGGTGGAGTTTCTTGCCCATTCATCTCCATACGATAACTACCATTTGGAATGGGCAACTAGAATCAATTCTATTTTGTTGTAATTTTTGACGTTCAAAAGTGCATTTAATGTGCCTAAATGAAATAAATGATTTGACTTTGACTTTGACTTTGTGGTGCAGCTTGTGAGAGGCCTATGTTCCAGCAGTGGACTGCAATCGGCTGAGTTGATTGATTGACTGTGCATTCCAAGGTTGCCTGCAAGAGATCGCAAAGCGAGTAGACCACCCATCATATGTTTTGTAATGTTTAATGTATTTTTTGTTATCTATTTTCTGGTGTACAATAAAGTACCTATATATAAAAAATAAATAAATAATACTGCTTTGTTCAATAAACAGTAAAGACACGTCTATTGCTTTCTAAATAACTACTGTTCTAAGATCAGGGACACACTGCCCTTATGTCAGGATTGCTTGCAGGCAAGCGCCATGCTGTGATAAACGATATTATCGTGGAATTTATTGGACCAGTTATTTATTTATTATTATTGATGTATGGGAGATAAAAATATTCGTGAAGTTTGTAATTGACCCCATAGAATTATGTGTGGCAGTGGTGTCATACAAGCCTCAAAATAAGAGCAATACTTTGTTCATGGTTCATTCATAATGTCATAACTGTAATTTAACTTTTGATTCGCTGTCCAAACGTAGGTCATCGTAAAACGCTCAGTTTTTTGTCGCGCAAATAGGCGTATTGGTACAAATAACAAGCCAGAAAAAGTTGAGTGTTTTTATTTATTGTCAAATCTTTAAAAAAAGACATAAAAATATAATATTTCTTATAAATAAAATAATATCATGATAAAACAATCGTAAAACAGAGCTAAAAAAAATTGTTTTCGTCGCATAATTCTCAAAATTTTAAGCGTAAACTAATTGTAAGTATCATATTATATGATCGTGATACCATATTGATCATTTAATTTGTAATACATCTGTGTAATACATATGGAATACGTATTGAGTATATGTATTGTACGAACTTTGTTTATTAAGGTTTTTGTGTTTTTATTATTTTTTTTATTTTTATTTTAGGTACCTAATGATAATAAAGGGAATTCAATCAACTAAAGCAATACCTAAAAATTTATTTCACTGAGCGGTGAATTTATTTTTTAAGTATTTATTTTTTCATTTCATTAAATTACCTTTTATTTCGGTGGTCATTCGATTCAACTAACCTCAAACGCATCGCTGTTTTGAACCTTATTTGTTTGCGCGATGCGCTATTGTCATGAACCTAAAAATATGCTTCTTACCGCGCCTTTACATCCGCTAAACCTACATTGGGCTAAACTAACAATAAGCAATTACCCTTCTCATATACTTAATTAATCATTTCTTAGATTCATGACTCACACTTGCTCACAACCTCGTCTATCACTCATAGTATGACGTGGCACAGTAATTATATCAATTCACATAAAAAACTGCAATAAAGGACATCCGTACTCTCATTAGATTGTCAGCGTAGATCAATAAAACATTAAATCATTATGCTGTAGTGCAGTGTATTATCCTTATCTGTCCTATTTTGTAAACCAACACGGTACGAAAATCTTCTCCGTCGTTCTTAACCCTAACATACCTACGTCTTGATTTTTTCAAGAAAAAATATAATTACGGTATTAATGAAATCAAAACCTAAGATTTTCTTAAGGCCTTTAGTTCGAATAAATCATTTAAACACGTAAGTTTTCCTAAAATCCTAATGTCAGTCCGCCATATTTGTTTACCAAATATGTCAAGTTAAAAAAAACACACTTTATCTAAGTTATGCCGCATATTTTTCTCACGCGTCGTATGCAAAGTATACTTAGAAAGGCATAGGATTGATTTCAAGGTGGTCTAGTTAACCGAAAGTGTTCGGTGTTAGGTTCTAAGTCGAAGTTACGAAATCTTGATATGAATGTCCTGGCTAATACTGCGTCGTTAATCATTTAAGTAGACGTAGGTACCAAATTGATTGGTGGTACGGCAAATTAAAAGAAAAAGTCTGTCTTGTTAAGACAATGCAGTGCATGCAGCGTGTGACCTAGATTTTAAAATACAAAACGGTTTAAATTAAAACCATTAATTAAAACAAAGTGTTGAATTAAATTTAGCCTACTTATATAAAGGCTTAACGAAGTAGGTATCTAACTAAAAAACGAAAAGAAAATAATTTGTTTATTTTACCGGACTTAGACATTTTTTTTAGTCTGCCCAGCGTTTTCCCGACTATATTGGAGTCAGTTTCCAGTTTAACCGTATGCAGCTGAATGCCAGTATTTTTACATGGAGCGACGGCCTGTCTGACCTCGACAACCCAGTCACTGGGTAACAAAATACCTTAGACTTGGGCTTCTGACTACCCGTAACGACTGTGATCTACTGACTGACTGAAGATCTACGAATGACAGCCTGGGTTTACAGATGTACCTGGGTATTATGCTACATTCTCAGTCACATCGTCATGGCTAAAGTCTACGAAATAGGCTGAAATTCAATAGAAAGGAGAGAAGTTTATAATGCCTGGGTGCTGGTATTAACGTTCGTCCAGAAATTAAGTAGAACCGCCAATAAAGCTGACATAACATATCATCACGCCTGTAGAAGCCGAAGGGTTAAGCAGAGGTATACCTATAGTACACCCACAATTCACCAGTCATACCTATGTAATAGGCGAGCCTATTGCCATCAACCGGGCACAAATCCAGACTCCGGGAAAGAAATTCCAGATGAAAAAACTAAATAACACTTTTGTTATTTAGTTTTTTCATCTGGAATTTCATTAGAGTTTTGTTATTTAGTTTTTTCATCTGGAATTTCTTTCCCGGAGTCTGGATTTGTGTCCGGTGCCTTTGCCCGCCTGTGCAAATGCACAGCCGGGAATCAAACCCAGGACCTCGTGCTTAGCAATAGCGCTTGCGTCCACCAGGCCAATGAGGCAGCCACTTGTTCCTTACTGTATTGTTAGAAAAAACCGGCCAAGTGCGTGTCGGGCCACGCACAGTGTAGGGTTCCGTAGTAGCCCGTTATCACAATGTAGTACGATTCTGTTGTTCTTTATTCTGAATATTAAGAAAAAAAAAAAAAAATTTTGTTTTTCAATGCAAGTCTTTACCCGTTATAAATAAGCAACTACTTCAAGTTAGTCACTTTAAAGGATTACTGCTAAGGATTTTGTATTTGGTACAAAATTATCCAACACCCAAGTTCGTGAATATTTCCAGATTTTTCAAGTTAGCAGTTTAGGTTTTAGAGGGGGTGGGGGACGTGGTGTATTACTGGAACAAAAATTTGCATTTTAAAGTTTAATTTAATATTTCGTAAATAGAGCATTAAATTAGGCGACTAAGCGTGTTACCGGAGAATGGGCAGCAGCGTTCTCTATTTATTCCACCATCATACCATACTGCGATCGCCAACCCGCCTGCCAAGCGTAGCGATTATGGCAAACCCCCCCCCCCAAAATTGGGGGAGGCCTATGTCCAGCAGTGGACGTCTATCGGCTGAAACGACGAGAGCATTAAATCGAAAAATTATTTTAGCAACACCCAAGTCATTTTAGAAGACCTATTAAACGATACCCCACACGATGAGGTAGACGACGAAAAAAATATTCATCCCCAATTTACATGTAGGGGGAGCTACCCTAAAAAAAAATATTTTCCAAAATTTTATTTTACCACTTTGTCGGTGTAATTGATACTTATAAGTACGCACTCCTACAAAATTACAGCTTTCTAGTACTAACGGTCTCTTAGCAAAACCTCGGACAGACAGACGGACATGACGAAACTATAAGGGTTCCTTGTAGGAACTACGGAACCCTAAAAAATAATCCAATAATATTCGAGCCATCAGAAAACAAAACACTGCTGAATAATTTGTCTAAAAAACAGCTGAATCAATAGTTACGTCATTCGAACAACAAAATATAGGTCATTAATATAAAATCACGCAAAATATAAGCGGATATCGGTCTGTGTCGAGGATAACTAGTACAAAAATAATCTACTTAACTATATCTGCAGGAAATTATCTGTGTAGCCTAGCCTTAAAAGCATTGACCTTGCTTCCAAATACGATACATTAAAATTATTGATTAATATGTATTGGTATTTTTAATGATAGATATTGAAGCCAAATAAATGAGCAACTAATTAAGTAGGTAAGTATTTTTTCTTCATAAATTTTTTAGGAGTTTTCACTGTTTTGTGTTATATTTTATTTATTTACACGAGCAAGTACAAGAGTTATTTATAGTGCTGCACGGTAAGTGGGTATTTATTTTAATTAAAACATTAGGTTGAAAAAAACCCGTTAAATATAGTAAATAAACTGTAATTTTAACATGTATTGCAATAACGCAACTATTCATTGTATTTTTTTTTTATTTATACACAATAAAAGTGAAAAAATGATTTCTAAAAAAAAAACATACAAAAAGAATTCCTTCGAGCCGGATTTGAACCAGCGACCTATGGATATCAGCTACTCTTACATCTACAGTCCACCGCTCTACCAACTGAGCTATCGAAGGCTTGTGAATGGAGGCGAAATTTCCGTTCCCTTGTTGTTAATACATTGATGCTCTATTTTGTTTCGTAACAGCAACGCTGTATCTAATAATAAAAATCAACTTTACACATTCGAATATTCCTTGTTTAAATACGTACATTTATGAAATATTATTTACTTTTCAGATATTTTTTTTTAATAAAAATATATTTATTTACTATTTTATTTTTAATAAACCTACTAATTAAAGTACCTTTAAAGTACCTACCTAATAATTAAAAAAAAATATTGGTCTTTAAAAAAGTTGTTCAGGATTTAATAGAAGTACGTTATCATCAGTAAGTATCAAACATAACAAAAAAAAACATATTAGGTGGAAAAGGTCACAAAACTGCCAACATTTCGGTTAAGAAGATGGACAATGATGTTACAAATAACAACGAAATTTTATTAAAAGTACAAAAAGAAACGCCCCCGGGTGGGCTCGAACCACCAACCTTTCGGTTAACAGCCGAACGCGCTAGCCAATTGCGCCACGGAGGCGGACGATCACCTCTTCGAAATTTTTAATTCGGATAAGATGGTGTTATAAAGATGTACAAACACACATCTATATGTATTAAAAAGTGCCTTGAGGTACCCTATACGTGAAACATTGGCCTCTGTAGTGAAATCAACTTTCAGTTGGATTTCCGGAGACGTTTTACCTTGATACTTCTCTTCTTTTAGATTTTACCGCGTTATTCATACTTAGGTACATTTTTTCCAGATGTAAGATAAGATGGTAAGATGATAAACGTCGTAAAAATATAATTAACGTCCTTTAAAAAGTAAAAAATATCCACACACTTTCCCTTTTATAATATTACTTGCTGACCCGACAGAGATTGTCCTGGTTTTTGATTCGAAAGACACATGTGCCATCTATTATCAAAATAACGTTGTTGTTTTCCTCGGGACCAGCTCTTTTTTTCGGGATGAAAGGTACCCTATGTCCGTTTCTGTACACCTGACAACATCATCTGCCTAGCCTTTTCCCAACTATGTTGTGGTCGGCTTCCAGTCCAACCGGATGCAGCAGAATACCAGTATTTTACATGAGATAGGACGGTCCTGACTCCTGAGTTACAGCTCAGGAGTCAGGACCGTCCTATCTCAGACCCCTTCCTATATTTAAGATTGTAAATTATATTAATCAGTGCCTGTAATAAGTATGATGTTGAGATAAATAAAGATTTAAGTATGATTAGATACTTAGGTACCTACCTAACTCATAAATCTAATTTCATAACTTTTGGCAACAAAGCAATATCATAATTACAACCAAACTACTGATAATAAAGGGCAGTATTACTCGACAAATACACAGTCAGAATTTGTTACGGTTTGCATAAAGCCGCATTGACATTTCACGACCTACTCCGGGGCTAAAGTGGACATGATAAAGACATAATAACTAGCCAATATCTGTAATAAAGGGAATGTAAACTTTAGCTTGGTAAGGTGCCTTTCAGTTTTCATTCATTAGTAAGTAAAACAATTCGGCACCCCAATGTTATCACAATCTAAATGATTTTGAAGGATGCTACTAATCCACTGCATCATGGAATATTTTCGAGTTGTTGAACTGTCAAAATGCTTTCATTTTGACAGTTCAACAAATCGAAACTAACACGACTCGACACTCGACACTAACAGTTGCAGTGGCTTTCCACTCCAACTTTTAGTGTGTAGCCTCCTCTACACGTAGACAGATTCATCAGCAGATGGCCATCTGCCAATGCCTCCGCCGACGTGTAGACGGGGTAATTTGCTAGTCTGTGGTAGGTATTTGACATCGGCAGAGGCATCTGCCACCTATCCGCTTGTTGTCAGTTTTTGTGGCACGGATCAAAGGGTTTCAGCCCGAGCGCCCGGCGTGTGTCCACACGTCTGCCGATGCATCGGTATTATCGTAGTCGTGAATGAGAGTGCACGCGTGCTCTTGCAGTTTTTTTCTCGTTTACCTATTAATCTCGTTCGCTGAAATGGCTAATATGAGCACAGACTAAACATTTAAATTCCTTGAGTTGTATCAAAGAGAAAACTGCACGTGGAATCCGAAAAATAAGTTAGTTAGTAATAAGTAAGTTTAGACCTATACAATTAATTAAAATAAATTAAATATTTCAATTAATTGATTATGTTGAGGCTACTTTAAATTTTATACTGTAATTGCAAATTGGACATCTAACAGAGTCTAACTAGGTAATTTTTATTTCGGTTGGATTTAAAACAACTTAAATACCTACATGACATACTATGCACACTTAAAAGTAGTTAAAAGTACTAAATAAATAAATAGCTGCCGCAGCTACGGTCTCAACATCCATTTTTTTAATGTTGCGTGCGTACGAGTTGCGTCTGTCGAGAATTAACACAGACTGAACGACCAACAGACGTGTGGTCGGCTCGTGGTGATCCATCAGCTGATGCATCTGACGACGTCTGCGCACGCATCTGCCGACGTGTAGAGGAGGTATTAGGCAATATAACCCCGCAGATTAGTTAAAGTATTGATGGATATGGTAAATGACAAAAGCCTCATAGACCGTTTTTCTTTCAGTCTCCTGCGAGGTGTTTCTATATTATTAGTAATAAACTAACAAAAAAAGTGACACTACCAGGAGCGCCGACTGAAGTGAAAACAAAACACAAACAGAATACTTTGCCATCACTCACTGACATATCGGATATACATTAAAACCAAGTACATTCCGACGACAGCCGAACACATCCGAAGCGGTTTCGGTTACGGTAACAGTGGCGCGAGTTCAATAGTTTTTTCCCATCTCAAAAAATGCCCAGCGCGTTTTTACTAAAGAAGTTTTCACTTCAAAAACGCAGGTTTATCTTCGACTGCAAGATACTCCAGCTCTGCACTTTATCATAATCTGTACCTATAATATCATCATCATCATCATCATTTCAGCCGAAAGACGTCCACTGCTGAACATAGGCCTCCCCCAAAATTTTGGGGGGGTTTGCCATAATCGCCACGCTTGGCAGGCGGGTTGGCGATCGCAGTATGGTATGGTGGTGGAATGCATAGAGAACGCTGCTGCCCATTCTCCGGTACGCCCCTTAGTCGCCTTTTACGACACCCACGGGAAGTATGGGGCTACCTATAATATAATTATTGTCAAATAATAAAATAAAATAATAATATAATACTCGTATAATAAAAAAAAGTTTAAATTAATAGATTGACTTGGCTATCGCATGAAAACACAATGTATTTCACAAGTAATACTAAATATATTAAACTAGATTGTTTAGTGCGATTGCCAAGTCAATCGATTTATTTAATACATAAAAGATTTTTAATATAAATATGGTCACAATATGATATTGTTAGGTTAGCTAATTACGTAATAACTTAAGACAGAAGGTCCCTTTAAGTAGGGACTGAATAAATTAACCGACTTGGTATTATCTTACAACTTTTTACGGTAGAAGAACTGAGTTGCGAGACTTGTTTTTTTTTTTTACAAGTTGTTTTTGATGTCATTCATGTTTAGAAGAACAGTCATGATTAAAATTTATGGTAAGACAAACAGCCACTGGGAATGGGTACGACTATAGATATGCCATTTTCACTAACACTAGATGACACCTAAATAATATAACCGCACTGTTGAATTTGGTACTTTCGGCGCTGAGCCGAGCCTTGAAAATCCAACAGCGCGTTTTTATTTAGGGATTAATTTACATGTCGCTCAGTGATGGTGAAAACAGACATAAGTGACTATTAATGGGATACCTTCTTTTTTTTTTTTTTTTTTTTAACGTGGAGATATGCTCATGCATTCTGCACTACCACGGGGAGATAGTGCAGTTATGTGGGACTCTAACCCACTAAAACTCCACGGTGTCCTCCTCTGCCGCTTACGGCGGGAACACGGGCACGCGTTAGCACTCATCCTTGAACCCGCCGCGGCTGTCCGTTACCGGACCCTCCTCTGGGGAGTACTCCCCATCACCGGCGCACCAGAACACATAGCACGCCGTGACCACCCCAGGGACCAAACCAGCACATGGGCGCCAGACGACCCCGTGTCTGGGCACCCTTGGTCCCCCTGCGACGGGTCAGGACATTGGCCCCGCCGCCTGCCAATTTTCGGCCGCAGAGGATAGGGAGAGCGGCCAACGTCATACCGACACTCCTCCTCCCCTGCGGCCCCACCGCGTCGGCCATCGAACGGTGGCGACCCCGTCAAGGCCGCGGAAGGTAGGGAGAGCGGCGCACCGCAATACCGGCACTCCTCTCCCGCCGCGGCCTTCAACCCTCAGCCGCGATGCCTCCGTTACGACATCGCGGCCCGCCTCAGTTGCGATGTCGCCGAAGCGGCACCGCAACCTACTTGTTGGCCGCTACGTCGTCGGCTTACAGGCAAAAGCCCTGACGAGCGGCCCCTCCTCGGGTTCCTCTTCGCTTCACCGTGGGTGTCCAAGCCACGGCTACTGAGCCCCCCCGCCTCGACAATGCGGGAACCCACCGGGGGGGATTAATGGGATACCTAACCTACGTAACGTTGCCTTCATTCACTTGCGAATGTGTAAACCAAGGCACGATAAATACGTGAAATGATTCAGATTGCTAATTGTATATGTAGAGAAAGCTGAAATGTACCTTATGTAAGCCAGAAATCGGCTGTTTACTTGTTCAAGTCATATCGAATAGATTGAGTATTGAAGTTTAGTAGGTATGTATATCTATCAATCAAGATAAAGTAAATTAGTAGGACGTGGGTACATATTACTAATTTACTTTATCTTGATTGACTAAACTGGCGATAAGTAGATACTTATCGCTAGATTTTACTCATAGCCCTATTATGTTTCATGAAGGAACAGAAGTGATTATATACCTTCCCCTTACTCGTTGGAATGCCGAATTTTTGAGCACTCAATCCAATTCCATAGAAATGATCACTCAGTCAAACGAAATAAAAACTTTTTAACAAAAAAATTAAACCGCCAAAAAAAATCGCGCTGACCACTTTGTCCTCCTTGGGGGTTCCACGGGCAAAAATATTTGTTCGTGGTACCCCAAGGGGGACTAGACAGGGGGACCACGGGCAAGTACCCACTCAAAATTACTTAGGTATACTTACATCAGTTTAAGAACTTAGTTATTAGGGTTAAATAAAAAAGGTTTATTATTTTTTACTTTTCAGTTTTTTCGACGGTTTAATCTTTTTGATATAAGTTACAATGGCATAGTGTCAATTTGCTCATCGCCTTTTAAAAAATATTTCTTTTCCCGACGCAGGGTCGTTCATTGTTGAGTTGTCCTGGTATTCCACCATCAGCTCCATTTCACCATTCACATTGTGACGAGCATACATTGCTTAGCAACCATATTAAAAGTAATCGAATCGCAACCCGTGAAATTTTTATCATTGAGTAGTCCCGATGGCCATCTGTGGTCTACATCATCAGCTCCACTTTACCAAGTGATGATTTCCAAGAGCAAATGCTCAAGTTACTTTAAAAAAATACCCAAATCGCTAAAGCTTTGCCTATAAAATTTGAAGGTTTCCCTCGATTTCCATGGGATCCTCTCATCAGATTCAGATTCCAACTTGATGACAATATGGGACCACCTCGATAGTATACCCTTTCAAACGAAAAAAGAATTATCAATATCGGACTACTCTGTAAAAAGTTATGCGTGGTCATACATTAAAAAAATATATACGCGTCGACTTGAAAACCTCCTCCGTTTTCGTCGGTTAACTATGTTTGCCCCAAAACACTCACAATAGGTACCTAACTTTGCCAGTAGGTCATCACGGGCTGGAGGTACCTAAATTACGTATTTTTAACCAACTTCAAAAAAGGAGGTTCTTTTATTACAAATCATACATTTTATTATATTCTTGACTTATTAATCTTATTATACAAGGCCATTATTCTTGATCCTAGAACTTGATCTTGATTTTGAATTCAAACCCATGTCACAAATACCCAAAGGACGACATACCTAAACATGGCATAATATGTGGGTGTTCAATAGGTAATACCCACGGATATAGATAATATATCAATAAATCTGCCTGAACTTTTTCCAACTATGATAGGATCAGCTTCTAGTATTTTACATGGAGCGACTGCCTATCTGACCTCCACAACCCAGTTACTGGGTAATACAATACCCCTTGATAAGACTTGTTGCCAGACATTTTTGTAGATGTCCACAATAATATCGTCACGTCATAAATTTGAAAAGCGCCCAAGGTCAAAAATTATTGTGACAAACTATTGACAATTCTGAACTTATGGACCGTATTGCATTGGACAGAACTCGTATCTTTCTTCACAAACAAGTCAATTAAATCGGAGACATGACATAATATTACAGCGGTCCTTGAAATTGCATCACAAATTCACAATATCAGATCATCCAATTAATTATTTCTGCTACATGCTTTTTGCATGCTGAAATGTTTGAACTACCTACGTCACAATGGTCGAGGGCGTATACGGGTAAGGCCGCGGATTTTGCCACTTTGTAACATACAACTTCTATGTTACAGTAACGTAGAAACAACGCGAAAGTAACTCATTTGTAAGGCTTATTGCATAATGTCGTATTTTTAACCGACTTCAAAAAAAAGGAGTAAGTTCTGCGATGTGCTAGGACCAAAAGCTTCCGAAATTTTTTTCTTAATACATTTTGATAACTGTGAAAGTTTCGATGTTAACAGAAAAATATGCTAAGTACGCGTGATCAGAAAAAGGGGAACACCCAAATATTCCGAAATATTTTATTCCGAATTTCGATGTTCCGATTTTCAAAAGTCCGAATTTCATAATACCTAAGAATTATAATCTCTATTATTAAAAATCACGAAATTTATGTTTCCGAAAGTCATAAATGCGATTTGCTTGTTTTCCGATTTTCATATGTTCGAAGAATCAAATGCTCGATGGGTTCTCGGTCCGAAAAACGTCATTCCGATTTACAATTTTCCGAATAACCTGTTAAAATAGGTACTCCCTTTCTTATCCTAAAATTGTTTGTCCGAAAGTCATTATCCATAGCACGTTTGCTATAAACTTCAGTAACCATAATGTTCAAAAATTCGAAATTTTGTTTTACATAATTATCTTTACTTCTAAATCTATTCTGTCATAATATCGAGTACTATAATAATTGAATCTCCTAATTTTGCATGAAATAAAGTCATATGTCCTAAGTATTGTATTATATAATGTGTATTATTCCGAATGTTCATTTATAATAAAATTGTTAGCTCTAAAACATTTGCTAAAAATTAGGTTTTAGTGACAGAAACGAATCGCTGTAAATCCGACTCCACGCAGTCTTGTCTGCCCTACCCCTATTTAAAATCGCGTAGGCGCGTAGGGGCGAGGCGGCCCGCGGGCTGAGGAGCAGGAGGCTGTGAGCGAGCCGCCGCGGCTGAGGTTGGCCGGCGAAGCCGGCCAGCAAGCCGAAGTCGTGGTGGTGAGCGAAAACCGTCTGCGACGATTAGCACGCGTGGGGCCGCCGGAGACCCGCAGCGCCGGAGCCGTGACAGAAACCATGCCTGCTGCATGTTGCATGTTGCATGCTCGCTTGCATGCTGCATGCTTGCTGCATGCTTGCTTGCATGCTGCATGCTGCATGCTGCGTGTTTGCTTCCATGCTGCATGCTGCGTGTTTGCTTCCATGCTGCATGCTTGCTACATGCTTGCTTGCATGCTGCATGCTGCGTGTTTGCTTCCATGCTGCATGCTTGCTGCATGCAAGTTACTTTAAACCCTTTACACAGAAATAGGGGCCCCGCGAAGCGGGGCTCCGTCGATACTAGGATGCAAGAGCGAGCTAATGACAATATAAATACCTTTACCGTGCATCGAAGTCTAGTAGTGTCGCAGTGAAGATCTATCGCGGTAACGTGCATGGAAGTGTAATGGCGTCGCAGAGACGGGTCTTTCGCGGTTACGTGCATCGCAATATTGTAGCATCGTATTAGCATTTATCGATATTTTGTGCTTCGATATTCCGTATTCTACTCGTATATTTGTCTTGCTATTCAGTTTTACACGGCGTTTTTATTTCGGAATTATAATTAATTCGGAATTCTAATTAATCGGAATTCGTATTTTTGATGTTTCGAATTTTCATAAATTCGGACTTTTTGTTATTCGATCTATTGGAACTCGGTATTTTGAGAATAGTATTTATAAACGTTAGGAATATAGAAATTTCGGAATTATAAAAATAGGATGAATGATAAATCGGAGTTGTTATATTAGGAATTTTGAACCATTCGGAATTATGAAAATCGGTATTTTGAAATTCGTATTTGTGACTGTCGGAATAAGGTTTTTCGTATTTATGTAGTGTACCCCAGAAAAAGGTGTTCGCAACTATCACAGCCATGACAATTTGACCACTTACCAAATTAAGGGAACATTATCAGGAAAACAAAAACATTGATTTATGTAAGTGTAGTAACAAGATATTTATTGTGATATATTTATCAAAAACTCTTCTTGCAATAAAAGGCACTAAATAACATTAATTAGAGATAATATTATGTTTTAAACCTAGAAACTAAGCTACACACAATGAGATCAATGGTGTATAACAAAATAACAAAAATGAGAACAATCTTATAAAATAGGTACAGACGTAGACGCCAGCACATCAAGCTACCCGAAACTGTCAAATCCCAATCAACCTTGAACCTAATGCTTTAGCAATAAAGTTGAAAATCTATTAAAGAAATATTAAAAATTGTAATAGCTTGATGTGCTGTACCTAGGAACATAAAATATCTATTTAGATAAAGTTATCAGAAATTAGCATTTTTTTGGAGTCACACATTCATTATCTTTTAATTATAACAATAACATAATTATTAATAATTACTGTTTATTAAAGAGTCTTCTAAGAAATTGAAAATAGTCATGTCTTTCTTAATTAGAAATTAGGTAGGTAATTAAATGATTAAATCACAGGAATAATAACAAATCTATTAATTCGTGCAGATCTTTCTTGTAGCTGTTCTTCGTATTTCTTCATATTTTTGAGGATTTTCGGTTTATAATTATGTTGTCTCGGTATTTTTTTTATCTTTCAGTCGCAGTCAACGGCACCTGTGAAAAAGTTTATATTGGTTAGACGTCAATTAGAAAAGTGAACTGAATCAAAAAAGCAAATATTAAGTAGGGAAGTTTTTTTTACAAGAGTTACCTTGTCGTGTAAAAGGTAAAATATAATAATCAACGATATGCACAAACCTTTACAACACTTCAAAGTTACCGTAACATACAATCAACGTTACTAGTAACATATTGCAACATAGAAGTAACGTGTAAGCGCAATTTTCGAGGTTATAAATAAGCATAATTTCAAAACCGAGCCGAATTTGAAACAAAGACACATAATCACTCACTTCTAAGTCACTCGCGCATAGTAATATGTAAGATGTGTGTAATAAAATCTGTTATTTACCTTTGAAATCGCCAAAATTCACAATAAAAATCCGCTGCCGAAACACACGTGCACACTTTGACAACCCTCCAGAGACGACAAAATTGCGTCTTTTTTTTTAAATCCGTTGCCTGCACAGTCAGTATTGCCAGTAAAATTACTAAAAACTGTCACTATCTGTTTTAAATAACTAGAAGCCAAACTTTGGTAACATAGAAAATAGTAACATACAAGTAAAAGTATGGAGACAAATGTTTGAATAGTGATAATTAAACGAAAATCGCATAATTAACGATATGAAAACCAAGTTATAGCAGCTTAACTTTTAGAGATTTCAGATATTCATAAATAATTAGACTTTTCTTAGAAGGAAAAAAAGTTTTATAGCTTCAAATGTGTGGCCGAACCAAAAAGACACGGTGTTTTTGACGAAATTTGGGGGTGCGAACTGATTTAAGTCATTGTATTTTATAAATTGTATGACTTACATTCAGTTTGAGAATAGATCCTAAGAGTTTATGAATGATCTAATCTATTATGATATTTTCATTGCAATTTACCAAGCATTTTATTTTTTATGAGCAGTCAAAATTTGGGACATATTTTTTTTTCAAAAAGTGGCAAAATCCGCGGAACCCTAGAGTGAGGTATACAGATGTATATCTGTATACCTCACTCTAGGGTTCCGCAACAGTAACAAACACATCTCATACTGTAATTACAAGTTCTTGAATGTGGCAAGTCGTATTGATTTTCATAATACTTCCAAGGTTATCAACATAATTTATACTAGGTATTTTGTTTTTTATTTTTTTGAGCTCACGTCTGTAGAGTTATTCTGTAAGAATCTCACCACGAAAACTTAGGTGACGGGAGTTTAAAGTTGCTGTCAAGCCCTAGATTCCCTTACGTCAAGTTATCAAGTAGGATAACAGTTCAGTTCAAGCTCACTTCACTAAGTTTTCACGGTGAGTCTTGTACAGAATATGGATGATTAGATATGACGAAAATACAGACAGTAACATGGTAAGAACTTCATAGTTCTACCATCATTGGTAGGTACAGTTACCAAGAGCAGTTATTTTTAATAACAGAACGCAGTACTTCATGTCGTTCATGAGACACGGTTCACAAGTGCAAGGGTCTAAGTTGTTCTACAGAAACCCTGAGGGATCCATTAATTTCGCTATTCAGCCTCGGAACTCTAAAGAGACACACCTTTTTGTAATACAATTATGCGGTGGGTACAAAGGTTACCTATTTGTTTAATATTGTAACCTTTGCGTTGCCTTCACCTTTCCGTAGGGCACGAGAAACTAGGACAGACCGACAGACCGACCAATTATATTCTATCGCTATCAATTCAGGTATTCCATTCACTTCCTACTGCGAGTCCGGTATATCTTGATTGGACCACGGATTTTGCAATTTGTTGGGCTATTCATTCTTGGTACTCGTATACTTAGCCAATGTAAGAAGGTGAAAATTAAAACACGGTGACTGCAATAAATTCCTGAAATGCACTAAACGTAATTTTTAGGGTTCCGTACCCAAAGGGTAAAAACGGGACCCTATTACTAAGGCTCCACTGTTCGTCTGTCCGTCTGACACCAGGCTGTATCACATGAACCGTGATAGCTAGACACTTGTAATTTTCACAGATGATATGTATTTCTGTTGCCGCTATAACAACAAATACTAAAAACAGAATAAAATAAATATTTAAGGGGGCTCCCATACAACAAACGTGTTTTCTTTCGACGTTTTTGCCTTGTGGTACGGAACCCTAAAAATGACGTTTTTAGTTATAGTTCATGCACAGCTATTTTAACTCTGATTTTACATCACTGACAAAATCACAGTGGTGTTTATACTCCTTGTAATAAGGTTGCTATTGGGTTATTGCTGTCAGAGGTAAAATAACTATGAAAGGATTATTATTACTTACTTATTTATTATTTGTCATTGATTTTGTTATTCTTTAGAGCAACAAAATAGATTTAGTTATTTCTTTTCTTTTTTTTTTTAATTTCAATTTTGTTTTCATGTGTTGTGTTGTTTTTTTTTAGTTTACTCCTAGTAGTACTCTGTGTAAATGTAGATTTTAAGTTTAATCGTTATTGTTGTAAAAATGTATTAGTGAATAAGTCGTTGGAGTGCCATAATTAAATAAATACTCATCGATGGGCATTTTAGCGACGATAAGCAATTAAAAAAATAGTCCCCATGCATATCGTCGATTAAATGGAAAAATGACATTTCTTGCTAAAAAATTTAGCAAGAAATGTAATTTTTCCATTTAATCAACGATATGTCAATTCAAAGGTTATTACTATATCTTCTTTAAACCACATTAGAGTTCGTTTGTGTATACCTACCAGCCGCAAACCCAGTACAAGTCCTTTCACAGTTACTTTACCTCTGATTTGCATCACTTGGCAAATCACAGTGATCTTTATTCTCATTCTAATAAGGTCGCTGTTGGATTGCTGCCATTGACAAGTCTGTCAAAATCGTTGTGATCTTTATTATCGTCAAAATAAGGTTGCTGCTGTCAGATGTAAAATAACTATGAACGGACTGTAGATTCCGTCTCACGTATTTATTTATTTATCTCAAAATCATATTAGGGCACTGGTTAATAAAATGCGCAATCTTAAATAGAGAAACGTGTGTGAGGCAGGAGGGTTGTTGTAGGAATGTTGCTAACTATATATATGTATATCATAATAATTAGTTATTAAGTATTATTATAAGAATGTTGCTAACTATATATATATCATAATAATTAGTTAATAATTAGTTGATAAGTTATTGACGCTTATTCCGATCCAGCCTCTCCCTTGCTCCCAGCGACGACGCCCTAAGCCGAGGTCCGTACCCCACTGCGGGTGCCCTTATAGCTTGTAGTCGCTTAGTTTTTAAGTTCTTTTAAGCCCTGGCCTTAATTTATTGAAGACAACCTCCTCGGTTGGACTGTGAAATGCCAATCATCATCCTAGCCTTTTCCTAACTATGTTGGGGTCGGCTCCCAGTCTAACCGGATGCAGCTGAATACCAATATTTTACATGGAGCGACTGCCTATCTGACCACCACAACCCAGTTACTGGGTAATACGATACCCCTTGGTAAGACTGGTTGTCAGACTTTCGGGCTTCTGACTACCCGTAACGACTGTCAAAGATCCACGAATGACAGCCGGGACCAACGGCTTAACGTGCTTTCCGAGGCGCGGAGGGGTCACGATATGTAAAGATGGTCACCCATCCACAGACCAACCGCGGCAAGCGTAGCTTAACCTGATTGATCGACCTTTGCGGCTGTTATTATTTAGCCACGGGCCCCTGACTGCTGCGAAATGCCAATCATAAATTAAAATTACTGCGGGACTTCTTTTGTGAGACGGAGTCTACCTAAGAGCCTCTTGTGCCAATTACACAGATAGAAAAAAAAAACAAAATCTTTTATACAACCAGTAACAAATCATGAGGCGGTCCACAATGATTGTAATGTTACAAGTCATTACATGATTGGATAAGACAATAGCCCAGGGGCTAATAACATTTCTCATAGATATTGAATGAAATAGTTTAGCAATCTATTGTTCGGACAAAATTGTACTATTGAAAAAAAACCTCACGCATTTGATATTGGCAAGGTTAGAGAAATACAACTTTTGCAATATGGACACCTATTATCCATAATTTTAGAAAAAAATTAAAGCTTTTATTATTTTTATGTCTGTTGTAACTATTTTCTTGTCTTTTGTGGATGTTGCTTATAATGATTTAGAGAAAAAATGCAGTATCTATGTATCCTTTTTCGAATCATCTTTAATGTGCCATTGAGCAGTGTTGCCACTGGTGTCCCGATTTGCGCGGGACGTCCCTATTTTTAGGGGTCTGGGAACGCGTCCCGATTTGTACCTCATCGAGACGGTAAATGTCCCGATTAATCAAAAAATGAAAAAAAAAACGTAAAAAAAAATATATTTACGCTACGTAATTTTTTTAACACGGAACGCCATCTATTTGCTTTGGATATATTCAAATATTGAGAATTTCGAAACTGCAAAAAGACTTAAGACCCCTTGTTTTTTTTTGTTTACTGACCCGATCTGCAACCCTAAATCCCGATTTTTTTCGAATCCAGACAGGCGCTTTCCTTTATGTAAATTATTTCATCACCACTGCTCTCAAAACGGTGCAGGAAAACATCGTGGAGAAACCGGCGTGTCCTAGAATCAAAAATTCGAAGACAACCCGCACTGGGCTCGTGTGGTGGATTACGGCCCGCTCCCTCTCACCGAGAGGGGGCCTGTGTCCCAGGAGTGGAAACATTATAGGCTAATTTGCCTTTGTTTGGCTATAAAAGTGCCTTTATCGTATTCTTCTCTCTTAAGGCGAGAGCGCCAGGGTAGCCCGCGATATCTAATTTTTTTTACGTTTTTTGCAATTTGCTGGTCAGTATTAAGTATTACGTTGATTAAAATATGATTCGCGGCCGTAACAAATATGTATTTACAGAAATAATCATTAAAGTCATCAACACAACTCCCTAACACCAAGTAATCCGCAAGAATGACTATTTCATGAAATCTTGACATTTGGGGATTATACTAACTTAATAAGTTGTATTACTGATTGTAATGATTATAATTCTGTAAATACATATTTGTTACGAGCGCGAATCATATTTTAATTAACGTACAACTTAATACTGACCAGCAAATTGCAAAAAACGTAAGAAATTTTTTATTTCGCGGGTTACCTTAGCGCTTCTTACGCCGCCGTAGGTACGGCATTTCATACAATCTTTCAAGCCCTTGTTTTTCGAAATGGATGAACCGATTTTGATGAAACTTCATACGCTTACGCAGGATACAAAGATCTAAAAAGTTAGTAGAGAACATTTTCGAAATGTCTTATTTAAAAAAAGATAACTGCAAATCTCTGTTTCTATGGAAAATTTAAAATCGGTCCAATTTGGCTGTAACACTATTTTTCGAAAATGTTCTCTATTAACTTTTTATCTTTGTATCTTGCTTATGAGTATGAAGTTTCATTAAAATCGGTTCATTCATTTCGAAAACTGAGGACTTGAACATTTGTATGAAATGCTGAACGGCGTAAACGATAATACATTACACTGCAGTGTATCGCGAGCAGACTGAACTGTATGTGAATCGCTGCTGCAAGCTTTCCACATCGGTGTTGAGCTTGTGGAAGAGATTCTCATAACTATGTATATTGCAGTGTTAGGTTAAATGTGTAGGTTAACTTTATTATCATATTATTATTATTAAAAGCCTGTAACGTACCACTGCAGGCCAAAGGTCTCTCTACTGTCATTCCACTTCTCTCTATTGCCTGTCTGGGCACGAACATTTATGACCTACAACGTTAGTCGCGGCGATTACCACTATTTACTTCGTTATAATTATTTCATCACCACTGCTCTCAAAACGGTGAAGGAAAACATCGTGAGAGGAAACCGGCATGTCCTAGAACCAAAAATTCGAAGACATGTGACATCTACCAACCCGCACTGGGCCCGCGTGGTGGATTACGGCCCACTCCCTCTCACAGAGAGACTTAGAGGCTGATTATGTGAGGACTTCTTATTGTACTAACATAGTTGTTAAGAAAAGTTGTTACCAACATTATTGAGTCTATGTTGCTTGTTAATTAATTATAAATAAATAACAAATATTTTGTTTACCTACGATTACATTTTACTTTTAAGACTATAAACAAATTATAATATGTCAAACAACTTTTCACTGTTGCCAGAACGCCTTCAAAACGTATTTGTTTACGTGTGTGTTCAGCCAATTTTCTCAAGGGAACTATATGAAAATAAGTGAAGGTCAACTGCCAAGTTTAAGGCGATTCACGTAGCCAAGCTCCATTACATTTATGAGCCTGTTATTTGCCATACTTTTTTGGCACAGGCAACAATAAACTGACGTTGTACATTTAATATTCGATATGCAATCTAAAATTACCTACTTAGTGTGAATATACACGGGTGACACGTGTCAACGACGTTGTCGTCGGCAGCCTTAACGCGTCGACGGTGGGTGTCGACGTATGCGGTTGCGTCTGTCGCCAACGCTTGTCGCTCTCGCGTGTGTATAAGTACTGGTGTACTCAAATACTCAAACACACGAGCAAAACGTTTTCGACGGTAGCCGGCGACGCGTCGACGGTCGGTGTCGACGGATGCGGTTGCGTCTGTCGTCAACGCTTGTCGCTCGAGCGTGTGTATAAGTACTGGTGTACTCAAATACACGAGCGACACGTTATCGACGGCAGCCGCCGACGCGTCGACGGTGGGTGTCGACGGATGCGGTTGCGTCTGTCGTCAACGCTGGTCGCTCGCGCGTGTGTATAAGTACTGGTGTACTCAAATACTCAAATACACGAGCAACAGGTTGTCGACGGCAGCCGCCGACGCGTCGATGGCGGGCATCGACGGGTGATAACGGATACCGCCAGCGCGAGTCGACGGAAGCAGTTGCCTCTGTCGTCGACGCGTGTCGCTCGTGCGTATAAGCAATGTTGTACTCGAATACAAGCGTACATTGTTGACGGCAGCCCCGACGTGTCGATGGCGGGCATCGACGGGTGTCGACGACTGCCGTCGACGTGTGTCGACGGATGCAGCTGCCTCTACCGTCGACGCGTGTTGCTCGTGTATATGGGCACTAACAGGAAGATGAAAATTATCCTTTATGTAGTTATTTCAGTAATTAAAAAGATTATTCTTTAATTAGTATTTTAAAGGCCACTTCAGTTATTAAAAAACATTATAAATAATTAAACATGAGAAGGTAATAATTACCTACTTAGCTAAAGTACAAAATAAACACCTGCTTATTGCAATGTTGTTTTTATGAAGGAAGTGATCTAATTCTAAAAACTCTAAACAATGGAAATCTAACTTAATAAAGTACAAGATTAATATTAATATTATTCCGGGTCTCATAGATTTCCTGTGAGTACAGGTTAAATCATTATTAATTTGCATTAGATACTGATGAGCAGAGGTTATCATTATTTTTTCGCATCACATAGATACTAATTAGCAGAGGGGCTTGCGGCTAAGTACTTAATAACAGCCGCATGGGTCGATCTATCAGGTTAAGCTTCGATTACCACGGTTGGTCCTTAGATGGGTGACCATCTTCATATACCAAGAAGCACGAAGCCGTTGGTCCCGGCTGTCAGTCAGACAGACAGTCGTTACGGTCGTAAGGAGCCCGAAAGTCTAACAACCAGTCTCACCAAGGGATATCGTGTTATCCAGTAACTGGGTTGCGGACGTCAGATAAGGCAGTCGCTCCATGTAAAATATTGGTATTTAGCTGCAACCGGTTAGTCTGGAAGCCGACCCCAACATAGTATATATTGGGAAAAGGCTAGGCAGGTGACAGGGAATGTGCATATAGGTATAATACTTTTCTTTACACTACGTAGGTAGGTACTTGATTCGTTGCAATAAAATTTATAATTGAGCAATCTGCAGACTCACTTCCCCAGCCTCTTAGTGATTGAAAGATACACCTATCCATAAACATAGCATGACTAGACGTGCTTAGCTATCAGAAATCGCTGTAAATAATTACTCTAAAGCGCTAATTGAATTAGCAGCACGTTGTGATCATATTTTCTATTCTGTGAATCATTTTGTAACAGAATTCAATGAGGTGTATCGTTACCGAATTATGTACACAAAGCGGAATGCCCGGTTTATGTTACATTCGATTGATTTCACTGACGTTACCTATACCTAGTAATTAAATACAAACCTGCCAGTCTCTTCATCTGAAGGCCCATTTCTCGTAATTTTTTAATTCTTCTTTATATTTCTTTATTCTTCTACTTCAAAATCTAGTCGCAATCCTCTCGCAATCTCATCTCAGCGACAATCAATGTCAAAAACTTGTCAAAAATGTACGGAAATTAGAGGTATTTTTTACAGATTGAGACTGAGATCAGGGGGCCTAAAAAGGCCATTTTGGCAGAATCATAAGAGGATAACATAATGAACAGTTAACTGTTAAAATAACTAAAAATAAAAAAAATAACTGAAAAATGCTTCACCAATGGTTGTGTAGTATTATTCAGTTTTTTTTTTGTCTGTGCTAAAATACCAATCAATCCAATCCAAATCCAATCTCTTTGATTATACCTACGTAAGCAGCGAAAAAAAGAAAAACACAGACTGTTCTCGCCATATTATGATTCATAATGTTATCCTTTTATGATATGAATTGCATTTAAATGTTACTTTTTACCGATGTTACCTATTTATCAATATATTAGCACTTATTATTAAGTAAGTTAGCTTATTTCACTAATTCATTGTTTTAAGCATGTTGTGTTTACCTATAAGTAATTGATGCACTGTTATTTTCTTTTAAGAATGTATTATGTGGATGTATTAGTGTAATCAATTGTTGGTGATCCTAATAAAAATAAATAAATGATTCTCCAAAGTGGCCTTTTTAGGCCCCCAGACTGTGAACGTTCATAAAATTATGAGGATTGCCCCTAGGTCTCCTCATCAGGTGGAATAACAGGAAACAAAGAAAGAAAGAAAATACATTTATATGCGACAAACATCACCCATAAAAGAACACAAACACAAAAAAAATAACAACTTGGGGGAAAACATGCGTCACATCCATGCAAAACGGTCTTCGCTCAGCATAATGCTAAGACTCTATACGAGACAGAGCCCCAGCGCTGGTTCAAACTCACTTCAAGCTGACTTCACCTAAGTTTTCACAGTGAGATTTTTACAGAAAAGAGAGCGTTTACGCCGTACGGCATTTTATACAAACTTTTAAGCCCTTGTTTTTTTAATGAAACTTCCTACGCATAAGCAGGATACAAAGGTCTAAAAAGTTAGTAGAAAACAATTTCGAAATGTCTTATTTAAATAAAGATAAATGGAAATCTCTGTTCCTATAGAAAGTTTAAAATCGGTCTAATTTGGCAACACTACTTTTCGAAAATATTCTCTACTAACTTTTTAGACCTTTGTATCTTGCTTATGCGTATGAAGTTTCATTAAAATCAGTCCATTCACTTCGAAAAACAAGGGCTTGAAAGTTTGTATGAAATGCCTTTCGGCGTAAACGCTCTTATGATCCCGCCTGTATTACTCGAAGAGTTGGGCAGCAGTGTACCTGTAGTACACCCACTACATATTCCCTTTTATGTTAAAGTACCATCATCTGAGTGGTGGCGCAGAGTAGTCCTGGAGTGGAGACCCTGTATCGGCAAGCGTAGTGTGGGACGCCCCCCCAGCTAGATCGACGGACGACCTAAAGAAGGTGGCTGGGGTAACCCGGATGCGGAAGGCGGAGGACAGGGTATTGTGGCGCAGTCTGGAAGAGGCCTATGTCCAGCAGTGGACTGCGATAGGCTGAGTTGATTGATTGACCATGTACAGTCAACAGCAGAAGTAGATGATCAAAATCAGAAATTTAATACTAATGAACGGAGTTCGCGTCAGAAGTGTGTGGCGTCGAAGTGATTCAAACCACTCAACGCCACATCAACGCCACACAGAAATCACTTCGACGCCACACAGTTCTGACGCGAACTCAGTTCATTAGTACTTATTGGATTTCTGATTTTGATCATCTACTTGGGTAACTCCCGTTTGGGAACGCTCCCGTTTGGTAACGCTATACACACTTACATATAGCGGTTTATCGCATGCACCAGGTACAGTCAGTATGTTAAGTATAATTTTTAAGGAATGTATATATTTCTTTGAAATGAAATAAGTAATTTAAGATTTTTGTAGTGTATACCTATTTATTATGCTTTAGAGCATTTAACATGGACATACTTAAGATTTAGTTTACACTAAATCGCCGTCCCCGGCGAATAAAGTGGTAATCGTGAAAACTAAATTTTACAGGAAAGATATAAAACAGTTTTTCGTGAATATCTCAATAACTAACATACGTATCGAGATTGTTTAAATACCAAAATAATAATACCTTTTTTTTTGTTTTTTATAGTTTTAAAAGTAGAAAATAAAATTAATATGAAATAAATTCTGCACACCAGAACTTTTTACTCTGACTGTATTTTAAGGTGTGTGTTAGGTAGCGTCACCAAACGGGAGCATTCCCAAACGGGAGTAACCCATCTACTTTTGCTGTTGACTGTATCTAATAGGGAGCGAGCCTATTGCCATGAACCGGCCACAAATAGATAGTCCGGGCTGCTACAGATAAATTCTTAATGGAAAGTCCACTTTGTCCGATCTGAGAATTGAACCCAGGCACTCACGCTCAGCAGTCGATCCCTTACCTCTAGGTAAGAGATGTCAAAAACCATGACTCATTGGTAATAAGATTTCACCGTTATCAAACAAAGTTTTATAGAGGTTAATGCCAAACAACTTTTATTGTATTTCAATCTCAAGATTCCGTAGGAAATTATTTTGCAAATTATTGGTTTCGTGCGCTGTGTGTGGGCACAAAAATATGACGGAAATGCGAGCATAGATTACCTTTACTATAGACCATCATAATCGTATTTTACAAACATTATCTCTTAAAAGATGTGTTTTTAATAACTACGTTACTTCAGAGTAGAGGCCTTTACTCTGCAGTGGGTCAATAAAAAAAACATACAATCATCCGAACATAGTACCTCCTCCTTTTTGTGAAGTCCGTAAAAAGGATAATTACCAACAAAAATTTTGCTCGGTCAACAACTACGTTATCATAGGTTTTGTTACCGCTATGATAACGTAGTTGTTGAACTACGTTATCATAGCGGTAACAAAACCTTCAATTA
Organism: Mesoligia furuncula; assembly: GCA_916614155.1. Taxonomy (NCBI): domain Eukaryota; kingdom Metazoa; phylum Arthropoda; class Insecta; order Lepidoptera; family Noctuidae; genus Mesoligia; species Mesoligia furuncula. The sequence goes on along the minus strand of OU744791.1, from coordinate 16,335,672 downwards.
ATGACCGACTCCTGTAATTTACGGACCGTTATTGGTCTAAATTAAGACTCTTCTATTTTTACCAATAATGAAGCTAAGACTAAGCTTTCCATAGTAGACCCTGTCATATGGAAGTAGCTGTCACAGGTAAAATTAGCTTACAAATCTATTTATGTGACCAGATTGGCAATAAAAAAGCTACCATTGGTACCTAAGCAAAACGATTCGCTTTTGTTTATAGGAACCGAGCATAAGTAGGCGCTTTTATAATTTTATAACATGACGACATTATCGTGGACGTCCACGGCATCAAGATAGAACAGAGAAGTAAAAAGTATGGAAATATATAAGCTCTTCCTGCATATTATAAATAGCGCCAAACGGACACGGTTCGAAAACTTTTAATAACTAATTTTTCGTGGATGTAAAAACGGTAAAACCGTCCGTACCGACCGTAGACGTCGACGTCCACGATAACATGACGTGTAGAATTATAAAAACGCACAATGTGTAATATAATAATTATGTTTTGTGGCTGACATTAAATATCATAGAAAAAAGATTGTTGACAATTAAATTAATTCTTGTCTATGTATACAGATTTTTAAGGCTGACTGTACCCAATTAAATCGTATGGCATAATGTTTTTTACCAAATAAAAAACAAATGAACAATAGCTTTATTTACAGTACCCACATAACAGCTAGCATGACTTTAACGTTTTTAGAGTAAATTTTAGAAGTCATTTCCTATAAAATACCCGAAAAAGAGCAAAAACGTGTCAATGTCTACGAACCTTTAACAGAATGACGCCAATAACATACAGAACAACACAATGCCGATCTATCCTGTTAAAATCTCACTGTAAAACACACTTCCGATCTATCCTGTTAAAATCTCACTATGAAAACTTACGTGAAATTAGCTGTAAATAGTGTGAGTCTCTAGCATCAGGTGAAATGACAGCTTACTTCAAATTCACTTCACCAACCTAAGTGAAGTGAATTTCACGGTGAATACTTTTACAGAATGGACTAGCCGTGTATCAACTCTCGTGATACAATAAAAATGAAACGAAACGAAAACTGAGTGGAAATGTGCCCTTTTTCTTCTGCTGTTACGGAACCCTAAACATTTTAAAAGTACGATAGCGATTTATTATTTTGCACTTTACCATTAACAAAAAACTGGCCAAGTGCGAGTCGGACTCGCACACGAAGGGTTCCGTACCACAAGGCAAAAACGCCGAAAAAAAAACATGTTTGTTGTATGGGAGCCCCCCTTAAATATTTATTTTATTTTAATTTTATTATTTATTATTAAAGTTAAAATACAACTGAGTCTTTTGTGAATATTTCAAGTGCCTACCTGTTGCCATTTTTGATATCGAGCAAAAAAAGGCAAAAAAATCGCGTTTGTTGTATGGGAGCCCCCCTTAAATATTTATTTTATTTTGTTTTTAGTATTTGTTGTTATAGCGGCAACAGAAATACATAACTTGTGAAAATTTCAACTGTCTAGCTATCGCGGCTCTTGAGATACAGCCTGGTGACAGACAGACAGACAGACGGACAGACAGCGAAGTCTTAGTAATAGGGTTCCGTTTTTACCCTTTAGGTACGAAACCCTAAAAAGTAGCAAAAAAACATACAGGAAATTAAATCCACTTGGACCCAGTGGAAATAAATCAGAAGGTAGGTAACCAGAAATAGGTATTGACATTTGAGTTGTCATCGCTACCTGAAGTGTGGCTGACTAATAAATACTAATGTCAAGAACATTGAAAGTACTTTAAATTGCTCATCAGAATAATTATTTAGGTATGTATTTATGATATTTTCGTCCGCTCTGAGGAATTATGCTTTCGTTGTCGCACGCTCAGAGTCTCAGTCCAAAGTCTGACAACCAGTCTTACCAAGCGGTGTCTTTTTTTTTTCGCTGAGAAATGACATTACGCATCTCCAGTCGTCGGGGGACGAGACGGAGTATGTGGGACTCCCTGCCAGATTGGCAGTATACCCAATAAACTCAGCGGTGTTCCCTCATCGCCTTGATGGGGGGGTCATGGGAATCCGGCTCAGCCTTTGCGTCCACAACCCCCCCGGCGCATGCCCGCCTATCTGGCGGGCCCCGCATATCCCCCTGGCTGGGGGGCTACGGGAATGGCCGGGAACACCTGGCCATTCCCGTCCGGCACTGGTGGAAGCCTGTGCAATACAGGCGAGGGTGCCCCCGCTCCCGTCGCCTGCTGGCTTCCACCTGGGAGGAGTCGGAGATGACTGTCATACTGACGTCTTCTTCGACCCCTCCTCCGCGTCTTCATCCCGCGCGCGCTCCACCGCCTCCTTCTGGGACATGACGTGTTCGCAGAAGGATGTTACCCAGGCCTGTCTAACCTCTACAACCTAGTTAGGGTTGTGGAGGTCAGCTAAGCGATCGCTTCATGTAAAATACTGGTATTCAGCTGCAACCGGTTAGACTGGACGCCGATCCCAACATCTAGTTGGGAGAAGGTGGGTAGATTGATTGGTCGCAAGCTCACAGTAGGAATTAGTTCGATTCCCTGCACCCTGCGTCCATCCATTGCTTCAAATGTTCGATAAGCGTGTGCGCTCAAAAACGTAAATAACGCAATGAATATTGTTGCAATTTAAAAATATATTCCTACTATGTGTTACGTAATGACCTTTCTGGGCCAACAAATAAAGAACGAAAACCAAAATGATGTCCATTGGTTACAGGCTCGCCAATTTACAAGGGACTGAATGGTATTGTTGTCTGCGTAATAAATACCAATACCTACCCTAACATATTGAATACAGGTGACACGACCTGTATTTCACCGAAAGCGTAGGCAGGGTTGTTTTAGTTTGTGGGTATCTCTTCCTTAATTTCGCCAGTTATCTGCATAATTTATGGTTAAACGTGTAAAGTACTCTTCGGCCTATCCCTATAGGGAAATACAGACAGTCATGTTGCTGGAGCTAATTTTTCTCCAACCCCATACCACCCACATTAATCTAGAAAGATAAATGAAAAATATTTTAAAGAATGAAATTGAGATCAAGCATATTATTGCTCGATCTCAATTTATTTCTTTTACCAAAAAATAATAATTCATTCAAAAATAATTCTATTTTCGTTTTACTGCCATCTATTGCACATTTCGTATACTACATAAGCTCATGTGCATGTTATTTTAGTTTCAGTAAGTATCACTAGATGTCGCATCTTCATGAAAATAGTGACGCCATCTTTTGTAACAATAAAGCACTAGGTAAGCAAGTGTCAAAAAAGTTTACACAAAATACAACTAGATGTCGCTTCTACTCTCGTAGCGCTCGTAGCAAAAAATGATAACGCTACGAAAAATACTACGAAGCTCCTACGCGTAGACCTTCGTAGCCCAGTCGTAGCGACTACGAAAGTTCGTAGATTTATTCCCTTTTCTGAAGCTATTTTCTGCTAATTTTATTTTTACACAGAGACAAATCCTATACATCAAGAACCTTAGTTCTTGATTTTACATAGCTTGTACAGGTTGAATAAACTTAATTAAATTATATTTTTATTACTTATCATAATTTTAACTTATTTAATTATAGAGTGCATACTTACCTGTTTTCAATTCAACTACTTATCTAAAACAAAAAACAATATCTGACACGTTATCATTATAGTATTTCTATGGATGTAGCAAAAAAAGATAATGTACCTAATGATCATTCTTCAAACATTACGTCTTATTGAGAAATGGTTTTAAAAATGTTGGGAGTCATTGTAAGCACATTCGAAAGGATTTCAACTTCATTGATGCTTCCTAAAACTGATATAAGACTAAGGAAAAAGTCTTCACGAATATATACCAACACTTCGCTAATTCGTGGCGCCTTTTCCTTAAGTGGTGATTGGCGGGTGCGGCGTGACGTCATCGCGCCCACGCTTTCTCTGTGACGCAAGCCGATCGATAAATATCTCCGTCCTATTCCCCCTAGGGCGTTGCAGTACTGGTTGGGTGATCGCCGTCTCGTTTTCGCATGTATGAATGCTTTGAAACTCAAAACCGTAGGCGGATCGTGCGTAGCCGGCCGCTAGCGAGGTAGTGCGACAAATATTTACGATATTGGTATATTTTAGAGTTTTGTTTTGTTGGTAAATAAGTTTGTCCGGGCAAAAATGTCAAAGAAGAAATATCACATCAAATTCGCATGACCATGAGCTACAACTCTTAATGGCTTCATGAGTTAACTTTATAAACAGGGTTATTTATAGAGGAGACTTTTGCTGAGTCTAGAAATTGTGAGACATTTTAGCAGTGACGTCATTGTGTCATTCTGTATTGAAACAATAGATTATTTTTGTGAAATATCAATTTTATATAGGCTTCTAGCAAGTCTAACTTGATTTTTTCTTTATTTATTTATGGAATAAAGGTTTATTTTTAATCTAGATTAAAAGTATATATAATAGAAAGGCGTTATTTGATGATATAAATAGATACTACGTCAACGTTCTAAGAATCGATGGATGTTTTGAATTCTATTTTCATTGTTACATTGGAAATCTCAATTCCTGTTAGTCTAGTTCTGAAGTTCTACCCACTAGAGATGTAGGTACGCTTACAAGAGCAGTTTTGATCGTCCCAACATTATTTTTGGAAGGTTTATTAACTCCTATTTAATATGATAGTCGTATGCAGTGATTAGCATTCCATCAGCTAAGCATGTGGTGATTATGTCGAATTACTTTCTTTTAAAAAGGCTAACCAACCAACCAGTCTTACCAAGGGGTATCGTATTACCCAGTGACAGGGTTGTGTAGGTCAGATAGGCAGTCGCTCCATGTAAAATACTGGTATTCAGGTGCATCCGGTTAGACTAGAAGCCGAACCCTCAAATCCTCATGGACATCCAGACTGTCTCACTAGTGAGGCAGTCTGGGTAGTGCCGGACTCTTACTGGCTAAAACTACACTCCTGCCTTTGCTGAGTGTCCCTCTGACATGATCAGAGACCTTTTTAGATCAATGAGTTTTGAGTCGTCGTTCTTTTAATTTTTTATTTATGTGCAGTCCCGTATTAGGAAGTAGGGAATTCCTGGAAGCATTCTGCAACATAGTTAGAAAAGGGCTAGACAGATGATGAGACTTTCTTTTAAAAATAAAAAGTAAGAAAATAGTTTATTTGCCGTGAAACATGACGCAAAACACAACCGTAAGAAAGAATAAATTGGAGGAAAATTCTTGAGTCTTCGTTCATTATTTTATCGTCCATGTTCTAAGTCCAGCTGTGGACATAACATACAGCGAGGCAATTGCGTAACACCGTAACCGTACCGTAGTAGCAACGGCTTTCATTTTGACAATCCAACAACATTCATTGCGTCCGTTACGTTCTTAAGCAGACGAATTTTTCGAACATATGAAGCAATGGATACGTGTGTGATATGTGTTACGCAGTTAGTTACAATGCACCAATCCCCAGATTTCAAGACCATTACATAACCTAGACATTTTATGTAACATTCCCATAAAACCTACATGCAGGCTATAGTTTTGGCAACGAGTACAAATTACGCAATACTGTTATTGAATGAGAAGATAGATAAATGTTAAAAGAATTTATTTTTGGCTGGAACAGGCTCGTCTGACCTCGGTCTAGCCATATCGGCGCCTGAGTGTCTCCGCCTGGTCAGAACTTCCTAATCTTCGTGCGTCACAGTAACGTAGACTGGGATCCTGCGGATGAAGCTGAATGGATGTCGGTATTGATCTGAGGTAGGCCTTGATGCCTGGTGGTGTTTGTTTGATTTGTCTTAGCATTGTGCTATTTCTGTAACTGATATTTCGTACTCTGTTCATTTTAAGGTTATTGTGTGGCAAATACAAAAAAAATCTGTACAATTGAATTTGATATGGATATGCAATTCCATAAGCTACTAGCTTCTGCCCGCGACTTTCACCCTTTCACGAAATTTCGCCCTCCCCCCATTCACCCTCTTAGGGGTGGAATTTCGAAAAACTCTTTCTTAGTGGATACCGACTCTTCACAACGAACACACCCTCCGAATTTCATGTCTCTAGGACCAGCGGTTTAGGCTGTGCATTGATATATCAATCAGTCAGTCAGGACTTTGAATTTTATATATTGCATAAGCTGTCCACGCGGAACTAGTTGGCCGCGCCTTGGTTAGGGACGGGGGTGAGGGCGGCGGGGTTGCCCATTGTTCGCAACGCACGTACTGAGTAATGACAAAGCGCCCCCGCCCCTGCGTCCCCCTGCTCACATACCTAAGGCACGGCCAACTAGTTCAGCGAGAACTATAGTTTATGAACAGTTCTACAATAAGGATTATTAAATACTTAGGTAATGGAGTTTATAGGTATCTGGCAAACATGAATACAGAAATAACACTTTTTATGGTTTCAGTTAAAAAGAAAACAAAAACTTTAAATTAAGTCAGATTTTTTCTAATTGTATTTATCTATCTTTTATTCGTAATTATATACAAAGATTTTTATCACCAGTTCATCAGCTAAGGGTGATGATTGATATAATGGCCTTGGGGCCGACTTCTCGTAAATAAAAACCCTATGTTATCAAGCATGCAACACATAACGACAGTATAACGATAAAACTCTCCTATTTTTTTGAAGTCCGATAAAAAGTATACTTAATACGTATAGAATTTTATCAATGGCCGCAGAATCCTGACCAACGACGTAGAACTGTGGAAACCTTACTTGACTTTATCACACGAATATGTGACGTCACTGGCCGGTCGGTACACATGCAGCTACGTATTGTTGTTATCTTTGAACGTTCACAGTAATAAAAACGCATGTTTATTAAGTTGTTTACTTATCAGTGGCCAAGACTCTACAGACATAACCAGCTTTAATAGACTTCTGTTTTTTGAAAATGGTAACTATAGGATATAACTGATTTTTTAATGCATATTTAAAAAGGTAAATATCAAAATTTTGGTTATACGAAACTAATAATCAGACCTAAATAATGACGTCAACGCATTTCCATAAAAAAACTTAACTGCTATTTTAGAAACTGCCTTGGTTAACATTCATACAGTTGATAGAAGCTGATGATCTTAAAATGGCTCAATAATCTATACTAATATTATAAATGATAAAGTGCTCTTCACGCTTAAACCGCTGAGTCGATTTAGGGAAAGGACATAGGATAGTTTTTATCCCGATATTCCCACGGGATCGAAACTTATGTGGGTCAAACCGCGGGGCACTGCTAGTTTATAATAATTACTACCGACATAAATAACTACCAACACATACCCCTTTATTTGCACCCGGTTAAAACGCCTTTTTATCCCCGTCTCAGCGTTCCGTCGGAAGTGAATATTTCATCAATACGGCCAGACATGAGACTATGCAAGGAACAGCGTCATCTCATTGAGCTTGTCGAGACGCGTGGGAGCCATGCATTCTGACGACATTGTATGGACAAAGACATTCTGTCTCTAAAAGATGTATAGGTACATCGACAAAAAATCATTTAATTTATTTGTAAGTTTAGAACCTTTATTATTAAATAATAAGTACCTAATCAAAAAATAACTAATACCTTATTAATGATAAAAATAACAAAATAAAATCCTAACTCAACTAAAACTATAAGCAAACTAAAATATGTCATTTAATTGTCTACAATATTTGTTTTATAATATTGTATCCACGTGTAGCTTCAAAAAATATTACAAACTGGGTAATTGTAGCTTCATTCACATTATTCAGTATTATGGAAAATACATTGCAGACAATCAAATGAATTCTAACTATGATACTATTATTTAGATGTAAGCATTTTTTATCTCATTTTAAGTGAACTGTTATTTAAGTTCTTATGAGGAATAATTTATCTTTAAACCTAATTCTTGTCGATCTAATTCATCTTTTTGAGCCTGACTGTACATGGACTTACCTAATCTTTATGTCGTTATATTGACGATGATCGAACTTTGTAAATATTTGGAAAGATCATTTTAATGTGCGTCTTGAGTATAGTTAAGTACTTAATTTTTTCTAAGAAATTAAAAAGGTTACTGAAGGTATAAGGTATAAACTGAAACTCTTTCTTATAATAAATTCAAAGAGAATTACTTTAAACTATTGCACACGGTCAGGATAGGCACTACTATCTACTAAATACTAGTGCGTGTTTGTATCTGTTGGTTATATAAATAAAGAAACGTTAAAAAATATTATTACTGAAAATGTAATTTTCAGTAATAATATTTTTTAACGTTAACCGGAAGAAGAAATCTCGGATCATAAATATAATTGACAGATACTAGTCCTGCAGATCAAATTTCGGCCATGGCAACCAATCTCAACGGAGACCAGCTTTCTGCGCTGGAGATATTATAGTATACAAGTGTGTGCGCAAACACAGGCGCACTCAGAGAGAGTGCGCCTGTGTCTGCGCACACACTTGTGCGGCGCGGGAGATATATGTAGATACAATTTAATTCAATGTTCAATAAGAAATAACTAACTATTGCCCAATTAAAATTAATTGTTTTTTTTTATTGCAGCACCAAAGTTTCCTGTAGTAACGGATTCTAAATTGACGCTTTCTCAAAACGGCAACAGAATGCAAAAACTGGAGTTGATTACAAATATTAAGAAACTGCAACTCATCAGCGACGCGTTTCTTTTTTTTTGTGGGCGGTGCATTATTTTTCTTCTACGGATATTCACATCTCCATCTAACGTCATCTTGGATTCAGCTTTTGTTTATTTAACCATTTATGTATACAGTCCTCCAGACAGTATTGCGACCAATCTCAACACAGAATAGCATTCGGCGCGGGAGATATTATAGCGCACAAATGTTTGAGCAGACACAGTTGCACTGTCTCTTTCCACACTGTCATAGTTCGATGGGATGGCTATACGACACGAACGTAGAGAGATCAGGCGCAGAACCAAAATAATTAAATTTGAATAATTTTAAAGGAGTACATCGCTTCATATGTTCGTAAAATTTGTCTGCTCAGCAACGTAAATAACGCAATGAATGTTGTTGGACTGTCTTATTGAAAGTCATTGCTAATGTTAGTATGTTACGCAATTATCCTGCCGGTATCTATATTTCTTTAAAAATATGCTTTAATCGATGATAGAACTGAATATTTAATGACATTCAAATTGTCTCCTACCTAATATACCTGGATGGACATTCTGAAGGGTGACCTTTTGCTAAATGCTGAAAAGGTCGGAACACCGGACCGACATTAAGGTTTGTTAACAGAAGCTAAAATGAACCACCAAACAATTAAATTACCTACCAAAATAGTATTCAGTTTGACCCGTACCTAATTGAAATTGATTTATTTCATTTTCGGCCTGTCTGTCCCGCTGCAGTGCAAAGGTCCTAATATGGACCAATCCGGCCATCCCAGCATTCTTCTCTTAAAAACTCAAACTCAAACTCAAAGCATTTATTTCAATTAAACCTTGTACAGGCACTTTTGAATTGTCAAAATTAAATAGTCTGTCAGTTAGTCAGAAAGTTGAAGCTATTCCAAAACGTAGATCTCTATGGAGAAGAACGGGCAAGAAACTCCATGGACACTCTTTTAAATCAAGTTATTACAAAATCCTGGGTACATTATTCTTGTTGCTTCTATATGTGAGAACAATGTAAAAAAAAAAGACAAATGAAGAAACAATTCAAAATATAAGATTAATAACCGACTTCTAAAAAAGGAGGAGGTTCTCAATTCGAATGTTTGTATTTTTTTTTTTTTTATGTTTGTTCGCGCATAACTCCGTCGCTTGCCAACCGATTTGAAAAATTCTTTTTTTGTTGGATAGGGTATACTTCCCAAATGGTCCCATAAAAATTTTATCGAAATCGGACAAGCGGTTTTTGAAAAATCAACAAAAATCTAAAAATTTATCTACGTTAACGATCTTTTCATATTCCATAACTCCGTCGTTTACGAACCGATTTGGAAAATACTTTTTTGAGCATTTGCTCTCGAAAATCATCATTTGGTAAAGTGGAGCTGATGATAAAGACCACAGATGGCTATCGGAACTACTCAATGACAAATATTTCACGGGTTGCGAGTGAAAAATAACTTTAATTTCGGAAGTCGGTGTCTTTGGATTTGTATTTTAGTTTTTTGCCACCGACTTCCGAAATTAAAGTTATTTTTCACTTTATAGTGTTTTACGGAAGTCGGTTGTTTTTTTTTTTGTAAAAAAGTTTTTATTTTTCACTTTTTAGTGGGTCAGTTTGTAATTTATCTAAGTTACAATAGCCTAATGTCAACTGCTTATCACCTTTTACAAAATATTGCTTTACCCTATGCAGGGACGTTAATTGTTGAGGAGTTCCCATAAGCCAGGAGAACTGGAGCTGTTTGAGAAGTCACCATCAGCTCCATTTCACCATCTGCATTGTAAAGAGCATAAATTGCTTAGCAACCATATTAAAGTAATCGAATCGCAACCCGTGAAATATTTGTCATTGAGTAGTTCCGATAGCCATCTGTGGTCTTTATCATCAGCTCCACTTTACCAAATGATGATTTTCGAGAGCAAATGCTCAAAAAAGTATTTTCCAAATCGGTTCGTAAACGACGGAGTTATGGAATATGAAAAGATCGTTAACGTAGATAAATTTTTAGGTTTTTGTTTATTTTTCAAAAACCGCTTGTCCGATTTCGATAAAATTTTCATGGGACTATTTGGGAAGCATACACTTTCCAACAAAAAACGAATTTTTCAAATCGGTTGGCAAGCGACGGAGTTATGCGCGAACAAACATAAAAAAAAAAAAAATATATAAACATCCGAATTGAGAACCTCCTCCTTTTTTAGAAGTCGGTTAAAAATAAGCCTTGGCAGTTAAGAGGTGACCAGTCTCAACCGACGGCACCCGTTCACGAACATGACGCGTGGATCAGCACCATCCAGCTCAACCATTTTGTAGGGAACCGAATAATCCAACACACGCGCCACCATCGGTGAGACATTTAAGTGAGCATGACACGTTCTCAACTGCCATGCTCTTTCAAGTCAACAACAAAAAAAAAAAATCATAATAAACGGAAACATGGTTCTTAGATTTACAAAATTTAAAAAAAAATGCTTCTAAATTATACAAAACTATAGTTTGCAATTTATTTAAGATGTTAATATAATTTACTACCAAACAGGAAGAGGTATCTAATATTGCAGTATTCAACAATTAAAACTGGATTGAATAAAATAAAAAAGTTATGTTCGTAATGTCAGAAATATTGAAAAAGAAAAAGGGAAGCACCTCTTCCAAATAGTGAAATTTTAACTAGTGAGCCCAAGTGCCTGTGGAGCAGGACCAGCATTAAGCCAAGCATTTTTATCTACGATATAATCATCCAACTTGTAATATGCTTGTCTACATAGTGTGCGTTTAATGCATGTTTTAAATTTCTTCTCATTTAATTGAAGAATATCGAATGGTATTTTATTATAATATTTTACACAGTAACCCATAAAAGAAGTTTTTACTTTAGACAATCTGAAACGCGGTTGATCTAATTTGTCCCTATTTCTAGTGTTAAAATTATGCCTGTCACTTATCTTACTAAAAAGATGTAGATTTTTTCGAACGTACATAATGTTTTCATATATATATTGACAAGGAACCTTCATGATGTTAATTTCTTTAAACAGTTCTCGTAGAGAATCGCGTCTGCTGACCTTGTAGATGGCTCTGACAGCCCTCTTTTGCAGAATGAAGATAGAATCAATATCTGCAGCCCGTCCCCACAACAAAATACCGTAAGACATGATGCTATAAAAGTAACTAAAATAGACCAGTCTCGCGGTATCCACGTCTGTTAATTGGCGAATTTTCCAAACAGCGTAAGCGGCCGAACTTAGCCGCCCTGCAAGTGATGTTAAGTGCGGACCCCACTGTAGCTTTGAGTCAAGCGCGACTTCTAAAAAAGGAGGAGGTTCTCAAATCGAATGTTTGTATTTTTTTTTTTTATGTTTGTTCGCGCATAACTCCGTCGCTTGCCAACCGATTTGAAAAATTCTTTTTTTGTTGGATAGGGTATACTTCCCAAATGGTCCCATGAAAATTTTATCGATATCGGACAAGCGGTTTTTGAAAAATCAACAAAAATCTAAAAATTTATCTACATTGTCTACATTAACGATCTTTTCGTTTCCTCTGCATTGCGTTTTTTGTTCACGCATAACTGCGTCATTTACGAACTGATTTGAAAAATTCTTTTTTTTTAAAGTAACTTGAGCATTTGCTCTCGGAAATCATCATTTGGTAAAGTGGAGCTGATGATAAAGACCACAGATTGCCATCGGAACTACTCAATGACAAATATTTCACGGGTTGCGATTCGTAAGCAATTTATGCTCGTTACATTGCGTATGGTGAAATGGAGCTGATGGTGACTTCTCAATCAGCTCCAGTTCTCCTGGTTCTTATTAGGGGAACTCCTCAACAATTAGCGTCCCTGGATCGGGTAAAGCAATATTTTGTAAATGTGATGAGCAGTTGACATTAGGCTATTGTAACTTAGATAAATTACAAACTAACCCACTAAAAAGTGAAAAATAAAAACTTTTTTATAAAAAAAAAACAACCGACTTCCAAAAAACACTATAAAGTGAAAAATAACTTTAATTTCGGAAGTCGGTGTCTTTGGATTTGTATTTTAGTTTTTTGCCACCGACTTCCGAAATTAAAGTTATTTTTCACTTTATAGTGTTTTTTGGAAGTCGGTTGTTTTTTTTTTGTAAAAAAGTTTTTATTTTTCACTTTTTAGTGGGTTAGTTTGTAATTTATCTAAGTTACAATAGCCTAATGTCAACTGCTCATCACATTTTACAAAATATTGCTTTACCCGATCCAGGGACGCTAATTGTTGTGGAGTTCCCCTAATAAGAACCAGGAGAACTGGAGCTGATTGAGAAGTCACCATCAGCTCCATTTCACCATACGCATTGTAACGAGCATAAATTGCTTAGCAACCATATTAAAGTAATCGAATCGCAACCCGTGAAATATTTGTCATTGAGTAGTTCCGATGGCAATCTGTGGTCTTTATCATCAGCTCCACTTTACCAAATGATGATTTCCGAGAGCAAATGCTCAAGTTACTTTAAAAAAAAAGAATTTTTGAAATCGGTTCGTAAATTACGCAGTAATGCGTGAACAAAAAACGCAATGCAGAGTAAACGAAAAGATCGTTAATGTAGACAATATAGATACATTTTTAGATTTTTGTTGATTTTTCAAAAACCGCTTGTTTGATATCGATAAAATTTTTATGGGACCATTTGGGAAGTATACCCTATCCAACAAAAAAAGAATTTTTCAAATCAGTTGGCAAGCGACGGAGTTATGCGCGAACAAACATAAAAAAAAAAAATACAAACATTCGAATTGAGAACCTCCTCCTTTTTTAGAAGTCGGTTAAAAATAGACCAGTCTCGCGGTATCCACGTCTGTTAATTGGCGAATTTTCCAAACAGCGTAAGCGGCCGAACTTAGCCGCCCTGCAAGTGATGTTAAGTGCGGACCCCACTGTAGCTTTGAGTCAAGCGCGATCCCCAGAAAAACCGTATTTTCGACGAATTCAAGTGTCTCCCTATTCAATACAACATGACATTCATTACTTCTAACATTCGGTAAAGCGAATCTAATGCATTTAGTTTTTTTCTCATTTAATACCAAATTATTCACAGTAAACCAATTATGGACCACATGCATAGCGTTATTTACGTCGTCAAGCTCTTGTGCACGTCTGCTTTCTTTAAAAATCAGTGATGTGTCATCAGCAAATAACACCATTTGTGGTTGGTTTTTCAGTAAATGAGGTAAATCATTTATATATACTAAAAATAGGAATGGCCCCAATATTGAGCCCTGCGGTACTCCCATTTTGACTTTTAAGCCCGATGAATTCACACCGTTAATTTGAACTTGCTGAAATCTATAATTTAAATATGATTCTATTAAGCTAAGAGCAAGTTTACCTAGTCCGTAATGCTCAAGTTTCAAGAGCAGTGTTTCGTAATTCACGCAATCAAATGCCTTGGATAGGTCACAAAAAATGCCTATAGCATCTTGTGCCTCTTCCCATGCGTTAAAGATGTATTTTAATAAGGTGACACCGGCGTCGGTTGTACAACGTCCTTTGGTGAAACCATACTGTTGATCGTGTAAGATGTTATTACGATTAAAATGATTGAGCATTTGATTTAACATTACTTTTTCGAACACCTTGCTAAAAACCGGCAAAACCGATACGGGTCTATAATTATTAGTGTCTTTGCTGTCCCCAGATTTGAAAAGTGGAATAACTTTACTGAACTTCATTAAATCCGGGAAAACCCCTTGATCTACACACAAATTAAATATTAAAGCCAAATAGGGTGCAATTGTCTCAATAAAGGATTGACAAACTTTAGTGGACATGCCCCACAGATCTTCGGTAATTTTGATCTTAAGTTGCTTAAATGCCTTTATAATGACTATGGGGTTTATATGTTTAAATTTAAATTCCACAGGACAGGCTGAGACATTCGCTCTTAATAATTCCTTACTTACTTAGGACAGCCGAGTTTTCTGATAAAATAAATTAAACAAAATTTTAATACTTAAACCAGCCTGAAACTGCAGGAGCGGACCGCTGAAACGAGCATTCATCATCACTGCATGAAACGAAATGAAAATGGTTAGTCTGTGAATAGGACATCGGAATCACATTAACGAGTCATATAAAAAAAATCAGATGGTGGAGTCGACATTTCACTCTACTCTCTAAATGTTTTGTTGTTTTTCAAGTTTTCTTCAAATTGTCATTAATGTCATGTTATAAAGTTAATCAAAGACATAACTAACAAACATAGCCATTAGCCACCGATGATTCAATCGTCACGCTAGGATTCCCAGCTATAGAAAATACTAAAGTAGGTACGGTACCTGCGCACCATGACAGATCTAAAAATAGAAAGGAAAACATTGCTTTGTTTTGAGTACAAAACAATAAACTGACGCGTAGTATTTACTTCGAGCTTAAAATGTGTTAATGAGAATAAAGACGAATGAAATACATGAAAGAAGGTCTGTCATATTGCAAATGTGTACCTAAATATAACTAAACTGCACGCTGCACTTTTCTGGCTCTATTTAAGCGAGTGAATTATAAACATCAAACTTCTAGCCTTTTTATATGACACAGAATGAATATTCTAAGCTGTTACACAAGTGCATTGCCAAAAAATAATGACGTTATCTAAGTCGAAGAGCATTAGAAGTTTACAATAAATTCGCCAAACAGCTCTACGCCGTAGCCGCTCGTAGCGCGAAGACGCTACGAAACTACGCGGACAATATTTCTTATCGCGTAGCATTGTTTACCTTGCCACGGTAATTGGGGGTTGCTCGTTTATTTAAAGAAGTTTTATTAAAATGCAAGATATAGTTGTATTTATGTGACAGTCAAAGATGTAATGTTATCTGTGCAACTTTTGAAAGAGTACCACAGCCGACATAACCCATACATGCGCGTAGGTGTATTTTGGCGGGTAGTAGCGCGCAGGCGCGTCCCGCGGCCGTCCGCAGTCCTGCCACCATTCTTCAGTTGCACACTGTCCGCCGCGACGTACCGACGTAATGTCCCCGTGCACAACCAAACGACCGTATTGCCAACAAAAAACAAGCTAAAAACGCATTCACAACAAGAAAACGAGTGTGGAACGGAACATCCTCGCCCGGAGAAGGTAGCTGTGTTCAATTATAGTGTTACAGTGTGCTCAGAGAGGCGTAAAACGGTAAACAAATAGGCGCTGTGGCATAGCGATTTTTGTGAATGAATTTAAGATGGTGGATGGCTGTGTGAGAGTGTCGAGCGATGTCGTGCTTAGGTTTGGTGGTGATGTATGGTGAGTGGCGGTGGTGTCTGATGATGCGAGCGAGTGGTGACGTGTGGTCGCGAGTGGTGGCGAGTGGTGGCGCGGGTGTGGTGGCCGCGTGGGCGCGAGTGTGTGCGTGCGATCGAAGCGGATGAATGACGATGACGTGGGAGGACCGCGGCTAATGTCTGTTTGATAACGTTCCACTCCACTATCTATCCAATAACAGCTCGGGCCCTCCTTGTCAACTATTATTTTTAGATCTGACCGAGCAAGTATAGAGGATTCAATATTTACTTCGATATCTCGGTGGAGAAGAAACTAAAGGAGAGTTAATCGTAGCGTCTCCGTGTTAAACATTTGTCTTAGGAACAACAGTTAATTTATTTTGGGGGTATTTTTAGGTATTGATTCTTGAATGAGAGCTATTTTCGGCATGGCTTTTCTAGAAATCGATTGTTCGGTGCAATTTAGTTATTTTGTTTGCGAAATAGTTGAAGGTGTCGCGTTGGAGGCTATTATTATGGCTTGGAAGTAACTAACGGGCCATTCTTCAATCGATATTGCAACCTTGTGCGAAATTACTTGTAACAGTATCGCAATGTCGAATTATGTATTTAGGTTATAAGGTTATTGTAATTTCTGTAATTTTCCCACCTTTGTTTATTAAAATTACTTTTGTTTTTTTGAGTTTGAAATCATGTGCGCTATTGACTTGATGATAGTTTTATAAGTATAAGTTATTACTTAATACAACTTTTTTTATTGATCAGATTTTTCGCAGTATTTTTAGAATAAAATATTATTGTTGTTGCGTTGGTTAACCAATAAAGTAGGTGAAAATTTAAAAAGTATCTCTACAATAAAAAAAAGTATCAGTAGTATAAAGTATCTCTAGGGTGTATAAAAATAAGAAAATTAATAAAAAATAATTTTCTACCTGATGGGTAAACAGTGTGCTTGTTTTTTTTGTCATGGTTGGGTATTCTGCTCACCACAAGAAAAATAAGCGGGACGATGTTAAAGAGAAAAAACCTATGTTTTGTTATCGCACTGCCAAGAATAAGGTTCTAGGTTCGGTTACCAGTTTGGTTAACATATTGCTAGGATTAAAACTATTTTCAATTTAATTAATGTTCAATAAGAAATAACTAATTAACTGCCCAATTAGAATTAATTGTTTATGTATATGTAGTGTATTGTATATGTAGCCCCAAAGTTTCCTGTAGAAACAGGTTCTAAATTAACGCTTTCTCAAAACGGCAACAGACTGCAAAAACAGGAGTTGATTACAAATATTAAGAAACTGCAACTCATCAGCGACGCGTTTCTATTTATTATTTTTCTTCTACTATACCTACATCTCCATCTAACGTCATCTTGTTATTCAGCTTTTATTTATTTAACCATTTATGTATACAGTCGTCCAGACCGTATTGCGACCAATCGCAACACAGAATAGCATTCGGCACGGGAGATATTATAGTGCACAAATGTTTGAGCAGACACAGTTGCACTGCCTCTTCTTCTCATAGTCCGATGGGATGGCAATCCGACACGACCGGATCGAGATCAGGCGCAGGACCAACGGCTTAACGTGCTTTCCGAGGCACGGGGTTGTCACACCGCCGACATCCAGCCCAACCTGGGAATCGAACCCAGTACCCCACGTTCAGCGGTCGCGATTGTGACCATCAGACCAACGGCAACGGGGCAGCTAGTTGCGGGAGGAACCAATTATGAACAGTCAACAAAAGAGATGCAGGATCGTCGGATATAGTTGAAGTTTAGTAAGAAACCGATAGATGTTGTCGACTGACATTTAATTTGCTAAATTTTTGTTTTTTATTAATAAAATTTAAGTTTATTCGAGAACATCCATCGGTTTCTTACTAAACTTTAAATATATCCGACGATCCTGGATACTTATCTCTTTTGTTGACTGTACATAGGTACATAATGTGTACGTAAATTGAAAAATAGATACAGATGTAGACACCGCATTTAAGAGTAGAAGAGTAAACAAAAACATTTGGAAAATCCAAAAGTGCACGACTCATAAAAAATCATCCCTCATTTGATCGTATAAAAAACCATAGATATAGAGTTATATTAGTAAGTTTTTCATTCATTATAATTAAACTACTTTGAATAAAAAAAAACCATTTTCAATAGGGTTCCTTTTATAGGTAAAACGAACCAATGAAAAAAATTACTCAATTAATTGATTTTTTCGAAAGCTACAATGTTTTCAGGTTTCACACTTCATTGACGGGAAATTTTTTAGAAATATTTTGGTGTGTTTTTTTCGTTTCTACTGCGTTAAATATTTTTTAGAAAAGTACAAAATTAATCTCCATCAAATTATCTATACAATGGTATATAAATTAAGCAGTTTCTGGGTACTAGCAGGAGTATAACAATAGAAACAGTTGCAGAAAGAAGGCAAAAAAAATGTTTCGATCGTAAAGCACTGTATAATGCTTCGCAATAGGAGTCGTGTAATACATAAAATCTAGCTCTAGCTTTCTACCCATATCATCTTTTCCACAACCCTTCCATCGTTTTTAGGGTTCCGTACCAAAATGGTAAAACGGAGCCCTTATGGTGAGACTCAGTCTGTCTGTTTGTCTGTCGCAGCTGGATATCTCAAGAACTACTAATGCTATTAACTTGAAATTTGGAATAGTTTTAGACGACGTTTGCGCAACTATTTTGCAAATAAGAAAGAAATAAATTATATGTATATTTTTTGCAACAGGTACTGAAAGGGGTCTGTTAAATTCGAAGTGGGGCTACTAGGGCATGTGGGGTATCACATGAAAGAGCGCAAATTGCACATTCTCAAACAATTTTTTTTTTTAGGTTGCCTAATTTTCGACTTTTGATGAAAAATGTAAAATTAAATACCATCCCCCCGGGGCCCCTTATCTCCGAAGTTTGCAAAGCAAAAATTTTAAGTTATTCTATGTGATAGAAGTCTATGTAAAGCCTCGCCGATGAAAAATAAAAACATGATGGTACGGAACCCTCGGTGTGCGAGTCCGACTTGCTCTTGACCGGTTTTTTGGTATTCTTCATACCAAAACACGCTGAAGATTTGTTTTCTCTTCTAATCTTACACAAGGAGTAATAAATTTTTTTTTGGGTTTCTACTTTCCTATCTCAGGTATGCTGGAAGAGATTTCTTCAGAAATAAGTATCATTTTTGTACATATTTTTCTGTTTTTCCTTCTCTCCGTTGATCCCACTTCTGGGACACAAGCCTTCTCTCTGTGGGGCATAAGGGCGGGCCCAGTACTGGTTAGTGGATGACACATGGAACTGTGCACCTAGCTTCTGACATTTCTTATGTGCCCATGTAGGTTTATGTAAAATAATATATTTTGATTCTGATTTTATAACACGTCTTCGAATTCTTGGTCCTAGGGCATACGACTAAATACACAAAGTAAAGTGCCTAAATGGGTTTGAACTTACGACCTACGACTCGTAAGCCGGGGCTACTGCTGAACAGACACTTGTCATGAACTGCAAAAATAGGACTAAGAAAGACTATTTCATAACGTAAACAATAATTTTATTTATGTTTTTCAGAAAGGTTAGGTGCGTAGGCAGTACTCGCAACCAGATAGGAGCCTTCTGGCCTCGTATAGGACTTTCTGTTTCATTTTTCTATGTGTCACTTTTTTAGGGTTCCGTACCCAAAGGGTAAAAACGGGACCCTATTACTAAGACTCCCCTGTCCATCTGTCCGTCTGTCACCAGGCTGTATCTCATGAACCGTGATAGCTAGACATTTAAAATTTTCACAGATGATGTATTTCTGTTGCCGCTATAACAACAAATACTGAAAACAGAATACAATAAATATTTAAGGGGGGCAGTACAACAAACGTGTTTTTTTCGACGTGTTAGCTTTTTTTTCTGATAGAAAATCATCAAATGACTCCTCCCGCTCTGGGTGGAGCGGAAGGGAGTGTCAGACTCTTACTGACTAAAACCCACCCGTGTTCCTTCCTTAGCCCTTTATGTTCCGGGCCAGCGGTAACCCTTTTGGACAATCCCGCTGGCCGACGTGTTAGCCTTGTGGTACGGAACCCTTCGTGTGCGAGTCCAACTTGCCCTTGGCCGGTTTTTTTTTATTTCATTTGTTTTTTTTTTTTTGACTGTGTTTAGTGTAGTTTGTGATCTTCCTGTACGAGTCGCAATAAATACTTTTTCTTTCTCTTCTTTCTTTCTTTAACCAGCGAGCGTGTATGAACGTAAACGAGGCAAAAGGAGTATGTAAGGGTCGCAGCAGGCGGTGGTCTGTTAGTCGTACGATTTTACAACCTTCTTGGCACAGTTGCTGCATACATCTATGAACTATCTGACCTTACGCCCTTTGAGTACCTTACGCTTTTTAGTATTATTATCACATCACGAAACCCACGTCACGTATTATCACGTCACGAATTATTATAAAACTAGCTGCGCCCCGCGGTTTCACCCGCATAAGTTTCGATTCCGTGGGAATATCGGGATAAAAAGTACCCTATATGTTAATACAGGGTGTCAGCTACCTCCATACAAAATTTTATCAAAATTGGTCCAGCCTTTTGAGCATGAAGAAGTAACAAACATATAAACACACACACACACACAAACTTTCGCCTTTATAATATTAGTGTGATAATACCTACACACATTATTGTAATATCTAACTCTTATATAACATCGCACATATATTCCCGAAGAGTTATGTTTATACTGCGGGTACTACTACGAGTAAAAGCCAAATTGCGGGCTGCTATCCTTCTTAGAATTTCCTGAAAGCAAAATCCAAAAACACCCGGGAATCAAACTCAAGTCCGTCCCACTTGCAACCATCAGACATAACAAAATCAATGTTGTCAAAACAACTGCCTAACGTTTATTTTTCCTTTGTTTCAGGTATTCACCACTGTAAGCAGACATGTGAAAGAAATCCTACAAATTACCAAAACGTGGCCCAATTTCTTTAGTGGATTATCCAAGTGGCATCTGAAACCATTATTATTCAAAATTAATTAAACAATGTAAATGAAATAGAGATCCGTGATTAGTCGGAGTTAAGTGCCAATTTGAATCAGCCAATAGCGAGCCGCTCTTCAAAATGACCGGAGAATTTCGATGCACACGCCACCAGCTATGACTGGAGTCTCAAAAACCTTCCAACCTGTCTACAGAATATGATAAAGGTACGTGTTTTTTTTTATTATTGCAATACGGGCCTCGATCTCGCCTGGTGGAAAGCGATGGATGAGGTCTATGAGAGAACGAGCTAGCAACGATGCCTTTTCAATCTTGCTTTAAAGGCTGACTAATTATAATATTATAAACTTATTAGTGTAAGGTTTATTAAGCGGTAACAAGGCTTTTTTTTCTGACCTCTGTCCTTTGACTTGCTACGTCGAATGATGCAGTTACATCACAATTAGCAAATTGAGTGTTTGTTAGTAAGCAAGAACACAATGTTCATTCTTCCTTCCGTGACACGGCCTTTGTTGCCATTTTCGCCTACCACTAATTATAGGAAAAGGATGGACTTATAGTTTAGAGAAAATTACAATGAATATTTTCCCCGCTTTTTATTTACTAATAAATATCACTGGAATCTGGCAAACTAAAAATAGTTTCAATTTTAGTTCGTTTTATGTAATTCTGTAATGCACACATTGTAATGATGCCTTTTTTTATTTAACCTTTTAAGCGCTTGGCTAAATATCAATTGCAGTGCCCCTAGCGCGCGGCTACAAATCGATAAAATAATCATCATCATCTGCCTAGCCTTTTCCCAACCATGTTGGGGTCGGCTTCCAGTCAAACCGGATGCAGCTGAATACCTAAATTGATAAAATAATACCTACAACAAATAAGGAGGAGCAATCGTTGAATAGAATCAAAAAATCATGCATGTTCTCTGTCGCAGAAATACGACACGAGAAGGTAGGGGCACGGAAATATGTGTCGCATAAATGCGACACAAGCGGTTAAAAGGTTAATACTTCGTGCACTTAGGTACTTTAAACAGTTGATACATAAAATAACCACGTCTCCATTGTACCACTTCCCATACAACTTTGGCCCAATGTCCTTTCAGAACAAAATACTTTGTCTAATTTAATACATAATCAACCTATAATGTTGCCTCTGCTAGGACACCTCCTTTGAGAGGGAATGGGCTATAATCCACCACGCGGATCCAGCAGTGCGGGTTAGTAGATGTTGGTTGGTGTGTCTTTGTCTAATAATAGATGTTAAATATGCCTTTAAGTGTTGTAGTCTTCAGAATCTATTCTCGTCCGAAGATGACAAAGAGGCTATTTTTACGTCGTTATTTTTATCTTTATAAAGGTTTTATCTTTTTACTATACACACGATGATAGGGCACCTGTATCTAGGACAAAGATAGCTCTACTTTTATATCCATCGGTGGGTAATTTTATACTTTCACAAGCATCTTGCATACCTACTTATGAAGCGATGGAAAGGTACGATTTTTCAAGAAGCCAGCGTTTTAAGATTTTTAGGGCACGTAATTGCACTTTAACTGCCTCGGTCTAGTCATCGCAAGCGCTACTGCTGAGCATGAGGTCTTGGGTTCCGTTCCCAGGTCGGGCAAAGTGTTATTGGGATATTCCATTAAAAAATTCTCAGTAGCTGCCAGAAGTCTGGATTTTTGCCCGGTTGATGGCAATAGGACCCCTATTACATGGAACTTAAACAAAACTGGCGAAATGATGGTGTAACATAGGTACACATCATCTGCCTAACCCTTTGGGATTACAGGCGTGATGTTATCTTATCACACTAATATTATAAAGGCGAAAGTTTGTGTGTGTGTGTTTATATATTTGTTACTTCTTCACGCTCAAACGGCTGGACCAATTTTGATAAAATTTTGTATGGGACACCTTGGATCTACTTTTTATCCCGATATTCCCACGGGATCGAAACTTATGCGGGTGAAACCACGGGGCGCAGCTAGTGTTATATAATATTACTTACACCACCTGCTATTTAAAAATGATTCTTATGTGATGTTCATGACATTAACTTTTAAAATGATTTTTATCAAATATTTGTGTTTGAGGCAGAAGAGAAGTTCCCTTACCAATAACGACTTCCATGACATATTATCTGAACAAAACTTACATCATTATTAACATAAAAGTCTTGAAACAATTACGGAAAATTATACAATCACTAGCTGCGCCCCGTGGTAAATGTCGACCCCGTGGGAAGATCGGGATAAAAAAAGTCGGTTAAATAGCCTATATCCAGAGTGTCAGCTACCTCCTTACAAAATTTTATCAAAATTGATCCAGCCGTTTGAGCGTGAAGAAGTAACAAACATATAAACACACACACACACTCACACACTCACAAACTTTCGACTTTATAATATTAGTGTGATTACAATATTACCATGATTTAAAACTGACCTAACCAATCGTTATCTGATCCCATCGACCCACATAGATAGACGCTATACAACTTTTTATCAGTACTGGTAATTTTATTGCACCGATTCGATTACATTGTTAGACATGTACTCAATATAGCATAATAATAACGTCTAAATTATAGCCTAAAACATACCTACCTATTGGTAACTTCATGTAAGGGCCTGATTTTAAAATCAAGGTATTTTTTTCGAAAAAAAAAATATATAAATCGAATTTTACATTCCGAGGTGACTTATATGACCGATATAAAAAAATCTCGAAGACACAATGCGAGAAGGGGACAACTATCAAGTTGTGTTGTCATTCATTCTTAGTTTAGGCCCCGTTCTTATCTTATGTCCGTAAGTGATACCGACATAGCTTGCAGAGTAAGCAAACTGAAGTGGCAGTGGGCTGGCCATGTCTGTCGAAGGACCGATGGCCGGAGAAGCAGACGAGTCCTGGAGTGGAGACCGCGTATCGGCAAGCGTAGTGTGGGACGCCCCCCAGCTAGATGGACGGACGACCTAAAGAAGGCGGCTGGGGTAGACTGGATGCGGAAGGCGGAGGACAGGGTGCTGTGGCGCAGTCTGGGAGAGCCCTATGTCCAGCAGTGGACTGCGATAGGCTGAGTTGATTGAAGTAATACGGAGAAGGAAACGCTCGTAACTTCAGCTGAAGCTACGGACAGCCTAGGCAATAAACCCGCAGGTGCGGACCCCTAGTAAGGATAAAAACACCAACAATCTTGCAAACATGGGATACTTGAGGATCACTAAGATTCACTTGATATTAGCATCTTTAATGCGTTTAATTGACATCAACCTCGATGGTTTTAATTTTATTTAAGACTAGCATCTGCCCCCAACTCCCTCCGCGTGGAAGTCAACTGTACTAATATATTCTAAGGCACTCGGCAATAGTGTAGCTTTCTATCAGTGTAAGCCTCCATCATCCAAACTTACAATCTTTACCTTTCCATAATATTAGTGTAGATCTCTACATCTATTCTATTAGTACAGTACAGTATTAGAACAGTACTTTATTAGTGCAGTCTACTGCTATTCCGTTGGGCGCCATTTAAAACAAATGCAATGTCTCCTATTACCTACTGAATCATTTGTTCCAAAATATATGTGAACCTCACATTCTACACAAAAATGTTGTCATCTTTCAATATGCAACTACTTCAAATTCAAAACAGCGTACTACCCTCCATGTAGTTCATGCCAAAATCCCGGTATCTGTGATATATTCGATGCTATATCTGTAGTGCAAATGAGGAAAGTTGGAGGGTAGACATTGAGTCTGGGAGTACTGCCAACACCGCTGGCTCTTACAGAGCACTTGTGAATGGACCCTTGACTGGCTCACTTTGATTAATGGCTGCACAACCAACAGATAATTATATTTAGGCAAGCCCACATAATATGTTATCGTCACTTACTGGGTGATAATATGTGTTGTAATAAGGGTTCTTGTTGGATGCTTTTATTTGTTTTGCGGCCATGGAAAGTGTAGGAATGTATTTTTGATGATAACGTACTTCGGTTAGTACATAAGTTCATTAGATGCGGTAATAAAAATGAACTATAGACTTTTATTGTAATTTCTCCAATTAAGTGTAATCAAATAACAAATTAATGAATAAAAAAATGACACACACAATGTTATCACGAAGATTCGTTTCTAAAGACAACCAAAATGTAAAACCACAAAAACCTTCTTAAATGTATGTATATAAAAACACACCATAAGTCAAAATATTTAAGAAACACCAAAATCCATTTCGCCGACGAATACAAACCTAAAATAGTCGCGAAGATTTAGCAATAAAACCTTATTTTAGCCGACCTTGGCTGATTCCTGCAGTTATTCATCGTATGATACGCGATGTCGCCGACTCGCCACATTGACTCTGCCCCAACAATTTACCTATTCTATATATTGACTGAGGAATCGAATTTTCGTGCTACCTTCATTTAGTAGCAATTAAAAACTTTAATGGCGCCCAGCATGGGACTAAGTTAATTGTCCAGAAATTAGTTGTTTTTGATAATTGCTGTAAATTTATCTTACATTAACTTAATCAACATATATATAATTAACAAATATCAAAATATGTGTTAATTTAAACCTATTTATTAAGAGAATCACTAGAAATAAGTATCTAGTGATTCTCTTAATAAAAAGGTATACTGATGCCATCAAAGCAACTTGTTTTGCTCAAACGCGTTTGTTACGTAGGTACCCACGATATTTGACCTTTATGTGCGGGGAGCGGGGTGAGTATGACGTCACAGAATGATGACAGCCTTCAATGAAAGCATCGGCTGCTAATTATTCTGTCTGTGGACCGACTGCCAAAACAAATGTTATTCCAATACTCTATTATGTCTCGATTGGGGTTTTTGTTAGCCGTGATATGAATAAATTGATGTTTTATGTCTACGACAATTTATATGCAGAATATGAATGATATGAATTGGTTTTAATGTTGAACATTGGAACTACATCATACGTAGGCAGAAATTACGGAAGGCCACCTGATACGATCCTTACATACTCTTTTTGTTTCGTTTACGTTCATACATCTGGAAGTGGAATTGTTTGGGGTAATTAAATTTGTCACAACTTGTAAAAAATTAAATTTGAATAATATTGGTACAAATTATTTAACAAATGATCACTTTGGTACCTAAACCCCGCAAGAATGCATAGATATCGGTATTGCACATTCAAATGATTCAGTTTGTTAGTCAGCTAAATATTTGTTATGCAATAAAGATTGAATTAATTTGAATTGAATTTAGAGATAATGTCCGTTACCTACTAATTAATAAAATTTGTAAACTTTTTTCCAAATAAGCTAAAATATTCGATTTCGTAGAGCTAACTTAAGTCAAATAGAACAGAGTTGCATTATCACCATTGTTAACATTGTCAATGGTCGACCAACAACCAAAAATAATAGATGACAAAAGGGGGTAAATCATTCCCGAATGCAATCGTTTTTACCCCATTCGCATAATTGGTTATAGTGCAATTTCGATCGCGTTCTATATCTTTTACACTTTCTATTCAACATGAAACCACTCCAACTAACGGCTAAAGTACAAAAATGCATAACTTAAACACCTTCCCTGCACTTTATAGTTGCACTACCTAATCTTGATACTTCACCCTCCGCAAAAAGAACGTGCGTAAACAAAGTGCAGCTGCCACAAGTACCAACGCCAGTAAATAATCAGGTACACCACAACCGACTAAGTAGGGGCTCGTAACTCGACATAGTAATTGGGTCGGCGATCGTTGGGCGGGTGGCCAACCACGCTGCCAGGCCAGATGCGGTTCGAACTCGCCCCTTGTAAATATTGTATGTACAAGTGCATAGTATGTACTATTACTGGATGAAATTGAAAGATTGAAATTGGTTGGAGTTTTCAGTTTTGGGGAAATATTTGTTCGTTATTAGCGGTTGTAAAACGGTAATGTCGGTTTATTTTTGACTAGAGAAAATCTAATTTTTAATTAAACTCGTATCACCTTTCATCAAAAAGCAATACCGATTAGTTGATATAGGCAATCAAAAAGTGAAAGAAAATTCTTTGTCAGACGTTTAACATCTGTTCATTTTAAACAATTTGAATGTGAGATCTTATTGACAGTGAATTTTCCATCTTAAAAGCACACTCCTATTTTATCCTAAACTATTAATTCTTAAAACCGTCTGTTTTTAGGGTACCAACTCATTTCAATTTTCAGTGTAAAATTCACAAGAAAACTAGGAAACAGGAAAGTTTGAACGAAACTGTACTACAATTAAATATAATCTACGAACGCGAGATATAATTTCGATTCGCGTCCGAGTTTCGCGGTCTAGTTGCCAAATGCGTTCCACTTCCGCGCACAGTTGGAACTTTGACAATCGCCACTCATACCCGCCACAAGCAAATGACCGATGAAATTGAATTGCTCTGTGATACATTCGTTTTATAGCTATCTTTCTTCATCAAATTATTAGGTACACAGACAATTACCACAGACATAACACTTGTAATTATTTAACTACTCATTTCTGCTAGTGAAGAGTATTTATTACTATTGGATAGTTTACAGATAAAGTGATCGTTGAAAGTCTATCCAAAAATCGAGAACTGCTGGAGCTCCTGCAGCAAGATCACATTGTAGTCATTAGAATCGAGCACCGACTTTAATTGGTAAACTAGGGGACCGACAGAAAAACCGTCTGGGGCCTAAACTGTCGTTTGTCTCCCACCACATCATCCACTCATCAACATTTATGCTACAAACAATTATTGTGGAATCCGGCTTATTTTCGTCCTGGTTGAGATCATTTTGTCCATTGAAGCTATAAATACCTGAAACGAAATAACTGTAAATATGTCTATTGGCGCCAAACGTGGGTCTGACTGTTTCCACTCTGCCATTAGAATGTTGATACTTTTTTGAGCAAATTGAGTATACCCGTCATTAAGAAGAAGAAGCAAAATATAATTATGATTTGAAATAAAAAAATCTCTTTAAGCAAATAATAGTTATAATAGAACTAGAATAGTAAGAATCGCTCCTCTAAGCGCAAGTACATATTGTACGCGCCTCTAAAGGACTCTGAAAATAAATAAAATTCCAGAAACAAAATAATGGCTTTACATCCCTCCATGTCTTTACCGGTAAACAATGACGCTATGCACCAACATAAAAGCTTTTAAAATTTCCCTTTGAAGTGTGCGAAATTTTAAAAGCTCAATGTCAAATGCGGAGGTGCTTCACAAAGAGTCTTTACGTCCTTTTATCTTGACGTTAGTTTCAAGATAACGCCCGTCCAGGCTTGCTTCCCTGCATTTTATGATGCAAGCCTCCGCATTTTCATGATAACACTAACAGCATAGCTATTCACAACCATTCGATACGGTTTCGTACTGTATCAAACATCAATCAATGTTATCTTAGGAGTCCTCTAATCGCTGTTCAAGTCAAAATCCCGAAAATTTTGTTAGTTTAAATAAAATAAACGACCGCTATTCTTCCAAGAGTTGTTCGCTGTCGAGGGCAAGGCAATTCAGCTTATCGAAATATGTCATTTTCAAAACGGAAACCTGTCGGATGGTTGTGAATAACCATGCTGAACTACTATTTACAGTCTCATTTCTCAACTACTATTTTCGGTTTTTTTTTTGACGATTCCTACAAGGTGATCGGTCACCTTGTAGGAATCGTCAAAAAAAAAACCGGCCAAGTGCGTGTCGGACCACGCACAGTGTAGGGTTCCGTAGTAGCCCGTTATCACAATACAGTACGATTCTGTTGTTCTTTATTCTGAATATTTAAAAAAAAAATATTAAAAAAAAAACATATTTTGTTTTTGAATGCAAGTCTTTACCCGTTATAAACAAGCAACTACTTCATCTTAGTCACTTTAAAGGATTAATGCTAAGGATTTTGTATTTGGTACAAAATTATCCAAAACTCGACGACGAAAAAATTCAACGACTATTACTGCTAAACTGATAAAGTTATCTTAACCGCTATAATTTTCCTTTAAAGTTCATGAAATGCACTATCATCGTGAATTTTTCCAGATTTTTCAAGCCAGCAGTTTAGGTTTTAGAGGGGGGGAGACGCCCTACTGAAACAAAAATTTGCACTTTAAAGTTTAATATTTCGTAAATGGAGCATTAAATCGAAAAATAATATTAGCAACCCCCAAGTCATTTTAGAAGACCTATTCATCGATACCCCACACGATGGGGTAGACAACGAAAAAAATATTCATCCCCACTTCACATGTAGGGGAGCTACCCTAAAAAAAAATATTTTCCAAAATTTTATTTTACCACTTTGTCGGCGTGATTGATATACATATTGATACCAAATTTCAACTTTCTAGTGCTAACGGTCACAGAGATTAAGCGAGGACGGACAGACGGACGGACAGACATGGCGAAACTATAAGGGTTCCTAGTTGACTACGGAACCCTAAAAATGAAGTCTTAGTTTACGTTGGCTCAACTACCTGTTTCCTTTTTTAAATGCAGAGAGTTTTTAGGGCAATAAATAATGTGTACTTAGTTATTTTTTTACACATAATTATTGTAAATTATAATCGTGAAACACATTAAAATTAGTCCCATGAAAGCCGATTGCGTGATAACTATAGAGAAAAATCTTTGGAATTTATAATAGTTCCACAATTAAAAAGAAATATTACGCTCCGATTAAAACGTTTGTTTAAAATTATGATTATATTAATTATTGTGTATATGTGGATTGTGGAGCCATTAAACTTGCCCAAACAAATGAAAAACGACTGTCACTTACGTAACTTATTTACCTGGCATTTAAATTTATATCAAAGTATTCATTGACTCGGTAATAAGGAAGCAAGCTATATAAAGACCAATTCTCGTAATTTAACACGTTCAAAATATCGTCACAGTCTCATCTCGGCGACAAACTAATGTCAAAATGTAGGGAAATTAGAGGTGTTTTGACAGATCGAGGTGAAATCAGACTGTGAACGTTCTTAAAATTGCCCCTCACGTCTCTAACGAAAGAAATGTTAAATAGGTGCATACGGATGAGTCAGCAGACTTGTCATATCTAAATGATGACCTATTCGCTGATTCAACTACCTACAGAAATTCTGAGTGTCTGCAAAAGTTGCTTCGTTATTTGCAATGTGATTTTGAAGTTTTCCTTGAATGAACATAATTATTAAAAACGAACATAATTATAGGTATTTCTAGGCTAAAGCCATATTCCTAAACTTAGATGTAAAGTCATTTTTTATGTCTCTAGTATCACATTTTTTGGGTAAAAAATTTAATTTACTATTTAATACCAATAATTGTTGAAGCGACCTTCTTAGGCGCCGATTCAATAATTGGACGATAATTGATTGATTTTTTGAAATTGATTTTTCAAGGACGGGTCACGCTTAGGCACATTTCGTTACATGAGAGAGAAGAAAGATATAGGTAACTCTCTCTGAGTCTCACACAAAATCTCTCTGATTCTTTATTTTTAAGAAGTTTGATTTCCATCAAGTGTACGGTACTGTACGCGGTATTTTTTTATTTATACGAGCCTTATTATCGCATATTCTACAAACAGTGGAGCTACAGTAGATGTTTTTTTTTATATTTTGGTGACATTTGACAATAGTATCGTGGCTCGTTTAAAGAAATAATCCAAGATGCTCCTTACAGTCGTTCAATATAGGAACCGAGTGTAAACGAATAAAGTTAAAACCGAGTTGTCTGTATAAATAAGGCTAAGTCGCGGGAGTATGAGAGAGGCTAATCTTGTCAGCCGCTAAACGGATTGAACGTCTTCAAACGCGGCTGCATTCATGTTGTTGTGTCCTTAGAGAATTTGTTGTTTGCCCCAGTGGGCTCAGTGGTACATTTTAAGACCATTTGGTAGGTATATAACTTCAACAAACGATTCTTTATAGCTCAGCTCCATTAGTAGTCTTTTCAATAACATATTATCCCGGTGGGTAGTCTAACGGAATACAACAAAAAAGTAACTATATATTTTTTTTTAATTCGACTTATAAAAATAGCGTGGTACAAAGTCTATTAGTTTCAGAAGGTTTGGTTTTCTTTTTGAATATTGCCAAATTACTACTGATAATCACTGAAAAATCGGAAAATACATGAAAAATAACCCTTTGTTTTGGAATTGGTTAAAAACATCTTTATTTCCATGAGCGGATGCTCACTATGAACCGTTCATCCTTTTTTTGGTTGTGTTTTGTTTGAATTGTTAAGACGAAACGAGCTTTAAGGTCATCACACATGTCCACTCGGAAAGGATTCGTCACCGCATCGCCTTTCGCCTCGCCGTCAAACAGGCGTCAACCTAACGTAAGCACGTAACCAAAGCGGATCAGCAGCTACTATACGTCGACTCTGCTACGGCTCGCCGACCGTTGGTTGATGGTGCTGCAGGCAGGCCGTGGGAGGGGTGAGAGTGGCAAGGGTGGACGAAGAGACGTAAACTCGGGTTAGGAGAGACGTAAGCGCGGGAACTGTAAGAATACTGAATGGCTATATGGTGTACATTTAAAGAGTATTCTATTCTATTCTTGAATTGAATTGATACGGTGATGATCCCTTTTCGAGTTGATATGCTATCACCTTTAATCATATCGGTTGAGCTAATAAAAGAGAAGAAGATCAGCTCATTATCATCTTCCTGACCTTTTCCCACGTTACTTGTGGTCGGCGCGACACGTTGTTTTCTTCCATTCTCATCGGTCAACCGTCACGCTATCATTCACTCTCTTTTCTTTCTTATCATTCCTCACCTGGTTGGGTGAGGAATGATAAGAAAGAAAAGAAAAGATAAGATGTGTGAAGGTAAAAGAAAAGATGGATGGTGTTCCATCTTTTCTTTTACCTTCTCCTCCTTCTCCATCCATTACACAGAAGAAGAAGAACCCATCCTATCTTATTTTTAACCTAACTGAGAAGGACTTAATTAACTCTTAACGCGGGTGAAAATCAATACGTATGGCGAAGCTACAATTGTATTCAAACTCAATGATTCTCCTTTTATCACCCTGAATCCAATTTATTAACGGGACGCGTCTTCTATTATGTGTTTTACTTCATAAAGTGGAGTACATTACATTATATTATCCACAGAGATACCGACGCTGTAGCTGCCTGCCGGCATTAATTGACTTAATAAAAATACAATACCTACTCGTAGTCAGTTTCATGTTTCTGATATAAAGACGCAAGACGAAAAAAATTAACGCATGTGGGTCCAGAATCATGTACTGAACCCACGGTAACAATTTGTGCATCGACTTCCCTGCCACCCAGAATACAAACTAAAATATGTACAGACGCCAGCATATCAACCTACCTGAAACTGTCAAATTTTCCCAACCAACTTTGAACCTTATGCTTTAGCGATGAAGTTGAAATTCTATTAAAGAAATTTGACAGATTGTAGTAGCTTGATGTGCATGTGTGTCTGTACAAGTATCATCATCATCATTTCAGCCAGAAGAGGTCCACGGGTACATATTTGAACGTCAAAAATTAAAACACCTACGGGTAAAATGTCAATGGTCAAACATCGAAAATATCGATTGTATCGAAATACCGAAAATTGTTATACCTAAGCTTTAATGTCTAAGATTGAAATGCCGATTGATTAAAATATCGAATGATTAAAAACGTCGGTAGTCATTATACCTAAGTTCAAAATGTCAACATTGCACTTAAGTTCATCATATTTATGTTAAAAATACCTAGTAGTTAAAATATCGTATTATTTATTTAAGTTTTCGATGTTTTGAACATTGACATTTTAGCCGTAGGTATTTTAATTTTCGACGTTCATATACGTACCCACCCACGTCCACTGCCGGACATAGGCCTCCCCCAGGCACCGCCACTACGACCGGTTCTAAGCTACTCACATCCAGCAGATTTCTGCAGTCTTTAGCAGGTCATCGGTCCACCTTGTACAAGTATACATATTAAAAAAACTGGCCAAGTGCGAGTCGGACTCGCACACGAAGGGTTCCGTACCACAAGGCAAAAACATCGGAAAAAACACGTTTGTTGTATGGGAGCCCCACTTAAATATTTATATTATTCTGTTTTTAGTATTTGTTGTTATAGCGGCAACAGAAATACATCATCTGTGAAAATTTCAACTGTCTAGCTATCACGGTTCATGAGATACAGCCTGGTGACAGACAGACAGGCGGACGGTGGAGTCTTAGTAATAGGGTCCCGTTTTTACCCTTTGGGTACGGAACCCTAAAAAGGGAAAGATCTCATTGGGCATCAAAAAATTCGTCCTCATCGCTAATTTTATTATTATTTTTTATTTTATTAATTTGTTATTGCTATCGTTTGTCAATGGAAAAAGTAGCCAACAGGCTGGCAGCATTGTCACGTTGGATGGCAATGCTGATTCTTTGGCCTGGAAAAAGGCCAGCTCTGTGGTTACGTGAAGAGTCGACCAACCGCTTGGCGACGTCTCGAAATACTCGATGACCACTATCACGATGCACGTAACTTGTTCCGTTCCACTTCTCTTACATGCAAAATACGAAACTCAAAATGTTTTCGTTGAAAAAAATGTTGTTTCGAAATCCTTTCAAAAACGAGAATACCGTTTTGCGCATAAACAATAATATAAAACAAAGTGAAATTGACCTAAATATAGTAAGGTATAGCTTGCATAAACTTAAGCTGTTCAGATTTCTGGGCCGCATCCAAATAGGCGACGCCGAGTGATTTACATGTACTGCAAAACAACTATTTAATGACAGTCTACTGTGTCTGCTGCACAGACACGATATAAACATAAAAACTTCTTTAAATTTGATATTAAAACAGACAGAAATTCATGATGCTTTGAGGTTTCATTACACACAATGTAAGATCCATTCCTAGTGTTTATTTCTTTGTTAAAGAGTACATTCTGAATCCTAACTAATAAGTTAAGTTTGTTTGTTTGTTTGTTACGCTTTCACGCTAAAACGGCTGAACGGATTTGGATGAAATTTGACACATGGGCAGACCATGACCTGGAGACGGACATAGGCTACTTTTCATCCTGGATCGCAGACGAAGTCGCGGGCAACAGCTAGTTCCATACAATAATATATTCTTTATTTTCGGACAACAATGATCCCGCGTGTTAGTGAACAATATTATAACTTAGTTATTTATTAGTTTTAGTAGTTAAAATACAGTAGAGAAGAAGACCGCCTAATAGTACTGAGAAAAGGACATTGATTGTCCTTCCCACAAAACTTTTAATAATCGTAAAGTCACTCTCCGCCACAGTTTTTAGAATGCTGTTGCCACTTAAAGATTATATTTAAAGATTCCATGAGACTTCTTACAATATGTAGTTCTGTAACATAATTCACTATTGCAGTTTTAAAGATGTTGGTGTGATAAAGTCTTTATGGTAGTTAAACATGCACTATCATGATAACCATACAGCCTTTCAGATACTCATAAATAGTCTGGAAACTGTTAAAAAATGTAGCAAAAAGTACGGTATTCAAAACACGTGAGACAATAAATAATGTGGTGTTGCTCCAAAAACGTCACATGTGCAGCTCTTTTGAATGCACTGCCGTCCAATAAGGTCGTCGCATTGCGCGTACGGACGCCCCATTGGTCGGCCGGGACAAGCTCAGTTCGTTCAACTTTGAATCTGCAAAACGCTGCAGGAGTTGCCAAGAAAAATCATTTTATTGTTCAGTTTTTGCAACGGTACCACGTTGCTCGTAAGTATTGGAATCGTATAAAAGCTTCAGCATGTATCGTAATACTTAGTTTACTGTTTTAACTCGGTTCGTTCAGTAAATCCCTTTTTTGTCATAAATATTGCAATTTCTCATTTTCCCAATTATGAGTTCTGAAACTAGTCCCATGCTGGGCGCCAATACGAGTTAAATATAATTTTTTCCTCAAACACCGTTTAGTATTACGTACGCTATAAAAGAACATTTTTTAAATTGCTGTGCACTTACGCGGTGATGAATTTATGGTAAACTTATAAAGTTCCAGCTGTAATAGCGACGTTTACCACCTCAGAACAATTTACAGGTTCTTGTAAAAAATATGGCGTGGATGAAAAATTTTAATTTTAAAGCTCGAAAGTATTTTGATTACATTGTTGTATTTTTATTTAAATTCGTGATAAAGTAACTTTAATGTGTTTACGTTAAGAGTTAATACACCAGCAGCATATTACCATAAATCAGCACCAGAAGAGCAATACCCGTATTTTTAAGAACGTGTATTATACAACGTGTAACGGATTAAGCGCAATACCTCAGACACCCCAATTAGAATATAAAATTATAAGTCTAAAACAACACCCGTAATTAAATAAATTTAAACCAAACCTGGTCGTTTTTTATAAAATAGTTATCCTTACTAAACGCAAAACGTATGTGCAGCAACATGCCTACACACACACTCATGCAATGTTAGCAGCCGACGCGACACACACATTCGAGCGCCCGCCAGCTGGCCATAGCTGTAGGCATTAGATGTGCGTTAGTTCAATGAACGAATTTTACTTACATCAGGTGAGATAGTGGTCAACCGCGCGCCTATCTTAACTTTTGATACTTAATTGAGTTTACAGTGTAATGATTGATAATTTTCTAGCAAGTGAAATTATCAACATGAATCTAAGACTTTACGCTTACTAACGGGGATACATTTAAAACAGCGACTTTTTACCCGAACTTCGAAACTAACGAAGGGTGAAGCGCCCGGACTCCGTGCGGCACACGCGGGTAAAAAATATTTATCTCAGATGCGTAACTTTCGCGATATTATTAGCTACCTCTGATAAGAGTGTTTACTGCTAATTACGTGAAACAAAAATCAGTGCTTACAAGATTTTAATCACAAACAGCAAACTTTGCTGCGCATGAAAAAATACCTACTTACTTTGAAGATGGCCGGCGCGGGCAGCCCGGAGGTAGCGCGCGCGCGAGATTTCAAAGGGTCGCCGGTTTTGTGCATCTCGCTCTTTCACATTATTCATACGGTACATTTGCAAAGGACGTAGCTCGTAGGAACCAGAAAATTGTCTACTACCTAGTTTCGACATTTCTCTACAAATCAATTAGTGAGACATGCGGAATACAAATCAGTCGTGCATTTCAATAAGCCTTATTATTTGGACGGAAGGATTAAATTCTCTTACATCAACTGTTTTATTAAACGCGCTCGAATCCAAATGTAAAATGCTTTGATATTATTCATAATTATGCACGTGTGTATCATGGACCTAAAAATTAGGTTTGTTCAATTTTAGCGGCGCGCGCGCCAACGGTGAGTTCCTAGTTCTAATGTAGGCATTAGATACCTACCTATGGCCGTATGAACGATAGTTAAATTACCGAACATTAGCTAGATGTGATATTGATAATAACAATGTTTACACAATCGTATTGATAGGAAGAAGTAGGTACTTACAGAACTGGACTATTTACACTTAACACTTAGGTTATTAATTTGCACTATTTCTGCGATCCACTTTCATTAAAGTTTCAAAATGACCGCCGCCTTGATCTATGCACTTATTAGCACGCTTTCTTAAATTGTATTTCAATTTTGTAAGCACTTCAGTATCACTTTCCACCGTCACAAATGCTCGCACATGCCCGCACATTCGTTCCTGTATCCAAAGCCGTATTAGGAAGGAACGTCCCAAAGTCCCTCAGTCGCTGAGTTGCATCCAGCATCGTCCTGGCGCTCACACTGCAGCCAAAACGGTCATTGAACTCCCGACAAGCTAACGCGACATTATCAAGACAGCGAGCCAGGGTTCTCACCATATCCGTGTATGTTGGTGTACCGGAAAGCCATCGCGCACGGAATCAAAAATGTCACGGAAGTAAATTGAAGAACAACTACACTAGGTCGCTACCGGCGGATGACTAGCTTAGCTTTTAATGTTAGGTACTCATGTTATTCGGCGGTAGCGGCGCGGGCGGCGCGTATGTCGGCATTTCCCAGAAACGTCAAAGAGGTTGCCGACAAATGCTTTATTTCTTTGCAATAAGTTTCAAATTTCTTCAAATTCAATCATTTTATTTTGTAATAATGCCTATTTGTTTGTGTGTGTAGGGCTACTCTGATGACCGCACTAAGTTTGGTCGTGCATTCAAACAAGCCTTACACATTGGAGATAAAGTTGAAATTCCTTTAAATCACCTATTTAATTTGACGCACACTACTTTTATTGTAAAATGCATTGATATTATTTACGTGTGTGTAACGACGTGTGTGCGACCTGTGAGCGAAATACAAATAATGTCGTGCGTTTAAGTAGCCTTTATTGCTCTGAGTTAAGGTTTCAATTTCCTTGATTCAACGATTGTATTAATTTGTCATGATAATGTGTTTCTAATTTAGGTCATTTAAAAGATTTTTCCGTCAAAATTTAACACCTATTTTTTATGACGGAAATCGATTCAGAAGCCGATTCTGAACAAACTACTTTCAGGAATTGCGTTTATTCTGTTACACGTTGTATACGTTCGCATTCTAGTCTCGGTCTCAATCTGCCAAAAATGCCTCTAATTTTTAGGGTTCCGTTGCCAAATGGCAAAAAACGGGACCCTTATAGATTCGTCATGTCTGTCTGTCTGTCTGTCTGTCCGTCCGTATGTCACAGCCACTTTTTTACCTACAATTTTGACATTGATTGGCGCTGAGATGAGAATGCGACTGGACTTTGAAAATTGGTCTTCTGAACCTACTTATCTACAACATGGTATATGGTAGGTTTTGTTATTAGATAGTTACTGTATAAATCCGAAGAAGACTCACCAAGACTTGCCCTTACCAAATCTTCGTGTCGTGTCAAGACTATATCGTGCTCCTACAGATTGTATTCTTTGAAATGGAAATGCTATTTCTGTGTCTCCATCTTTTGAAGGTATTTTTATAACTTGTTTATTACGAAAGTAACGCAGTGTTGGCAGTAGCTCTTTAGGATCTAGCCGTGCAAAATCGATCAGCTTAGATTTATCTACAAATTCACTTTTGTTTCAATCTAGATTTCATGAAACAGCTGGTACTCTAGCCTTTTTTCTAATCGCATTTTTTGCAGAT
This sequence comes from Mesoligia furuncula, assembly GCA_916614155.1. Taxonomy (NCBI): domain Eukaryota; kingdom Metazoa; phylum Arthropoda; class Insecta; order Lepidoptera; family Noctuidae; genus Mesoligia; species Mesoligia furuncula. Next base: position 16,297,649 of record OU744791.1, on the reverse strand, counting down.
TTCGTAGAATTTCTGGGGTGATCTTTCTCCATAGTGGTCGCCATCTCACGTTTCCCTTGTTAGTTCCTGACTTTATACTCCTCTCAGCAAATGGGCTCGCGTATATATAAGATAGATCTTATATACCAAGATGAAAAATACATTTTTTATGCGTGTTTGGATTTTGGACCTGCATAGCTATTCACAACCATTCGACAGGCTTCCGAGTCGAAAATTACACATTTTCGGTAACCTGATTTGCTTTTAATTTAGACCCCGACCAAAAATAGCCGTTCGGAAGAATAGCGGTTGTCTATTTGATTTAAACTGAAAAAAAAATCGGCTTTCGAAAGGTTGTGAATAGCTATGCAGATGATCTTAGAACAAGAGCAGAGATTGAAAAAATCTGCTCAATAAAAGAAAATTCCATTTTAACTGAATAAATATTTGGAGATCACGTTTTCTATCCCATACCAACTTATGTCGAAGGAGGCAACTATGTCATTAATATTCTTGTTTTAGGTACGAAACCAAGCAGGCACTTTACTTTGTGTGAACTATAATTTCATCACCACTGCTCTCAAAACGGTGAAGGAAAACATCGTGAGGAAACCAGTATACTTGTCCTAGAACCACATTCGAGGACACAATAATCCACCAACCCGCACTGGGCCCGCATGGTGGATTATGGCCCACTCCCTCTCAAAGAAAGAGGAGGCCTGTTTCCCAGCAGTGGGAAAATTATGCTTATACTAAGGTGTATTTAGTCAAACACCTGAATAACTGCGTCTAAAACTAATGACGCAAAGAGATATTAATACCAATTTCGTGACAGCATCTCATACAGTATTCAAGTAACATATACTGCTGAGGAAAACCAGCAGAAATACCGACTTGGGCAAAGTTTAAATGACTTTACAACGAAGCTGCACGTATGTAAAGTGTGTGTGTGTGCAATAACTGCATCCTTATTGCATACAACTTGCTTGTGGAGAGATACATGCGGTGTGTCCTGTGCTTTACCTAGAATTTGTTTCTTAATTGAAGAAGACATAAGGATCGTCTTTTGTCTTTCTGGCTAGTATTATCATCTTGAGCAGAACATTGAAATCAAGTGCTAGCTGGACCTGTCAATTAGTTGAGGCCACCAAGCCTATAGCTGTTCACTGCCCATTTAGGCAGATAGATAAACCATTTATTCAGTGTACTCAAAAGACATAGCAGAACACACAAAAGCACAATTAAATGATAAAAAATTACATTATTAAAACAAAACAGAATGATCTAACTGGGCCGTTATTTAGTATAGCTAAAAACTAGAATTACTTACTGGTATTACCCTCAGCTCAGCCCCTCATGTAAATGCTATGAGTAGATAGTGTGGTCAAATTCTAAGCAGATAACAAAATCATATTAGTATTATAGCAAACATAATACAATAGGTAACGCTGTGGGCATCTACACAATCGAAAAATAAACTCCCACAGCGATCCTAACTGGGCCGTTAAGAAAATGGGAGAACTATTTCCATATTATTCAAATGGAAACGTTGTAACAGTATCAGATTCCGTCCATATTTCATGGTGGATGTCTGCAGCACGCGGCTTCAGCTGCAAGTAGGTCGCGCGGCCGTCGACCCGCCCCACCGAACGATGCACACAAACGAGCTTTTAATTTAACATTTTAATATTTATATCTCCTACTGTTTTCTGCGCGCCTGGTATCTTGCAGATCTTGCACTTAAGAAACTACTATTCGGTTTTTCGCGAAAGTTTTTAGTTTGTTACATAAGAAAGATAATTCTATGCGTCAACATGCAGTAAAATACATTGTATAGGTTTCAGGCGGAACTTTAGCAACTTTTCAAATAAAAAAGCAATTGAACAAGGCTGTAAGTTAAAAAAATATTACTTTCTATACGACTGTAAAACATGAAAATCGGCGAAACGTAAAGTAAATCGAATCAGGTGCTGTGCGTGCAGCAAAAATACAGGGAGACGAAGATAAAAGCTAAAGTCAATCGGATTCACCGACAACCCGCCTGCGATGCAAATCAAATATGACGAGCGAGAATCATGGCTCGAATCAATATCATGGATAATAAGAAGGTATTGTAGGTATAGGTACACTACAATAGGTAGATTAAAACAGAAGACGATCCAGGAGGGGATCGAGGTGGGGGGGTGGAGGGGGTTCAGGGGATCAGACTGGAATAACTCGGTAGTTAAACGATCGTTCATACCCACACATCATAACTTATATTTTATGTATATTATTTAAATAAAACAAAGTCGGGTTAGTTACACCATTTCTAACTCAAGAACGACTGAACTGATTTTTATGATCTTTGGTTTGTTGGATTCGTCTCCGCCCCGAATAGCAGAATTTTTTAAAACATGGCAAAAATTCACGAAAATAATAATAATGAAGATAAATTCATTTTCTCATACATTTTCCAAATTGATTGATTTTGAGGCGGTATGAAGTTCACCGTCAGCTAGTATAAAATAAACAAAGCAATGTTACAAACCATTTGATGATACTCAGATATAAGGCATTTCATACACACTTTCAAGGCCGATTTTAATTAAACTTCATAGTTTAATTAAAATCGGCTCATTCATTTCGAAAAATGAATGAGCCGATTTACTTTTAAGGCCTTTGTATTTTTTTTTTACTTTTATGACCTTTGTATCCTGCTTATGCGTATGATACATAAGCAGGATACAAAGGTCTTAAGAGCGTTTACGCCGTACGGCATTTCATACAAACTTTCAAGCCCTTATTTTTCGAAATGAATGAACCGATTTTAATGAAACTTTATACGCATAAGCAGGATACAAAGATCTAAAAAGTTAGTAGAAAACATTTTAAAAATGTCTTATTTAAAAAAAGATAACTGGAAATCTCTGTTTCTATAAAAAATTTAAAATCGGTCTAATTTGATTGTAACACTATTTTTTTTTTAATGTTTTCTACTAACTTTTTAGAACTTTGTATCCTGCTTATGCATATGAAGTTTCATTAAAATCGGTTCATTCATTTCTAAAAATAAGGGCATGAAAGTTTTTATGAAATGCCGTTCGGCGTAAACGCTCTTAAAAGTTAGGGCAGAACATTTTCGAAAAATAACGTTACTGCCAAATTAGATCGATTTTAAATTTTCCATAGAAAAAGAGATTTTCAGTTATCTTTTTTAAATAAGACATTTCGAAAATGTTCTCTACTAACTTTTTAGACCTTTGTAACCTGCTTATATGCGTATGAAGATTCATTAAATACGGTTCATTAATTTAAAAAAATAAGGGCTTGAAAGTTTGTATGAAATGCCGTACGGCGTAAGCGCTCTTTACACCACTTGTGTACGTTTAACTGCAAGTTAGTTGCATAAACCAATAATACTTGAATTACGAAAACCGGGTGGTTTTCGTAATTTTTTCGCCATTTTTCGCGGCAGTAAAGGGCTTCCTGCCACGAAAAATGGCTCTATCAATATTAAATTCATACCATGGTTATACGACTACTCTACTCTACCTTTAAATATTAGTGCATGGTGTATGCATGCTACTCTTTTTAGGAAACGTATTCAGTTTGGTTCCTTACAATTTATAATCTCAACTTGAAGATCTTTGACAATCGTTACGGGGTAGTAAGAAGCCAGCTAGATAAAATATACCAGTATTTTACCTACCAGTATTTTACCTACCTTCAGCTGCATCCAGTTAGACTAGAAACCGACTCCGACATAGTTGATGATGACTTTCAGTAAGCACACTAAACTTGTAGTCACATATCGCAGACAAAGTAGAGTATTCGATGGAAATATGCTTTGAAACATCTAACTGTATAATTTTGTTCTATACCAAGAACACGTCAGCAGCTACTAAGTTCCAACGATCGATTATCTTCTATGGATATATAAACCATTCATTACTATAAAATGACAAAGTATTCGGCTTAGCGTAGGTAATTTGTATGGAGACACAGCTTTTGTGTATTCAACGGCATGGAAGCTTTGTTTTTTTGTAAGTAGATATAGGTAGGTTTTTTTTATGATTTTAGTTAAGACTGACTGTCAAGTAAAAGTCTCAACTCAAATACAGAATGAGTGTGACAGTCCAACTCGAATCCAATTTCGAGCTTGTACATCGTTCTTAAATTGATTTTAAAAAAATCGAATGAAGTACCAACATAGGAAGAGATAAAAACAGATGACGAACTTGCAGGGGATCGAGGAGGGGGGGAGAGTGGAGGGGGGTTCAGGGGATCAGACCGGAATAAATTGGATTTTAGACCTAGTCTCTTCGCGATGACACTGTCATATCTATATCGTATAGTATACTTACCACAAAATTTTAGGATTTCTTAATGTAACATCCGTATGCGTTAATTGTCACGTCAGTCCATGTATATGTATTCAACGAGAATAACACACAGGCCTCTCTAAGCCCTGCCAAACAAAACCCACAAAACCGTTCGAAAAAGAATCTTCTATATAAAAACGATACCACTATACAGTTTTCAAATCCCACTGGTCAAACGAGCTATCAATCCATTAGTACGATCGCTGGAAACTGCAACAGAAATCAATAAATGCCTTTTGAAGACTAATCCGTTTGGAATGATGATGATGGAAAGGCGAGAGGGCCACAAATAGCTATCCGATGGGTAGCCCGCAGCGTCCCCCCCCCCCCCCCGGCTAACCCCCTCTAATACCCGGCTTTGAACGAATAGATATTAATATGGATTGTATATTGTATAAAGTATTGATAAACGCTTTGAAGGCAGATGATTCGCATAGCATAGGTAATCACAGGCCCCTCTTTACCATTGGGCACTCTGGGCAAGTGCCCAGGGCCCCGCGATCTTCGGGGTCCCCGGCCTGCTCTCATAAAAAACATTGTTTGCAGCCACCGTTCCATTCTACACATTGTTAGTAACTGATTCAATGACAAAATAAGTTATTTGCAGTGCGATTTACAATAAGTTTCTAGCCCCTCAGTTATGAAATATTAGTATGTTTCTCTTACTAAGCTGTCTCTTATCTACACAGGGGCCCCGTGACCCTCCAATAGGTTAAAGTCGGGCCTATAATGTTCCTATTGCTGGAACACAGGCCTCTTCTCTTCGAGAGGGAGTGAACTATAATCTATCACGGCCCAGTGCGGGTTAGTAGATGTCATATGTCCTCGAATTTTTGGTTCTAAGACATGCCGGTTTTCTCACGATGTTTTTCTTAACCGCGTTCACGTGTTTTTTTAAGTTTTATCTTTTGTAAATTTTGACAATGTAACAATTAGACCCTTACGCATTACATCACAATTCTTTTTTGTCATTTGCACATTCATATACATCAAGACTTTTGTACATTTTGATACTAGGACTAGGTTGCCCATTGTTTTTTTGTCTTTGTAACATTTAGTATCCGGCGTCGAGATGATTCGCATACATTGGCCAAATTGTTCTTGGTGAACAAATTGATAGAAAAGTGTCCATGGAATTTCTTTCCGGTTCTTCTCCATACCAAGCTACTACGGTTTGGAATGGGCAACTACCAGCATCTTTCTGATTGAACGACTCCTTGACTATCCAAAAATGCCTGTAATTGAACTGTAACTGAAATAAATGCTTTGAGTTTGATTGAGCAGGAAGATGATAATGACGACGTCAATAAGATGCTGTAGAAAGAAGCTGTTTAGAAGTGTATTTAGATGATGAGGATAATATAACAGCGGGCCTAGCACGAACTCGCCGAACGTTTTTATTATTGATATATTTAAAACTAGCTCGCCCCGCGGTTTCACCCGCGTAAATGTCAATCCCGTAGGAATAAGAACTAGCCTATATTTTAATTCAGGGTGTCAGCTACTTCCATACAAAATTTTATCAAAATTGGTCCGGTCGTTTGAGCATGAAGAAGTAACAAACATAAACACACACACACTCACATACTTTCGCCTTTATCATATTAGTGTGATACTCATTCCGCACATAATCGACATAACTATTCATGCTAAAGACTAGTTGTGTATTAGATTCAAAAATCGCGTCGGATCGAATACGCTTACGTTAGTGCGTTCGTGCTAGTTCGTGCAGGACCTGTCGCTACAAAATGGCCACTAACATTAAAACTCTAGAAGCATCATGAATCATGATGACAGAATTTTTTTTCGCAACCACTTCGTAAAATGAACTTGGTAGGCGCTTTCCATATAGGCGCATTTTCTAGGGCTCTTAAAACACCATCCAAGTGTGGATTAGTTCAGTTTTCATATATTTACTACATAATTATATAAGACCCAACACGAAAGTCTCAAAATCTTCTAAATCACCATCCACCGTTTTAAATTTCAAATCCTACCACAGTGCGCGAGTACATCGATATGACCCTCCGTACATCGTACGGGTGCATTCAGGCGGCCGCCCCGGGAGAGTTGAAGGTTTCCCGGCGACCCGGTTTATGTCCCAGATGCGTTGCTAAGCAACCGGCACGCGCCCTCCCCGGCTATTCGATTACTTTATAAACGTGTTATGATAGAAAACTATGTTAAATTAGTCCTGCGAGACCGGCATTTGTTTAATGGGATTTAGAGATTGGCTGCGGATTTGTTTATGATAAAAGAAAATTTGTTTAAAGTTGTAGTGCCGACCAAATTGTATATTTTAAGTAACTTATTAAAAATGTCAATATAAGTCTTATACATAGTTCCCATAAGAACAAAAAATTATTTTTGTCTACTATTAGTAACATTTTCAAATAGTTAATTTGTCCTTTAGAAAGATTCTGTAGATAGTTAAGTCAAATAACTTCATCGATTTACTGAAAACCTTTCCAAAATGCAGAGTGTAGTTTCCACGACGCAACGGTTACGTTCCCCGTTTATCCTATAAATAGCTGTTCTTATATTTTAAAGGATCCCACAATAAGGGGAAGACGCAAGGAGTCCGGGCAGCGTTTAGCTGATTCCTAAACTTTGTTAATAAAATGTTTGGGCAAGCACCCGCGGCACACATGCCTCACATGTTTTATTTGATTCTTTGTTTACTAACGACCAGATCTGATGTTACAACCAATAAAATACACATTACACTAGGATGTAATACGGATTTTGTTGGACGAGAGTTTGGGTCCAGGGAAGCGGATTTAAAGCTGGCTTCTGTAGGTATATTGAAGTGGTCGCAAATGTTGGTTAATCTTCAAAGTTCGTTGATCGATTAGATACAATGCCTTTTGTAAGACTCGATGACCTACTTTATACTTGTGAAGCCATTTCTGCGAGGAACCATAGGTTAGATCTTTGACCCACATTTACATGTAGGTACCCTTCAGTTCAGCAGTACCTAATTTAGAATGATTCGTCGGTGCGTGCTACGCCGTAGCTCGTAGCTCAACGTGAGCTACGCTGCGTAGCTTGGCTACGATCATCCAGTTTGACGATAAATGACAAGCTTTGAAAGTTTTGCAAAGCGTATTTGTAAAATGTATAATTGCATTAAAAATCAATGCGGATACCTCGAATACTTGTGACCATTTTCGATCTACATAAAAGGTACCTAAACACATTCAGCGAGTTACATTAAAATTCCAAGAAAAACTACGCTTTAAAAATCAAAATCAATAGAAAAATAAAACGTGAAACGTCTGCATTCGGTGATAACAATTTATACAATAGCAATATCGAATACGCGAAATTGCCATTGGAACATTCTCGGGGAGAATTTACTAGAACGCGAAGTTTTGGGGGCAAAAAGTGGCGCGGGGTTCAATTTAAGGGAACGCGGAAATAGCGTAGTCACGTCTGTGAACTGTGCAGATTTATGGGGTTAAGGCGAAATCGCCGGAGTAGCCCGCGAAATTCCATTTATCTTTTTTTTTTTTAAATTATTGGTAAGTATAAGGTTGATTGTTGATCAAAATATGATTTGCGACTGCAACAAATTATGTATTTATAGAAAAATTAGGTGGTCATTAAAATAATCAATACAACTGTCTAAGTTCAAATTGCCCTATTGAAATGAGATCCTTATTTCATTATCTATATATATAAAAGAAAGTCGTGTTACTTACACTATTTATAACTCAAGAACGGCTGAACCAATTTGGCTGAAAATTAGAACTAGGAGACGGACATGGCTACTTTTTATCTTTTTTTTTACATATAGGAGTAGGGTAGGAGTAGTGTAGGAGTAGGTTAGGAGTAGAGTAGGAGTAGGGTGGGAGTAGGGTAGGAGTAGGTTAGGAGTAGGGTAGGAATAGGGTAGGAGTAGGGTAGGAGTAGGGTAGGAGTAGGGTAGAGGTAGGGTAGGGGTAGGGTAGGGTAAGGGGTAGGACACCACGCGAACGAAGTAACGCCGGGCAGCTATAAATTATTTATATGGCAAAACAACGTTTGCCGTGTCAGCTAGTAAATTGATAATAATAAGCTTGTTTGAGGTAAAAAAATATATTATGATAGTTTATGATTAGGCAAAACCTAATTTAGAGAGTTGTATTGATGATTTTATTGATTATATTTCCGTAAAAATACACATTTGTTACGATCGTGATTCATATTTTGATCATCAGAACAGATGACTTTGACTTGCATACTTGCATATTACAAAAACATAAGAAAACACACTGTATACCCGTAGAGGTCCACACAGGGCTGCCTGGTAAATCGACTGCGTGTATATTGTTCTAGCCCCTAAGGTCTTGGCAGGTGTTGGTCTTCGATTTTACGTTTTAGTTTATTTGTAATTTTGTGAAACAGATGCAATTTGTTGTGGTTACTTACCTGCATGTTCCCAATCACTTATATTTAATGGGTTCATCAACTATATTAAGTAGGTACGTGTATATGTAACCTATTTGAACACTCTCTTCTAAAAAACTACATGAGTAGGTACATGACACATGAAATGAAAGATGGCTTACTTTATGCCAAATAAAAATATAAGCTATTCCAGTTCAAACAATCAAAATAAACTTGAATACTATCCAGTAGTCGTGAGGTCACTTCCTTCATATTATAATGACGATGAATAAGTAACGAAATAATAACAGAAGCCACTAAGAGCTGTTTCAATCATCGGATAACTTTATTCGAGGAATAATTTTGAAATTTTGACAGTTATTTCACGCAAAAACGGTCAAACGTCAATTTTATTCGTCGAATAAAAGTTATCTGGCGATGGAAAAATCAGCTCTAAGCTCTTTTTCAATCGACAGATAATTTTTATTCGTGGAACAAAATTGACCTCTGACAGATTTTGTATCGAAGAACTGTCAAAAATTCTAAATTATTCCTCGGATAAAATTATTTGGCGTTGGAAAAATCAGCCCTAAGTCAATGAAACACCAGACACGTGTGAGCTATCACTGCGACCCAACCAAATACGGAATAATCATGAATTATTAAGTAGTCATTAGACTAACCGACCAAAACAAATCAAGTTCCAGGTACCTATACCTAAGCAGTTGTTTTCCCGGAAAATCGTTAACCGAGAAACATCTGGGCGATGGGAAGTGGAAGTAGCAGCCCTATCCCGGGATACGGAGGAGGGGAGAGTCGGGTCAATGGGTCGCGCTACACGTGAGAAGCACAATTACACATAGCTTTTGTTTATAATGGCGGCGTAATTAACTCCGGCCGCTCAGTCAAAGGAACGATGGGGAGGTGCGGGGAAAAGTATTTGAAATCATATCGAATTTATTAGGACACGATTTGTGGTATTTAGTCGGATCGATTGACGGTTTTTGAAGGGGTTAGATGTACTACATAGTTACACAGGGTGGCAGAAACATGGACCCGCATCCTGTTACAATGAATCCAGTACATAAGATACGGTAATTGCGAACCCACTAGCGTTGAATTTTTTCGTCGGTTATTTTAAAAAAATCTGCTGTTCCATACATTTTGACCTCGTAGGTATTGCATTTTTCAATGAAACAGCAGATTTTGTTTTTGTCTAGAATCAAGTGCTGAATTATGCTTACTTACAGTTTGCGCGTCCCTGCCATTTCTCTCTATCTAGTTCAAGTTGATTGATAACATCGTTGTCTACCTGGTACCTAACTACCCATTTTTTCTAAAATTACATCAATATGTAGATATAGCTACAGGTTCTAACAAGACCCTTCACGAAGCCGTTATCTACGCGTTCTATACATTCATCAAACTAGCTAACTTTGTGCAAAAATAATTGCTGGGAAACGACTTTAGTTTTTGATGTGAAAATTCGCTTTTCACGGTGGTGCGCAACGTAACGCACGCAAAACATTGTGCTTATGGGTGCATGCAACGGTGCAGGCATCGTGGGAGTGTAGGTATATAGTTGAGTTATAACATTTAAAATTTATTTCCGAAAAATAACATCAATAAAAGCAATTTGACCTTCAACTTACCCAAACAGGTACGGTCCAGTACAAAAAAAAATTACGACGGGAATAACAAGTGTCTTTCGGCTTCGCTAAGGATATTTTGACAGCCGTTATAGATTCTACTTTTTCCACTTAGTCAAAATTCGTTCGTGTTGGTCTATCTAACTAGGTATCGCATAGCAGGCACTAAACTATCTTGGCGTAGCAAGACAGCTAAAAACAATGTGAAATTATAATAAGTTTCCCATAAACCAAATTCCAATATTTCACAATTCATTTTTATAAACTTAAAACTACATTATTCAAGAAACAGAACTGCCTTGCGAAAGACAGCTGCAAGCAATAGGCACTGCGTCAGAATGACGTCTATGTTCTATTGCTACGACAATTATGCTATTATTTCTATTAAAAGGTACATGCGAAGCCTCCTCGTGGCGTCATCGATTGGTACCGATGGGCCGATGCAACACTAATATTGATTCCATTAAAAAATCATAAACAAATGACGACAGCCGCGGCTGAACCCACGCGAACTGTGTCGTTTAAATTTAGAATGAAGGATCAATAGAAAAAGTTAGTGTCACCGATAAAAAATGCAGCAGTGTCGTCATAGATATTCTGTGGTATTGTCATAAGGTTCTGTGTTTAGACGTTTTTCATTGGTATGACGTCATTCTGGTCGGTAAATAGATGATTGTTTTTAAAGACTTTTATAAAAATAATACTAGTTAGGCAGAGCATCAATCCAAAGCGAAAAGGCCCTAGACGCTAGTTTTTCTTTTGTGTTTTGACCATAAATGTTATATAGGTAATTATTTTTAAAATTTCTTTGACATATTTCGGATCCATGAGATCCCTAATCCGGACATTTGAAAGGCGTACAAGGGGCCAACCCACACAGAGTCCCATTACGCTTGAAATGAGGCACCAACAGACGACTATCCCTGTAGACCCTGTATGCAAGTGCACCCAAGGATAACCTCCGGTTGGTGCAAGACTATTCCAGGATATGGAAAGAAAGATTATTATTATAAAAAGTCATACAATTAATTCGGACTGATGACATTTAGGAGCGCCATCAGTAACAGTCTCTGTGAAATGACTCTTCCAGACATCTTAATCGACATCATAATTGCTTATCTCCATTCGATGTTGAGTAAACCCTCCGCATTTTGTATCTCCTTGGCCTCGCGTCTCGCGGCGACGGCGCGCGGAAAACTAAGCCTCGCTTGTCGGTTCCTCACTATTGGGGATTATTTTAACCTACCTATATATCAATGTATTCATTTCTCAATCCTAACTTTCCAGCGTGGTGCAATGGCGGTGCGGTGATGGCGGATGGGGGCGCGGGCGCGGTTGCGGAGGGGGCGGGCGAGTCCGCGGCACGGGGCGCTGCACTCGAGCGCGCGTATGTGCACGATGTCTACGAGCAAGCGGGCGATGACGGCGACGAGAGCACGCGAGCGCCCGCGCCTGGGGTGCAGGCCTTCCTCTCGGAGCTCGAGCCCGGCGCCCTTGTGTGTGATGTCGGTCAGTATCCCTAACTTATTACAACACTGGCTTATCCCCGCAGCTTCACCCGCGTGTAGGTCGGAAATTATCACATTGGGAATATACTACCTGGATAAAAAAGTACAGGTCATGGTATACCTGTGTACCAAACATCGAAATTTGTTCAGGTCGTCAACATCCATCGGTTTCTTCCTTAACTTCAACTATATCCGACGATCCTGCATACTTATCTCTTTTATTGACTGTACCAAAATCCGATCAGCCGTTATGGCGTGAAAGATAACAGACAAATAAACACGAGTGCCTTTCGCATTTAGTATGGATAAGAGCAGAAGACTCAAGTAGGTAGTCGATATAGCCCACATAATATACGTCCCGTTTATACCGGAAACAAAGTTGCTCAACATTTTTTCAGCAACATTTTACGTATTGAGGGAATCAATGTTGCTGGCCACATGGAAGGTTTCAATACTGCTGGGAACATATTGGTAAGATTTACTCGTAAACAAAAGAGCACCTCGGAACATCAAATGTTATGAGAAACAATTGTTGCTCAAAATTGTTACCGTTGTATACCTACGGGCGGAAGTGGCAAAAGACCTGTCATATTAGCTGCAGGACCGATGACCTTTGAGAAAGACGTTTTCTTAAGTGGAGACTGAATTGACTGACTGACTGGAAACTTTTCTTAAGTGGAGAGAGAAGGCTGAGCAGCTGTGACGTATGTGATTTAAGTTTCGTATGTCTGACAAAAAGACGCGGTTGCCCCATCCGTGTTGTAGCAAGATAAACTATGAACTTGATGCTCAGTGAAGTAAAAAACATAATCAGCGCAGGGCTTATTCAGGAATTTCTAATTAAAAAGTCCAAAAAAAGAAGTACAAACTGAAATATGTATTGCATCTCAATCAAAATGATCCATTCAACCAGAATTCTGTGATGTAACAGCAGCATTCCGAATACTATGAAATGGAAAATCCGATAATTACTGGAAATCCTATTGCATCGCCAAAACGCCCACCTGTTCCCAACAGCAATATACATACATCAAAAAGCCTTTGCTTCAGTGGCTTGAATATTCCGAGAATTATCTGTACTGGTATTATAAAAAGAGAGAGCGAAGTGTTGTTTGTGAGTTTGTGTATATGTGGAGGGTAATCTCCGGACCCACAGCTCCTATTTCAAAACTTCTTTCACCATTTGAAAGGTACATTATTCCAGATATGCTAAGTATATTACAGGGTCATCACAACTGTAAGCACACACTGACAAACAACAACACACAAACTGCATTCCTGCGTTGAAATTTTCTTCGGTTATTAAAAAAAATTGCTGTTCCATACATTTTGACCGCATAGGTTTTGCACTTTTCTATGAAACAGCAGATTTTTTTTTGTTACCAAAGAAAAATTTCTGCGCCAAGGAGTCTAGAATCATGTGTTGAATTAACGGTAACAATAGGATGCTCGTCGATGTCCGTCCACCCTGTATACAAAAACTTACTTGAAAATACTAATGAAATACTATCTTGAATTCATGCAAGCCTAGTAGATAGATAGATAGATTAAATGTTTATTCAGTGCAACAAAAGACACAATACAGGTATTAAAAAACATTAAAAACAGGTGAAAGAAAAAAAACAAAGATTAAAAAGATAAATTGATCCATAGACACCTAGCTCATGTTGTACATCTATATCGGTTGATCATACTGGGCGGTGTGTCTCATGGTTGCACCAAATGGGAGACCAGCTCAGCATATGCCAGGTACAATACCTGACGCTGTATTCTGCTGAATCCCGTTAGTACTTTTTGTTAGGTTACTGCTCAGAACTGGTGCATAACGTGTCGTAAACAGAATACCGTCTTCACATGTAAATTGCACCCGTGCGAAGCCGGGGCGGGCCGTTAGGTATTTATATTATAAGAAGCTACAGTTTGCCCACACTACTTTGTAAGTTTAATATCAGCACACCATAATTAGTAATATTGCCTCAGGTAAATAGGCTTAAATGCAAGGAATAGGTACATGTAATGTAAATGCATGTTGTAAGCGTGATGGAAAATATTCTGAAGATAATATTTAGTAGAAACACTGTTTAGTTATAGTAGGTACTCGGATATCAGGTAGGCACTAAGTTAAGGTTAAAGGGGACACCAAAGGAAAGGTCGTTCTACGGATTTCAATAATACATTATATTATCCTTTTATTTTATTTATATATTGGAAGGTGTGTTTACTAATACTTCGTGAGGGTGCTTGCACAAAGAATCGGGTTCTCGGTAAAGACAAGTCGGTACCGATCGGTGCGGGTGAAATAGTCCCACATAAAGAAACAGGTAAAAAACATGTAACCGTTTCCTTCCGAAGATCAACATACAGAGACCTGTACCGGGAGTCAGGACTGAAAACCCGCTTCTTTATGTAAGCACCCTTAGACGTGTGATCCCAAGGCTCAAAGATTAGGGTTTTAGAGAAAGTTCGGCTATGTGGAACGTCTGTCGCCCCTTTTTTTTTTTTTTTTTTTTTTTGTGGATGGGAAATCATCAAATGACTCCTCCCGCTCTGGGTGGAGCGGAAGGGAGTGTCAGACTCTTACTGACTAAAACCCACCCGTGTTCCTTCCTTAGCCCTTTATGTTCCGGGCCAGCGGTAACCCTTTCGGACAATCCCGCTGACCCGGCAGGCTTCGGCCCTAAGGGGCCCCTCCTCGATGCTGACATCTCTTTGAGGCGCGCGTGGAACACGTACGCGCCGTCCGGCACGGGCCTGGTCCTGATCGGGCGGTGAGCTACCCATTACTCTCCGCCCGCAGGCCCGCGCCTACGGTGGCCGGGAGTCGTCACGCGGCTCCCGACGCCCGGAGCGTCTCCCGCGGCGGCTGGGACGGGAGGCTCTCTCCCTGAGCCGTTCCGCCACCTCCTTCGCTAGCATGACTGCTTCGCAGAAGGAGGTGACTGCCTCCCACTCCCTCTCGCCCCGGACCATGGCTTGCACCAGGGCCGGACGCGAGAGGTCGCCGTCGCTGCCAATCGCCTCTACGAGGACACGGCGGTGCTCCGCCCAAGCGGGGCAGACCTCCACCGTGTGCTCCACCGTGTCCTCTGGGCGATCCTGGCAATGGTGACACCCGGGCGTTTCCTCCCGCCTGATGATGTGCAGGAACCTCCCGAAGCTTCCGTGTCCGGTGAGGACCTGCGTCAGGCGAAAGGTGAGGGAGCCGTGGCGCCTCTCTAGCCACTCCTCAAAGAGGGGTCTTATCGCCGCTATCGCGGCGTGCCCTGCGCTGGGTTGCGACAGTCGCTCTTTCCATGCCGCCATGAGATCGCGCCGGAGATCCGTCCGCTCCGCAGCGATTTGCCGCGGAAGCGGATCCTCCCCCCGGCGTAGTGCCTCCGCGCGCCACTCATACAGGCGCGCGAGGACTATCGCCTCCAGATCCCATGGCGGCAGTCCGGCAAGGAGGCTTGCCGCCTCGCCAGAGATCGTGCGGTAGCCCCGGATAGCCCTTATGGCTACCACCTTCTGGGGCGCGTTCAGGTAGTGGGCGGCTCGCCGCCGCAGTGAACGCGCCCACACCGGGGCCCCGTATATGGCCATGGACCGCACGACCCCCGCGTAAAGCCTCCGGCAGGAGGCGTTTGGCCCCCCCAGGTTGGGCAAGAGCCGCTTGAAGGCGGCCCCAGCCCGTTCCAGTTTGGGGGCCAAACGTCGGAAATGCTCCACGAAGTTCCACCGGCTGTCAAGGACGAGACCCAGGTATTTCATCGTCATCCCGACGCCGATGTGAACCCCTCCTACCGTTAGTTGGGATCCCGATGGCGGCGCGTTCCGGGGCCCATGAAATGACATGGCCTCGGACTTGTGCAATGCCACCTCGAGACCCAACTGCCGGATCCTCTCCACGACTATCGCAACCCCGCGTGTCATCGCGTCGGCCGCCGCCTGATGCGACCTCCCCTGCGCCAGGACCAGCGTGTCGTCAGCGTAGCAAACCACGCTGACGCCATCAGGGAGGTCGGCGCGCAGCACCCAGTCGTACCCGATGTTCCACAGAGGCGGCCCCAGGACCGATCCCTGTGGGACACCGCACGACATCTCTCGCCGGTTCCACTCCCCATCGCGACCGGGGTAGCTGACGGCTCTTTCCGTCAGATACGCCTCGACTATTCGACGGAGGTAGGGCGGCACCCGGTGATACCGGAGTGCCTCCACAATGGTGCTCCAGGGCAGGGTGTTAAACGCGTTGGCGATGTCGAGTGACACCGCCACGACGACCCCACCCCGGGACACCGCGTCCCCCGTCGTGAGGGCTCTCACGCGCATGATGGCGTCCACCGTCGAGCGCCCCTTGCGGAAACCGAACTGGCTGTCCGCAAGATCCGGCCCCGTCCTCACCAGGTGCCCGACGAGGCGGCCCGCAATCACTCTCTCAAAGAGCTTGCCGACCTCGTCGAGCAACACGATGGGCCGGAATGCGGACGGAGAGTCCGCAGGGCGCCCTGGCTTCCGAATGAGGACCAGCTTCCCCGTCTTCCAACGGCGTGGAAACTGGCCTCTCTCCAAACATGCGCTTAAGAACGCCTCCAGTCGAGGCCCGAGAGCCCCCGAGGCCAGGACCCAGGCTTTACCTGGCAAGCCGTCGGGTCCTGGGGCGGTATTTTTGGCCTTCAGCCTTCCTACCGCCGCTCTCAGTTCTACCCCGGTCACAGCAGGGATGTCGTCGTCGTCCGCGTGGTCCGCTTCGGGCACCGCAATTGGCGGAGCCATGGGCGGGGGAGTGTGCTCCCCCCGTGAAGGGAACAGAGCGCTCACCACCTCCTCCACCAGCTGGGGGCGGAGACTCTGCGTCAGCGGGGGGGCCCAGGTGCGGAGTTTATTCCGCACCATTTTATAAGGGCGCCCCCACGGATCTCTGTTCAGAGTCTCCACCATCTCCTCGCGGGCCACATCCTTGGCCCGCTGGACAGCCTCTTGGAGGGCGGTCTTCGCCGCTCTGTACCCCTCGTACAGCTCCGCCTCCGTGGCTTCCGCATCCGGAGGGCGAATGCGGAGCCTGCGGTGCCTGGTGTAAAGGTGTCGCGCATCGACGCACGCCTTGCGTAGTGTCTCCACCTCCTGCGACCACCAGTACACCTGACGTCGGGCGCATCCTGGCCGGACTCGGGGCATTGCCACGTCACAGATCTCGGACATGGCCTCCCGGAACCACTCCGCCTCATCGTCGATGTTGGCAGGCCTGTCCGGTGATGACACCCAGGCCTGCACGATCGAGGCTTCCAGGAGGAGCTCCCGGTCCAGCTGCTTCAGCGCCCACCGCGGACCACTCGGGGCCTGTTGGACCAGCGCGCTAGAGGTCTGGGCGGAGACGTCGAACCGGATATACCGGTGATCGGAGTAGGTCTCCACCCCCTCCATGACGCGCCAGTCAATGACGCGTTGTGACAGAGCGGGGCTGCCGAACGAGATGTCCACCACGGACTCACCCCGCATCCGCACACACGTGGGAACAGAACCCCGATTTAGGACGACCAGGCCTGTTTCCAGAGCCCAGTCCTCCACCATCCTGCCCCGCACATCCGTGTAACGGGAACCCCAGGCCAAATTCTTGGCATTGAAGTCCCCGAGCACTAGCACGGGGAAGGGATGGTTTCTGGCGACGACGACACTCAACTCTGTTAAAGAGTTGTGGAACTCGGCGAGAGTTCGGTTCGGAGAGAAGTACACCCCCACTACTACTATCTCTCCGAACCGTGCTGCTACGCACCCCTGTCCCTTCGTGACGCATTCGAGGGACGGGGTGCCGGCGGCGGCCGACGAAAGTATGGCCACTGAGCCGCTCAGGTCCTCCACCCAGTCATCCCTGGGCGGGACAAAGTACGGCTCAGCGACCACGGCGATGTTAATCGACCACTGCGCCACGCTCTGGAGCAACAGGTCCTGAGCGCAGGCGCAGTGGTTGATGTTCGCCTGGAGGAGGCGTAGGGGAGCCATTACTCCTCCATTTCAGCCCCCTCCCGGGCCCCTTGTGAGGGCCCCTCGACGATGGCGGCGGCGGCAGCGGCGGCAGCGGCGGTGGTGGTGGCGGCGGCGGCGGTGGTGGTGGCGGCGGCGGCGGCGGCGGTGGTGGCGGCGGCAGCAGCGGCGTTGTTGGCGGCGGCAGCGGCGGCGGCGACGGTGGTGGTGGCGACGGTGGCGGAGGGCCTGCCTTTCCTCCTGGTTCCGGCGGGTGGAGCGCAGGACTTGCTCCCCGCCCGGTGATCGGCCGGCTTGCCAGCAGCCGCACATGCAAAGCAGTGCGGCGCGGCGTTACACGAGCCGGCCTTATGTCCGGGCTGACCGCAGCGGAAGCACAGTGTGCTGCGGTCCACCTCCGAGGTGCACTGGATGCCAACGTGGTGTCCCACAAGGCATCGGTAGCACCTCAGAGGCTTGGGTTCCAGCAGTTTAACCTGCGCTGAGACCCAGCCCACCAGAAGCCTTCGGCCCTCCACAATTGTTTTGGCCGCCGTCACGGGGCAGCTTACCGTTACGGTTCGCATCCCCGCGAAGTCAGGACGTATGGTGCCCGCCTTCACCTGCTCGGCCAGACACCCGCCCGTCCTAACGACGGCGGCCACCACCTCTTCCTCCGTAACGGAGTCATCCAGGCCCAAGATGCGCATGTCCGCGCACTTGACGGGCCTGGAGACCCGAGCCTCGTCCGCATCGAGGGACGCCCTTAACTTCTCAGCTAGGGCGTCAGCGGTGGGGCCACTTGTCGCACCGGGGATCTCCAGCATGCGGGCGCCAGTGGCGGTCACCCTGTGCCGGAGGCCCCCGGTGATCCCCAGCTCCCGGAGGTCCACCGTCTCCCTTGCCTTCGAGAGCACGTCACGGTACGTGACGCCCCTTTTGACCGCGTCCGGCTGTAGTGTTATTACTACAGCCGCGGTCTTCGGGGCGCGGAGCCTAGCCGCGACGGCTCTCTCCTTGCGGCGCCGCCTCTGCGCCTTTTTTCTGGCCGCCTTGGCCGCCTTCTTCTTCTCCCCGACCACCTGCCATTCGGCGTCGGTCGTGGGAGGAGTGGGAGGGTTTTGGGGGCGGGGCGTTGGCTCTGGGGCCTTCACCTCCCGTGCCGGTCTGCCCCTCTTCCGGGCCTGCGCCGGGGTGTTGCCGGTAGGCGCCGGGGCCCCGCCAGCCGGCGCCGAGGCTCCTCCAGCCGACACCGGTTTGACCGACGCCGGTTTGGCCGACGCCGGTTTGGCCGACGCCGGTTTGGCCGACGCCGTTTTGGCCGGCGCCGGTTTGGCCGACGCCGGCTTAGCCGGCGCCTGGGCCCGGCCGGACGGCCCGGGTTTAGGGGCGGCAGCTGCCGTAGCGGCCGCGTAAGTGGCCGCCTTCGGCCCCGGGGCCGTCCCGCCCGCCAGAGGGGGGCGCAGGACTATGCCCTCCAGGACGGAGAACCGCGCCTGGAAGGCCGCCAACTCCTGTCGAACCAGGCTGAGGACCTGGTTCTCTACTGGGACGGGCTGGCTCGGCGTCTTCGCCTGCGCGCCCCCGGTGACCCGCAGGCCGGCCAGGTCTGCCCGGAGCCTCCCATTCTCCTTTTGGAGATGCTCCATGGCAGCCGTAAGGCGGGCGACCTCCGCCCGCAGTTCAGCCACCTCGCCGGCCGAGGGGCCGGTGTAGTTGGCCGCCTCCGCTGCCGCCATGATGGAGGCCGTCGCCGAGACTACGGCCTTGTTCTTAGAAGCTTGGAGCTTCTTCAATGCCACGTCTCGGATCGCGGCCTCCACGACCGCCGCAAACCTGCGCTTGCAGTCCGCCTCGAGTTCAGGGCCACTGGCCTCCCCCGCCTCGTCGCTTGAGGGCCCAGAAGCGACCGCGCGACCGGTCTCCCCCTCCTTTGTGGGCTCCTCCGCTCTTTCGGCCGCCTCGCGGGCAGTGAGCCCCCTCCCCTTGCCTCGCTCTCGGACTCCACCCCGCCTACTGGTGGGGATCTTCCGAGCCGAGGCCAGCTCTCCGTCGGAGGACGACCCCTGGCTGTCCTCTGACCTTGGCCGCTTGCTGTACTTCTTCGCAGCGGCCACCTCCTTGGCACGACAGGGGCTCCCTGAGCCTCCCGTGCTCGCGCCTCCAGATGCGGCATCGGACTCCGACCCCGCATCACTCCTCACCTCTTCTGTTGGTTTTTTTGTATTATTATTTATTTCCATATTTGTTCCCACGAGTATATTTCATGTTGTACTGGCTCAAAAAATATCGGTTCGCACTAGCGACTAAATCAAGCTACCCATTAGCCAAGCTTACAACCTCCCTCACGGTGCGCCGCCGCTTGGAGATTTGGGGAATTTTTTATAGAGGTTAATCTTCCTCGCGGTCCGGGCGGTTAAGCCAAGACCCTCGACCCCCTTCAACAGCCAGAGACATGACCATAACTGTCTCCAGGGCTACGAGATTAGCGGTGGCAGGAGGGTTGCCCCTCCTGCCTGCCCGGCGGCAGGGTAAGTGCACACCGGGCCCACTATGACCCCCCACAATTGTCGCTCTGCTACTCAGAGCGATCTGTGTGGGGCGATCCTCCTGGCAGAACATTAGCATGCGGACAGCGAAATCCCACTGGGAAATAATCCCAATGGGAAATCGCTGCCCGCACCCCAGGATGCACCGGCCCGAACACTGGTCTTCCCCCCGGACGTATCCAGAAAGGAACCCCAGTCCCCGGGCACACGTGGAGGTTTTCTGCCCTGACACCCCGTCTGTCGCCCCTGTCACTCATATTATTACATGTGTGACAGGGTCCTATACCCGAATTGCTTCAGCGTGGCAATAGCGGTCATTGCTCTTTCCCGTAAATAGAGATATAAGGGAAAGAGCAATGGCCGCCGATAGTTTATTGTTTCGGTTTCTACGGAGTGCCGTAGGAACCGAAACAATAAACTATATTACGGTTTTTAACCGATTTCAAAATAAGGAATAGGTTCTCAGTTCGTTGGAATCTTCTATTTTTTTTTTTTATGTATATTCCCCGATTACTCGAAGACGGCTAGACCGATTTAAAAAAAATATTTTTAGTTTGAAAGGGTATATTTTCCAGGTGGTCCCATTGTCATCAGGTCAGGATCTGATGATGGAATCCTGGAGAAATCGAAGGGACTGTTTGAATATTATAGGCACACCTATAGCGACTTGGATATTTTTTATAGTAACTGGTGCTTTTGCTCTCGGAAAGCAGCATTTGGTGAAGTGGAACTGATGATGAAGACCACAGATGGCCACCGGAACTACTCAATAATAAGTATTTCACGGGTTGTGTTTCGATTACTTTAATATGGCTGCTAAGCAATTTATGGTCGTCACAATGCGAATGGTGAAATGGAGCTGAAGGTGAAACTCCAGGAGAACTTCTCAACAATTAACGTCCCTGCATCGGGAAAAGCAATATTTTGTTAAAGGCGATGAGCAAGTTGACATTAGGCTATTCTATCTTAGATAAGTTATAAACAGACCCACTAAAAAGCGAGAAATAAAAACTTTTTAAGAAAAATAAACCGACTCCAAAAAATATACTACAAAGTGAAATATAACTTTAATTTTGGAAGAAGGTGTCTTTGGATCTGTATTTTAGTTTTTGAAATTAAAGTTATTTAGGTACTTACTTAAATCACTGTATTGTTTTTTTTTGGAAGTAGGTTAAATTTTTGTTTTTTCGTTAAAGGAACATGTTAAAGATCACAATAGTTATTAATTCAGGCTGTTAACCGACTTTCAGTTTATGAAATAAATAATGCTCGAAAATTTAGGTGGGTCAATGACCGCTATTAAGCAATTCGGGTATAGCATGAACACGCTAAATAAACGCACTTTCGCGCGTGAAATAAACGTAACATGATGTCGAACAATTATTTAGTCGAAATTACTTACAACCTAATTCACTCTTAGGCGATTGGCATACTGCACCGCATTACGCAACGGGACGCAGATAACGTGTCCGGCGCGTGATTTTATACATACAAAACAAAAACGCGCTTCCGTGCGGGGAATTTGGCTCCATTTCACGTACGCCGCTGCGTTATGCGGTGCAGTGTGCCAATCGCCTTATAGAGTTTTGTGTTCTTACGCACCAAGCACCCATAAGATATGAATGTAGTCTTAAAATTAATTAAATATTAAGCGCGAAACGACTACCTTAAATTTTAAAATCTTCTACTCCGCGAGTTCACGCTAGGCTTAGGTCCACTGGTCTGCCTAAAACTCCACGTGCCTTCACTGTATCAATAATAACTTGCAAGTACTTAGGTAAGGCTCCCGAGACTTTGATTGATGGCATACAGCAAACTAGCTAGACTGGGCTTACAAAATATTATGAATTTTGGTGTTAAATCTTTTATCCGTTACCCAGTAAATGCAGTAATAAATCCATTTATACAAAGGTGCGTCAGCTAATTGCTATAGCTTCATCTTCATCATCATTATCCACCACTGCTGACCATAGGCTTCTCTTGTCAAGTGACTGTTTGGGCCAACTAGGTCTGAAATACTGTCGTGCCAGCGACACGAACAAGAAGAACTGGGGCCCTAAGAAGGCCACTTTGGCAGAATCATAAAAGGATATAATAAGATGCAAGCAGGCATATGGCAGCATGCAAGTGCAAACAAGCATGCAACATGCAAGCAGGCATGCAACATGCAGCAAGCATTGTTCCTGTCACGGTTCCAGCGCTGCGGGGTTTGGGCGGCCCAAACCTAATGATAGGCAAGTGAACGTTTAAACTTGCTTACCAACTAGTACTTTTACCAATTTAATGTAGTCAAATATTTCAGTACGTATAACATATTTTACGCAAAATAAAATAAGCCAAATATCTAACAAAAAAAAATATATAATAATTATCAAATATCTTCGGGGCCAAATATTTATATTTCTATCTGCCTATGATTTCAATTGGCCCTGTTAAATATGATATGAGGTAAAGATATTTGTATTCTCATTCGCTCGCTCTTGCATCCACTGTCGACGGAGCCCCGCTTGGCGGGGCTCCTATTTTTGTGAAAAGGATTTAAAGTAACCTAACAAAACCGAACCTCGGGGTGCCCTTCGCTCGCTCTTGCATCCTACATCGCCTATCGACCGACCGCAACCATGCAATGTAATTAAAAAACTAATTATGTAAGTAAAACCATGTAATTCCAAAAAAAAAAATTTCTCCATAATTTTTTTTTTTCTTAACAAATAATTTGACTAAATGTTTAATGTCTAAAGATTGTTTGCTGTAATAAATCATTTGATTAAAGACTTTAATGACATTATCCTTGAAATATAAAAATTTGACCAAATGAAAATGTCCGTACTAAAATCGTTCCAAATATTGCATTGTGTAGCGAAAATAGACGGAAAGAAACACTTTTCGCTAACTAATACGTTTAATTTGTCTTTAAAAATCCAAATCTTGATTATAAAAAAAGAAAATAATATAGGTACAGGTAAAAAATGATGACAAAATAATTTGGGAATCTGTGACGTGAAAATTGGAAGGAATACCTAGGGATTGTACCAAAAAAATTAAAATTTGAAAACGCGACGAATTTAAAACGTGATTGCAATCAATTCTAATCCGTACGCGTGCTTAAAAAGGTCCGCAAAAATAGGTAAGGTATCACACCCGCCGTATTTCAGTTAAAATAAAAAAAATCAAACTATCTACAACATACAAGGTAATACAAGAATAGGGGAGAAATAAAAATATCTGTTTAAAGCAGGCTCCTGTCCGTTGGCGAACACGACCAGCAAATCTGGCTCAGCACGGCCTTGCTCTTCCGTAGGTATCGCTACCTACGAATCGGCTGATGCTCCGGGGAATTTCAGGATGGAAAACTTATTGGCAAGCGACTGGGTGCCGGGGTGGAGCCGAGTGTATCGGCTTGCTCTTGAGTTCGGGCCTTAATCAATGAATAAGGAAAAGAACTTATTTTCCATCAGCAGTGGAGACTCTTTTAAAAAACGTCTTCTAGCGAGGAACCAAGATAATACAAAAACACCTTCAGATAAATAAAAATCACGAGATTTAGGCGTTCAGATCGAGAAGAAAAAAATATAATCTTTCACGTCAACAGATTTCTTTCAAGTCAAGTTTTGCACCATAAAAAATGCCATCTGACGAATCAACGATTCGTAATATGAAAAAAACTAAGTAATACATGGCCTGTATTAAAAACGAGGTTGAATATCAACTCCAAGGAGGCTTGATGACCAAAAAAAAAATAATGCAGGATTTGTTAATGCTGCAATTGGTATAAAAAAGGTTGCTATGTTTGGAAATTTTCTCTAAAAATATGTCAAATATTTTTAGAGAATGCATATAGCAAAAAAGACGTCGGTCAAAAGTTTTCGGTAAAATGAAATTCAAGCAAAAAAAAATCGGAAAAGTGATCGGTTCCCGGATTTTTCAGTTGTTTTTTATTTTTGTCTGTGTTCAAATACCAATCAATCCGAATCCAATCCCAATCTCTTTGATTACACCTGCGTAGTGCAGCGAAAAAAAGAAAAACACGGACTGTCTTCGCCATACTATGATTAATAATGTTATCCTTTTATGATTCTGCCAAAGTGGGCTTTTTAGGCTCCCAGATATATAAAAACGTATTTAAACACTTATGGACATTTGACACAATAATTTATGTAGGTACCTAAGTAGGTATTGGAACAGCCAGCAGGAAAAACGTTACTAGCTATAACGTGACGTAGATTTTAATAATCATGCTAGGGGGTTCCCCTAGCATGATTATTAAAATCTACGTCACGTTCACCGACAAACAGAATTTCAGATAACTAATCAGTCTATATATACTCAATACTTCCCGTGGGTGTCGTAAAAGGCGACTAAGGGGCGTACCGGAAAATGGGCAGCGTCGTTCTCTATGCATTCCACCACCATACCATACTGCGATCGCCAACCTGCCTGCCAAGCGTGGCGGTTATGGCAACCCCCCCCCCCCCGTTTGGGGGAGGCCTATGTCCAGCCGTGGACGTCTTTCGGCTGATGATGATGAATCAGTCTATCAACTCGCTTTAGATCATTCCAGAAAGAATCTATAAAATTGTGACGAAATAAAAAATATCCTATGAAATCGTTAAGGAAATGTCACGGGGTGAACAGAAAGTTCGTCTAAGTAGGTATAGTCGTGGTCTAACCACGTGACAACCTGCAGCGTTTACAAACACGTGCCAATAAATAGGTAAGTTAAAAATTCTGATACTATCTAAAAACACATTTCTGTGCCGAATTATTGAGTAGCTTCTCTAAGTAACTAATTATTACAATAAGTCATTTTGGACGATGTTTGTTTTTTAACTTTTGAGAAACCCAGATAAGAAATCAATTAAGTACTACAAGATAAATTATTTCACTATTTTACAATAAAGGAAATTCTAGTTTAATTCCAACAACAATTTATTTTTGTTTCATTATCTCAAAACCCTAAATACCCAAACTAAAAACGTACTCTCAAATACCTAGAACCTACCTAGTTTCATACAAAATGATGTCTAAACTCCCCCACAGAATTAAAATGATTTATATTTCTTCTTAGATAATATTCCCACCTACGTAGGTGTATCGCGTAGGAATGAAAATCTATCCAAGCGTTATTTTAACCTTTACAACTGAAATAAACTCTTGCAAACCGATTTCATAAATTAAAATATTCATCAAAAAATATTTTTATAGGTTAATACGTGTACCTATTAAATATAAGCCCACGTTGAACGGAGAAGGTCTTTTAAAATAATAATATGTCTTCAATGTATAATAGATACCTAGGTATGTCTCATTATTTGAGGAATCAGTAGATATATTATCTATTACCAGAGAAAGTTCTGGCTGTAGATATTCAGTATTTTTAAATGAATGTAATTACCGATCTACTTAATTATTATGTTTGAGCCGTTTGGGGTTGAAACACTAGGCTAGGACCTTGGGGTCCGAGTCCTCATCGTATACGGGTCATCGCCAAGCGGTTGATTGACTCTCAAAGTGACCAGAGGGCTGGCCTATTTTTAGCCCAAAGAATCAGCATTGCCATCCAAAGTGGAAGGTAATGCTGCAAGCCTTTTGGACACTTATCCCATTGGCAGCGATGTGAACGAATTTTTGATGCCCAAATAGCTCCTCCCTTTTCTTTTATTTTTAATTATATGCTTACTTTTATATAATATATATATATATATAGATATCCCTTTACGGTAAATGTTGATCTGACGCGACTTTACACGAGTACTTTGTTGATCCAAAAATGCATGTTGATCCGGCGCCTTTTGTGGATCCAATATGCATTTCTGGTAACTAATGTGGCTCCGACCGGATCAACATCAACACTCATGGGACTGCTTACTAGCGTTCGCCAAAGTTGATCCAATATACAAATCCACCTTATTAATGTTGATCCGATTTAAATGAGCCAATCAGAGCACAGCAAACGATCGGATTGGCTGAAAGCAGCCGCGACGTTGCCGTTTCGTATCTTTGGCCGTACAGGCCCACCCCTGGGTGCTTCACCGCCCGCGTGCAAAACTGACAATGCCGCCCCGTCTTTACCCTACTAGGGTACTAGGCTTTTAGAGAAGAATTTGATGTTGGTTAAGTTGTTATGAAAGTGCATAAAAAGAAACGGCCATGTGCGTGTCGGACCACGCACAATGAAGGGTTACAGGGGAATACCCTCTTAGAGATTACCTATCTAAGGGCCAATTTTTCAATAATTAGATAACTTTACCTGAAGAATAAATGTGACGTTATGACAGATTGTCCAAACAAAAACTGTCACAATGAAAAACTTATTCGTCGGATAAAAGTTAACTGGCGATTGAAAAGCTGGCCCTAAGTGGTTTGAACCTGCAAACGTTTGCGTTAATGTTCCATATAGAACAATGTGTTCAATAAGGAGATTTCTATGTTTGCCGCCCCCTTGAAAGTGCCCTTGAAGCCCTTGTGCGGCTCCGCATTCGCCCTCCGGATGCAGAAGCCATGGAGGCGGAGCTGTACGAGGGGTACAGAGCGACGAAGACCGCCCTCCAAGAGGCCATCCAGCTGGCCAAGGATGTGGCCCGCGAGGAGATGGTGGAGACTCTGAACAGAGATCCGTGGGGGCGCCCTTATAAAATGGTGCGGAATAAACGCCGCACCTGGGCCCCCCCGCTGACGCAGTCTCCGCCCCCAGCTGGTGGAGTAGGTGGTGAGCGCTCTGTTCCCTTCACGGGGGAGCACACTCCCCCGCCCATGGCTCCGCCAATTGCGGTGCCCGAAGAGGACCACGCGGATGACGACGACATCCCTGCAGTGACCGGGGTAGAACTGAGAGCGGCGGTAGGAAGGCTGAAGGCCAAAAATACCGCCCCAGGACCCGACGGCTTGCCAGGTAAAGCCTGGGTCCTGGCCTCGAGGGCTCTCGGCCCTCGACTGGAGGCGTTCTTAAGCGCATGTTTGGAGAGAGGCCAGTTTCCACTCCGTTGGAAGACGGGGAAGCTGGTCCTCATTCGGAAGCCAGGGCGCCCTGCGGACTCTTCGTCCGCATACTAGCCCATCGTGCTGCAAGCTCTTTGAGAGAGTGATTGCGGGCCGCCTCGTCGGGCACCTGGTGAGGACGGGGCCGGATCTTGCGGACAGCCAGTTTGGCATCCGCAAGGGGCGCTCGACGGTAGACGCCATCATGCGCGTGAGAGCCCTTACGACGGGGGACGCGGTTTTCCGGGGTGGGGTCGTCGTGGCGGTGCCTAACCTGAGGGGGCCAAACGCCTCCTGCCGGAGGCTTTGTGCGCTCCATGGCCCTATACGGGGCCTCGGTGTGGGCGCGTTCACTGCGGCGGCGACCCGCCCACTACCTGAACGCGCTCCAAAAGGTGGTAGCCGTAAGGCTTATCCGTGGCTACCGCACGATCTCGGACGAGGCGGTAAGCCTCCTTGCCGGACTGCCGCCATGGGATCTGGAGGCAATAGTCCTCGCGCGCCTGCATGAGTGGCGCGCGGAGACACTACGCCGGGGGGAAACTCCGCTTCCCCGGCAAATCGCTGCGGAGCGGACGGATCTCCGGCGCGATCTCATGGCGGCATGGAACCTACCGCCTGACGCAGGTCCTCACCGGACACGGAAGTTTCGGGATGTTCCTGCACATCATCAGGCGGGAAGAAACGCCCGGGTGTCACCATTGCCAGGATCGCCCAGAGGACACGGTGGAGCACACGCTGGAGGTCTGCCCCGCTTGGGCGGAGCACCGTCGTGTCCTCGTAGAGGCGATCGGCAGCGGCGGCGACCTCTCGCGTCCGGCCCTTGTGCAAGCCATGGTCCGGGGCGAGAGGGAGTGGGAGGCAGTCACCTCCTTCTGCGAAGAAGTTATGCTAGCGAAAGAGGTGGCGGGACGGCTCAGGGAGAGAGCCTCCCGTCCCAGCTGCCGCGGGAGGCGCTCCGGGCGTTGGGAGCCGCGTGACGACTCCCGGCCACCGTAGGCGCGGGCCTGCGGGCGGTCAGCATCGAGGAGGGGCCCCCTTAGGGCCGAAGCCTGCCGTGTCAGCGGGATTGTCCGAAAGGGTTACCATAAAGGGCTAAGGAAGGAACACGGGTGGGTTTTAGTAAGAGTCTGACACTCCCTTCCACTCCACCCAATACAATGGTTCTTGTAGTAACGAAACGGCCAAGCCATATGTATATTTTGACTAAGGTGTAGAGTTGTTTAAATTTCAGGAGTAAAAGTCCATACTTAACAGTATTTTTCACCTTACGCTCATGTGAATGTAGCGAAATGGCCAAGCCACATATTTTGACTAAGGAAATACTACTTAAACGAATAAAAACTTATTTAGAAAAAAAAAACAAACGACTTCCAAAAACACTATAAAGTGAAAAATAAATTTAATTTCGGAAGTCGGTGTCTTTGGATTTGTATTTTAGTTTTTTGCCACCGAAAAAAGTTTTTATTTTTCACTTTTTAGCGGGTCAGTTTGTAATTTATCTAAGTTATAATAGCCTAATATCACCTTTTACAAAATATTGATTTTCCCGATGCAGGGACGTTAATAGTTGAGGAGTTCTCCTAGTAAGAACCAGGAGAACTTGAGCGGATTGAGAAGTCACCATCAGCTCCACTTCACCATACGCATTGTTATGAGCATAAATTGCTTAACAGTTATATTAAAGTAATCGAATCGCAACCCGTGAAATATTTGTCATTGAGTAGTTCCGATGGCCTTTTGTGGTCTTCATCATCAGCTCCACTTTACAAAATCATAATTTCCGAGAGCAATTAATGCTCAAGTTACTTTAATAATAGACTTAGGCAAGAAAAATTTTGCTAAGGGCCAAGTTTATGTTACACTTAGTCGTGGAAAGACGCTGGATGGCATTGTATTATGCGACTTGGAACCTACCAAATTGCTAAATAGACCACATGACGAAAAGGCTTTGCGTGAAATGCAACGATTGAGGCTTTTATAAATCATCATCAGCCTATTGCAGTTCACTGCTGGACGTAG
Source organism: Mesoligia furuncula (assembly GCA_916614155.1). Taxonomy (NCBI): domain Eukaryota; kingdom Metazoa; phylum Arthropoda; class Insecta; order Lepidoptera; family Noctuidae; genus Mesoligia; species Mesoligia furuncula. The sequence continues at coordinate 16,268,292 of OU744791.1, read as the reverse complement.
ACCTCCCCAAGTTTGCGCCAACGTTCACGGTCCTCCGCTTCTCTCATCCAGCCACTACCGGCAACCTTTGTTAGGATAATTATACAGAAGAAAAACTCGCAAAAGTATTTCACTTTAAGAAGTATTTATTAGTTTTAGACTAGATGCTGATAATCCTGGCTGCAGCATCAGGCCAGACTTATGTCAACATTGCATTGAACTTAAAATTTAGTCCTGTTTAAAATGAGCCCAAACACGACTACGGTGCTGTAATTTCAAGGTTTGTACTTTTTCTGATGCTCCTGGCTTCAGCATCAGGTCTCTTTGTACTTCGGTGTTCCTCATTAACAGAACGTTTATCCACACATCGAGCCCTTTTCAATAAGCCTAAACACGATATATCTGCTGTTAGTTGTCGAGGAGTTAGGTACTCAGCAGACTATCCTGACTGCAGCATCAGGTCATAACTTGATGATTATAAGACCAAATGTGGCAAATACCCTATCAAACATCAAAACAATTTACTAAAACAGTCCTTGCCTGTTCGAGTAACTTCTTACTGTTAAGGAGTTGTACCTTCCATCATCAGCCCAGCTACCTGAGATGGTGACAACCATACGCAAATACACAAGATCCTTCATAAATTATGCGAAAAACAATAAGTGAGCTTATAAAATTTGAGGGTTGCCCTCGATTTCTCTAAGATCCCATCATCAGATCCTAACTTGGTGACAGTGGGACCACCTCAGAACTATCTACTTTCGAACAAAAAATAATTTTGAAAATCCGTCGAGAATTGGCGGAGTATTCGATGAACAAACATACAAAAAAAAAAAACACACACATCCGAACATAGTACCTCCTCCTTCTTGTGAAGTCGGTAAAAATACGACGAAATAGTCTACTGGGTTCTCTGTCACTCGCAGAACGCGACGTTGCCGCTTTGTGTTCGAGTACCTATTCGTCAATTTTGGCTCCGGATCAACTTAGTCCAAGTAAATGTCGCATATAAGTTAAATATACTCTGGATCTAAGAAATCATATTCAGTATGATTTTTTCGACCGTTGATGGATCAACAAATGTTGGTCAAATCGCAAACGAGTATGTTGAAAACCTGTAAGTGCAGATCCACCGACGTCAGACGCGCATCAAGGACGGATCAAAGTATATCAGTTTGCGCGACGCGGAGCTGAGTAAACACGTAAAATAGGCGGATCAACAGTTGTTCTAACTTCTCACTGGACCAACATTTACCGTAAAAGGTTGATTATATATATATATATGACGGACAAGGTGTAGTGTGTCTCGTTAATTATCAGCCATATTTTAACTATGTGTGGGCTACTGTGTGGGTAGTGTTGGTTTTCGCGCAATAGAAAAACCGTTTACTGTTCAAATTACACTAATTTTATAAAGGCGAAAGTTTGTGAGTGTGTGTGTGTGTGTTTATATGTTTGTTACTTCTGCACGCTCAAACGACTAGACTAAATTTGATAAAATTTTGTATGGAGGTAGTTGACATCCTGGATTAACATATAGGCTACTTTTTATCCCGATATTCCCACGGCATCGACACTTACGCGGGTGAAACCGCGTGGCGCAGCTAGTCAGATTATAATTTTAGGAACAGTTTAATCACACTAGCATATTACACACTGTAGGTACACGACACAACCAGATACGGAACGCGGGACAGTTTCTGAGCACATATTGTTCGTACGATGTCCAATGTCCAAGCGAGCTTCACGCTCCACATCGTTCTGGTTCTCACAGAGCATCTGTTTCTGTCGAGCTGTCGTCGACACCCCACGAACTCAGGCTAGGCGCTGTCAAGCGCCACCAGATGACGCTAGCGTTCCGAATAGTCAAATAAATGACCGGATGAGACTTATATATGTTACCGGCCAAACCCGGTTTTAGGATGAACTAGTTTCGCCTAGGCCAAACCAGTTCTCACTACACGGGTTACATGGTTGTGATCGGTCGATAGGCGACGTAGGATGCAAGAGCGAGCGAAGGGCACCCCGAGGTTCGCTTTTATTAGGTTACTTTAAACCCTTTACACAGAAATAGGTGCCCCGCGAAGCGGGGCTCCGTCGACATTGGATGCAAGAGCGAGCGAAGAACTGGTTTGGCCTAGGCGAAACTAGTTCATTTTAAAATCGGGTTTGGCCGATAACATATAATTATATATTAGTGATAGCTTGTAAATTGTAATTAAGATTTTTTGTGTAAAATGACTGATTAAAATTCCGTTATCAATGAAAACATTATCCGAACCTACTTGACGAGTTTATTATCTCAATAATGTCTTCGACCCCAAAAATTGCTACAAAAACCTAATAACGACTGATTTAATCCAGCTTAGTAGAAACTATTACTACGAGCAAAAAATACCAATATGGATAGGTATAATTATCTTTTCCACCAGGATTTGTAGCTTGACGGCTAATAAATCCCTAGAGCAAACTGTTGTAGTACCAGTCATGTACCTACCATACATAGCACACGCGCGATCAGCACTTTTCTTTACGACAGTCAAAAAATCTATCAACTTAGCCTATCACAGTCTACTGCTGGACATAGGCCTCTCTCTGACTGTGCCACAAAACCCTGTCCTCCACCTTCTTAGTCTGTCCCAGCCACCGATGGCCGGTGGAGCAGACAAGTCGACGACTTTTTCGTTGCCTTGCACAAATAGGCATGACGAATGATTTTCAAATCCTCTTCCGTAATGTACGTACACAATTACTAATTACGAAAACACCTATATTTCGGTAATAAACTAAAGTTTAACGAAGTTTGAAGCCATTTTTCTAATATTTTTTCAATAGGGCGCGAAAACAGCTCACAGTGTCATGGCGTCGGATCTGACGTTACGCCTAGGTAAACATCAAATGTTGTTAGTATACTATCTATAGTGTACTCTGTGAACCACAATGATGTGTACATAGGCGTGACGTCATGCGCTGTGATTGGTGTTTCAGTCAAAATGGCCGACTGCAGTATTTTAATCTTTTATTTTAGTGAAATTCCGATTAATCTCAAGTTTTTAAATTAAACTAAATCACTGTTTTAAATCCTTTTAATTTGTGTTTTCCCCTAACATCTTTAAATTTTTGATTATTTGATACTGTCGTCACGCCTATTATTTTAGTACACGATCAGCGTTCATAGTAAGCTGTACTCGTTCCCACAACATTCATTTAGTTGCGTGGTAGTTAAACTATTCACTAACCCTAATCTTTGGCTATCCGTGAGTAATCATTCAAGTCATTCAAGGTGTGTGCGACCCATGCAGCAGAGCATAAAAATGCCTCTAATCTATGTACGAGTATTGATGCCGTTACCATGGCCACTATGGGTCAGTATAAGACCCTAACGCCCTCAGTAGAAGATAATAATCCCACTATCACACTAATATTATAAAGGCGAAAGTTTGTGAGTGTGTGTGTGGGGGTGTGTTTATATGTTTGTTACTTCTTCACGCTCAAACGGCTTCACCAATTTTGATAAAATTTAGTATGGAGGTAGCTGACACCCTGGATTAACATATAGGCTACTTTTTATTCCGATATTCCCACGGGATCGAAACTTATGCGGGAGAAACCGCGGGGCGCAGCTAGTATTAACTATAATTATTTGTCTCCAGGTTGCGGCAACGGCAAATACCTGAGCGTAAATCCGTCCGTGTACACAGTAGGAGGAGACCGGTGTACCCGGCTCACTGCGCAGGCGCGCCATCACAATAATGAGGTCAGTTGCCGTCAAATAATTCATGGCTTGAATCATTCTGCATTAAGGCATCCCTCTTCATCAACAGCAGACTTGACTCGAATCATTTTACTGTTGGACAACACAAAATCACTCACAATTTAGCTCGGATATTTTCCTCTTTCTAAGCGATAGAGTAGAGCAGTGGTGGCCTAGTGGTAATGACCGCGACTTAGGAGTTGCAGTTGGTAGGTTCGAACCCAGACAGGCGCTTTACTTTGTGTAAGTTATTTCATCACCACTGCTCTCAAAACGGTGAAGGAAAACATCGTGAGGAAACCGGAATGTCCTAGAACCAAACATTCGAAAACATGTGACATCTACTGGACAAAACATGTGGATTACGGCCCACTCCCTCTCACCGAGAGGAGGCCTGTGTCCTAGCAATGGGAACATTATAGGCTGATTATGAAGCAATAGAGTCTGGTCTCTATTTGTTATTTCCTTCCCAGAATACGTATGCACTTACCCTTAACAGTAGCTTGAAATCCGTATCTTGTTCGTCATCATCTTCCACAGCCCAAACTCAACTCAGCTCCACGCTACTATGCCAGTCTCCCCCAAGGCTTACCCGAGCCTACAAATTGGGCTAGTTAAACTAGCAATGAGTTTTAAGCCAATATAACAGAAGCTTCTAACATATCTGCTAAACCCTCCAGGTGGTTGCATGCGACAATCTATGCCTGCCGTTCCGCGATGAGTCGTTCGACGCAGTGCTGTCGATCGCCGTGGTCCACCACTTCGCCACGGTGGAGCGGCGGGCGATGGCGTTGCGGGAACTAGCCCGAGTCACTAGGATAGGTGGCAGACTACTCCTCACAGTATGGGCCATGGAGCATGAGGGACGCAACTTCCATTCACAGGTAAATGGCTAAAAGCTACTTTATTAGAAGAATCTATAACATTAATGAACAAATTTCTAGTTCATGTAGGACCAACAGCAATAACATACCCTCGTGGACCTACTGGTATGACAAAATAGGACCACGAGAAAATATACCATGTGTTATCTTATGATAGTGACTTTTTTCCGTAAGCAAAATACACGCATTGACGGGGAGTTGCGGACACCAGCTCGTATTACCTATGATAGTGATTTAATGTTTATCTTTAATTTTCAGGATGTATTGATCCCTTGGCATCGACCAGTCACACTATGCCCACCAACGCCTGCCCCAAGATTCCTTTCAGTCGACCAAGACCAGTAAGTGTTTCAATGACTTCAACAATATTAACTGTTTACATATTTATGTTTCAGTATCTAAGAAATATTTTGCCTTTTACAGCAATGGTGAACACTGGAAAAGCCGAGATGGTTCTCCAGGATCATCATCCCTTTCATCACCCAACGAAACCTGCTACTCCTTTGTGAGAAGAGCTCTACAGCGGCTAGCGGGGCGAAGGTCGTTCCTCCCGTCGTGGAGTATTGGTGCACGGGTACCACAACGACCCTGCCTGCGCCCTGAACCACCCGCCGCTGATCTACCCATAGAACTAAGACGCCTAGATGAAGCTCTTCCTCCGAGATTATTAACACAAACTTCTGACGCTTCAACAATAAAGTCGCGAAGTTTAACAGACATTGCTGACATTGAAAGGCGTGCATTAGTTCGATCACGATCTAGTCTACCCAGTCTGGGCGGCGAAGAGACTGAACCACCGCCCCCAGCAGCTCCAATACCAGAAGTTAATGAGCCTCGAAAGAAGCCCCGACTTGTAAAGCAAAAGAAATCGATAAACGAGGATGACGCAGAAGAGGATCTAGACAAACCCACGGATATGAAGAGCATGGTAGAAGAAATGCCTAATTTCAAAATACACACCCCTAGGTTACAGTCAAGTAAAAGACCTGGCGTATTTAAGCAAACTTCTCTTAACGAGGAATTAATGTCTGTTGAGCGGTTAAGGGAAAAGGAAAGGTTAAGAAAAAATATACAGAAGCAAGCTTCACTAAACGAAGAGTACCTTTATCGCAGACCAGGAGTTTTAGACTCTATTCGCGACTCAATATTTTCCACCTCCGCAACCACTGGCAAGAAGTTCCAATCACTGAAAAACGGCCTCACTAGTAAGTTCAAAACGTCTACAACGAATATAGATAAAGTAACCGTGTTCGTGAGAATGCTCCAGGGCTGGAAGAGTCACGGACCGGCACCAGAAGTTCCTACTACGCCGAGCGACAATAATACCGGAAGTGAAAAAAGTTATATTGAAAGGAGGCATTCCAAGGAGGATGGATCAGACTCTTCAAAAGACAGCAGCCTTCAAAGTGATACTAGTGTTGACTCGGAAGACAGTTTCGCATCTGTGATATATGTTCCAAAAGCTGATGGCTCGAGTGATCCTCTTTCGCCAACACCTCTGTCCCCCGGACCCACTTCACCCAGACTAAAAGTATCTTCCGTTCCCACGTCACCTAGAATGAAGAGTTCGCCAGGATTACCGTCTCCAAGGATCAAGCAAGCTTTTCCTTTGATAAGACCACCAGCCTCACCAAACTCGGTTACAGCACCAACAACAGTGAATAAAATTTTAGTGGCTCAATATAGCTTAAAAAACTACACGACAACCACTTCAGTAGCCACAGTTCCATTAAAGCCTCAATCTAAAAGTCAGCCTAACTCTCCACCTAAATCTGAATCTGATGACACAACAACAATAATGATGAAACCTGAACCTCTACCAATCCTAAATAGCAATATATCCATTGATGTATTCGAAGAGGTAGATCCTATACCACCAATAAAAGAAGAAGAAGAAGAACCTCTAACGACCGACGTAACTAAAGAATTAATCGCGGAAATAAATAAAGACATTGAAGAAATACACAAATTAACAGCTGAAACTAATCAATACCAACCCCGTGTTGTATTGCAAGATGTTAAGCCCTATCCAAAAATAACATTACAAACTGTGGCAGAGCTACCCGAAATACCGCAGTTCAAGCCAAAAGAATCATCAAATAAACCAACAACAGACACATTAGATTCTAGATCGGCTGATCGGAAGCGAAAAGATAGGATACGACAGATTAAAGAAATGTTGAACAAGGGTATTCCATCTGGCAGTGTAAGTAGAAGACCTCCCTTCCCAATAGTTCGGGGAACGAGAAATGCCGAGCCAATAGTGAAGAGTCGGCCAACACTCATGTCTCTGGAATTGTTCAATCCTGCCACAGATGACATGGATAGTGACTCTAGCGGTGTTTCGTCGCCAGATTCAGTTGATAGCGTTATAAGCGTCGTGACAGACGAACTACGGAAAACAGCTGCTGAAAAAGGTACGTGTTTAATAAATCGATATCGTAGTTGTCATTAAAAAAATACAGTTTTACCTATCTCATAGTCAATGTTTCGGGGATGAACATATTTATTATGTTTGACCTCGTGACATAATATGACGTGGTTATAATGACAAGTAGGTACTTAATTTCTGTGTGTTTGTTGCAGAACTAACAAATCCGACAACATCAGAGGCGAAGAAAGGAAAAAAGGATGATGACAAAAAAGAAGTCGAAGAAAAGGATCAATCGACGTCAGAAAAAACTCCACTTCTCCCAGCAATTGTGCCTCAAACCCTGATCGAGGCTGCAGCTGAAGTTGCACATTCTCTAGATGAAACCTGTGAAACTGTCATTCAAAGTAGCCCTAGATCAAAAAGGAAAAATCTTGAAAAACTGGAAAGTGCTGAGGCTATGGCCATCGTACAAGGAACTTCTAGCAGCAGCAGTAGTAGTAACTGGAGCCTAAATAAACTATCACCCGGAGATTTAAGGATATTAGAATCAAGATCCCAATCCCACACCAGTTCCAGTGGAAGCTCTTCCAGTTTGGAACGACTTTCGCCTGGAAGAAGATCCAAAGACCGCTCGCCAAAGCTAGGTAGTACCAGTAATTCTACTTGGAGCTTAAACAGGCTATCTCCAAACAGGCCCGAAGGTCGGTCACTGGATGAAAATCTCAGTAAAACCCACAGGAGCCCAACTAGGTTACCATACGATTCGATTTCAATATCCAGCACAGATTCAGATAAATCTATATCAAAATCTGAAAGCTTTAACAGAATACAAGCTAACGAGCCACTTGTGACGTGCAAGTCGGACATGATAGCTACTGAAGAAGAATGGCCGGATCAACAAGATCGAAGTCAACATCTAACCGAATTCGCAGAAAAACTAAGCGAAAAATTACTGCAAGAAATTGATCAATACTCAAAGCGTATCAATGAAGAAGACTTCGACTTGCCGAGTAGCAGCAGTAGCGAAAAGAGTATATCATTGAGGCTAAAGCGAGAAGAAGAAGATAGAAACACACAGAAAATTTTAGATGAGTTGTCAGATAGTTTACAACACTTGGAGGATCCGTATATTCATAAAATAAGCACAGAAATGCAAGGCCTTAATAAGCTAAGTGCAGAACTCCTAGAAAGACACAAATACATAGCATCTTTGAATGAAGTGCAGGAAACTGATATAAGCAAGCTATTCCCTAAATGCATGTCAAAGACGAAAAGCAAGAAGAGATCAAAGGACGTCGATCCAATTATTAACAAATATAGAGAACTAAAGAAATCAATGAAAGTTTCTAGTGAAGAGGATATATACCTCAATAATTGTGCCAATATCCAATATACAGCAAAACCAGTTACTACAACTGAAAAATTACCGGACATTGACGCCAAAAACCCAGATGACGATAGTGCAATTTCATCAAGTAATGGTAATCCCGAAATTACCATCGACTCTGGTGCTTCATACGATACGAGCCAATCACTCGAAACTGGATACTCTTTAGAGTCCGAAATTAGTGTAGATTCATTATGTACCAGTACCGATAAGAGATCCTCTCTAAAAGTCGGACAATCTACGGATTCCAGTGATTTAGACAAAATGGAAATAAGTCCTGAATCTATAACTTCACGTTCTAGTGCCAGCACAGCTCCATTAAAGTCTGGTTTTTCAATCGAATCGAGTGATACATCGGCTGGTAGTGACTGGAGCCGGCGTGACAAGACTGGCAGCACGGCATCGCTCGGCTGCGCCAGCCTAGCTTCCTTGCCATCTTATAGCGAATGCTCCAAAGATAGGAAACTATTGGAGACACGCTCATCGTCGGAGGATACGGCTCCTGTCCCGGTTGTCCCACCGCCTCGTGCTTTCCCGCACGCCCCGCTGTTACCTTCATTGAGCGACGGCTCGGACAGTCTACCTTCGGAAGGCGGAGCGGTCACGTACCACCGGTACTACCACGTCTTCAAGCGAGGGGAACTCGATCAACTGATCGAGAAGTACGTGGAGAGTCTACACGTCGTGTCCTCGTACTACGACCAGGCCAGCTGGTGTGTTATAGCAGAAAAAGTTCAAGTATGGACCATTTAATGGACTTATAGTGTACTCACTCTTTGTCTAATGGCTGATACAAGGTTTCGTTGCTGGTATATTTAGGGGCTGATGATAATTATTATTCTGGTTCATATTCTATAATCTTATGAAATAGTGAAGATTATGACCATTAAATAATGAACATAGGACACTAATAAGTGCAGTGTTTACATTCAAGTGACCTTCATACAAACTCGTAAGTGAGTGTTAAGGACATTTACACGTGGAATGCGGTTCTTATAAAATGTGTTAACCCTATGCGAAAATGCCAAAAGCAAAGCTTTTGTTTTTTAATAATATATTCTAGTCACTCTATAAAAGTTTACTAGTTGTTATTTCTAATATAATCTTAATAATTTTGTTGCCCATCGCGGAGCGTGGCTTAACGGGAGTTATTGATCTATCAGTTACTAGGGGTTACATTACTCGTATGTCTGTCTGCACGGACATATTGGTAATGTATCCATGTCTAAGTGAACAGTGTCCATTTGAATAACTCTTGGTTAAAACTACGTTTGGCACAACGGGCATTAGTATTCGATGCGATAATAGAATTCGCATGAATGAAAACTAAGAGCTTTAAATAGTGAAAAAAATTAAATATAATATATTATATACTTCAGTGGCTCAATATTATATAAGCTATTCATAGCTTATTTACTCTGACGTTTATGTATACCTACAGAAAATTGTAACGTTATTCTCACATACTTATAGGTATAATGAATTAGACCATACTCCAAGACCAAAATAATTAGGTACAATGAAAATATTCAGATTAATTATAATCGTTCTATGACAATAACAGAGCCGTAGCAATGACGTCATAAAAAATGTTTTAGTTTCCCGACACATCATGCATACATTTTTATTCCCACTAATATTTCGGTTTTGGATTATGGTTGACTTTTTTTATTTAAAATTTTATCGTATAAATAGTCTGGTGTTATGAAAATGTACTTTATTTATTTATTTGATGATTATTAACGAGCTGGCCTCTCATACAAATTGTATAATTTCGTGTATGGATCCACCATACCATCTTGTCACCGATGTCGCAGCATTTATACATTTCATACTAAATTTGGACCATTTAGTAACATTAGAGGTTTTAGTCGTGGTAGTAGCATAATGAAAGTCCCCTTGCCTACTTGTATAATACTTGAGAGTACAAATACATGCATAAATTGTTTGTTCAATACTCAGAACCTACTGTTAGTGTACTTTTCAAAGTCTACGCTTCTCTATGGTATCCAGATTTTATCTCTATATTGCTGTGCAAATTCATTACTTTAATTTTAACCAATCAGAAAAATATAATTAGATGAAGATAACGATATATTTATTTTCGAGCGTTTTTGCTTGGTTCTTATTTATACATTCCGTTTTACAAAGCAGGTATTCTCTTTAATGATAGGTATCTAAGTTGAGCATTTTTTATCTGATCAATTATCATATACATCATATACTATGCATACTTTTAATTAACAAAAAAGATAAAAAAGATACCAATCGAATTTTGTGCCATCTAATATTATGCATGAATTCTTTACAAACTTAGTTCTACATAAACCTCAATTTTTATTGGCTGGGTCAAAACTTCCTGAGCTTTCTTTTAAAAACTCATTATAACATTTATTATAAGTGAAAATAACGAATTTTAAATTTCATTTTATCAACGTATTAGTTAATAAGTATTTACTTAGATAAGTTTATAAAATATATATGTACCGTGCAGTTACAGGATCATTCATTACTTACATAATTATAACCAACTAGAACATTATATAACCACCAACATTTTCTCATCAGGATAGACATAAGCGATAGACTGATCATGAAAATGCGTTTCCTTTTACTGAATAAAAGCCAAAAACAAATTGCCCATGAAGCATCATCTTTCAATCATAATATTATGGCTAATATTTTTAAAAGGAGCACATTTTTATGGTAATTATTATATGAAAGGAACGAGCAATGGCCACGGAACCAACTGAAAACCTTTTATTTGTATAAATATTTCAAATGGAACAAAAGATATGGCGGCATTGCTTACACGGTAATTTTAATGTTGGAAAGTATTCGGTATTGTACTGTAAATAATCGCTATAAGTATATAAAGCTATTAGAAATTAATTATGTTATCAAGAAATCAAAGTGAGATTAAAATTAATATTATAGTTATAGTAAATATAAAACAATGAACACACGGCTGAGTATTTAATATTTTCTAAAATTAAATGAATCTCAAACAGACTTTTAGGGAAAATATTAAATGTACAGATGTCCCATTGTCACTAGAAATGTACGCATTAGATAAATACTGGACTGTAGCGGTTAGGAGATATACCTATATATAAAATGCACAACCGTTACTGTACCTATTAATTTAATATCTTTATGTAAGTCTTCATTATAAGTCAGTGACTGTCGACCACGTAAGTGACACTTGCAGTTTATTAAAGTGGAAACTAAAAACAAAAAAATAAGTTTGTTTATCTCCAAAATATCTAGTTGGAGAAACCAGTACTTTTTTTTCTTATAAAAACCTACTTATTTATAAATATAGGTACCTACAACTTTCCACAAATACATCAGACATTCAGAATACATGAAATAAACTTGTAAATACATTCTGAATCTGTCAGTCTGACCAATGCTAATTTACTACACTGCAACGGTCACTTCACAAAACCAATAAGCACATTCCATTTAAAGTAATCAATTATAAAAATACAATTTTATATTACTTGTGTAAAATAATTTCGAGCATTAAGTCTGTCCGATGGACATTAAATTGATTTTATTCGAAGTTGTGAAGTTTTTGACGCATATCAGTGCTGTTTAAGTATGTAAGGGAAGTATAATTTTTTCCTATTTTTGTAAATTAAATTGCTTGATACAATTATTTCGTGAATTATGCAGGGTGTCGCTGTCACAAAAAAATGGGATGTCTAACAATTATTTAATGCAGTTGCACGTAGACAAATATAGAATTATTATGTAGGTACTTTATTCTCCAAGTGACCAAAACTGACACCAAGCAAATATATCCGTATTTGTTACTTTACGAGAGCCTTCAGTTATATCTTTATCGAGTAATAAATAACAATAAATCTGCATTAACGCGTAATATATAGTAAGTGTATGTACCTATTCCTTTTCATCCCTTATATTCCGAATTCTATCTTATGTACATACATATTCATATAAAGTGTATTTCATATTGGCTTAATCTGTGATATATAATAGAAATTGGCACAAACCCACATTATTTGAAAATTATTTACAAAACGAGGAAAAGTACACGTAATACTATGGAGACGTATTTTGCTGATGAATTTTGACATTTCGTTTTACCGTTTTATGTGATATTAATTTTATGACCGCATGATATTCGGTAGAGAAATATTCGTCTGATTTTTATCATTGGCAAGAAGTATTAAGTATTTATATTACAAAATAAACAACGCATATTGTTAATATTTACTTAAAATATATGGATAGCACATAGAACAGTGTTATTTATACATCGACATCGATTTACGAAAGTATGAGTTGCGCTTTTCAGAAAAACTGTGTTCCAAAAAGTTCTAAATAACTGTTTAAAATAGTAGATATCGATGAGATATCCAAACGGAGTTGCGATATATGAAATTTGGAACATTATATTGCCATTTAACTTGGCATATTTGTACAAATACTCACGTTATTTCGCTAATACAAAATAAACTTTATTCCAATTCGAATAAGGCGTATTTTACATTGGCCAAATAAGCGAACATTTGTTCAAATACACCAAGTGAAGTGCCATCAGGTATTGGGAACAGCGCTGCTGGTACCAACGTTGGTTAATGTCGTTGTCGTCATAGATTTTTTTATCATACCTAACCTCGCTACACTACGCTGCACTCGTAAAATATTATCAATAGTATAATGCTCATGCTGATATCTTCATATCAAACATGTACTGTGTAGATGGAGCTACGAAATATGCAAATATTAATTTTTTTTTATGGCTAGCAACTCGCGGTAGAGATGTGGCCAAGTTCTACAACTTTCATTGTGGATTTGTTAAATAATATTCTTTGTATTTTAATTTAAAACAAAATAATAGGTACTGTCAACCACAAATATCATAATGGCTATACTTTCTTGAACCAAAAGACCGCCAATATTATGTAATTTAACACCAAATAGTAGATATATTTGTTTGCATGTGGCAACACTTTGTTTGTATTGCCATCATGTTAAAGTTTTTTTAATTGTTCAGGTTGTTTATTTCGTCGCTCCAACTACACGATTACGTAGCCAGTTAAGTCCCAGTTTTTAATACGAATCATTGATACTGTTCGCCCTGTTACGAATACGAGCAGTGTTATATTAATTGTAATGAAAAATACAGTAATACATTGTAAGCTTATGTCGTACTGTATCTATACATTATACTAGGTGACAACCTTCACAATAAAATGAAGACTTCAATATTTAGTTTGTTTTATTGTTAATGCCTGATACCCTAAAGCTACGGTTTCCTAAAAGAGCGGTGACGTCATTGAAACATTAAGTAAGTATGTCAAGTATGTGTGTTTTCCTGGAGAGCGTATTTGAAGTCATACTCCGTTGACAAAACATTAAATCGCTAGATTTACACTCACTGTACTTAGTCACGCGAAAAAGCGTCCATTGCCGCTCAACTTAAAGAAATTCAATTGTGCATCATTAGCCACAGTTGAGCTAATACTGAGAAGAGTGAGCTCACACATTATTAATAGCTTTCCCATGACAATCAAGTCACTGCGTCATTGTGTGTCGGAGGTGTCACACCAAAACAGAAACGCGACTATCTTTTGACGCGGTAGGGTGAATCTAACGATTTAAATCTTTGTCGCTGCCATCAGTTTCATGACAGCCGTACACTGCGGCTGATATGTGGCGTCCACCGCTCTTCTAGGACACCGTACTTTACGGCCGTATACTCAAACGCAACTCCATATATCACTGTCACGGTGTACGTAAGTAGCGACGACTTATGTACGCACTGATTGTACGAAAACCCTATACAATTTGAGGTCAGCTAGAACTGGAAATGTATAGCTTGATGTATAGACGTGTGTACCTACAGGTATAAAGCGTAGATATTAGAAAAATTCAAAAAGATCAAACTTGGTTAAATAAAATTGATTTATTTACTTATGTTACAAATAAATACAAACCAAATAATACACGCATAAGCTATGTTTCTAACATAAAGAAGAAAAAATGCAAGGCATTTCTTTAGCTACCAGAGCTTATGAAAGAAAATGCGAAAACCGGACTATAAGGCTCTTTCCACACATTTCGACACAGCCTGAACATGTGTAGAGGGCCTAATGACGAGATTTCGAGATGTAAAACAATCAACTTTGCTTAATTACGGCGAATGCATCAAATATAATATCCTTAAAACAAATTAGTTTAGTTTAATACAAAAGTATTAGAGAGTTTTGACTAAATCTTATAAAATCGTCTCTTATCAGTATATTATTATATATGAATATCTTATTCTATCTACAAAGCCTGAAAAGTGGAAAATGCAACTCAGATCGTAAAATTACAATAATACCATTGGTTCAGGTTTCTTATGATCTCCATTGCATATCTGCTGCTGATGAGAAACTTGATCAAGCTTTTATAAACCGGCGGCAGTATAAAGGTGTTCTTCTGAAGGCGACCGCAACCAAAAAACCACAGCGGCAGCAAATCCGTAATGACAACATTGCCACCTGTTGCCGGTTTTATAGTTATACTAGCTTTTGCCCGCGGCTTCGCTCGCGTTAGGTATTATTAAAATAAAACATACATTTACATCCTCCATCATCCCTTATTTTATCCCCATCGGGGTTGAATTTATCAAAATCCTTTCTTAGGGGATGCCTACGCCATAGTAGCTATAAGCATGCGAAGTCTCAGCCCGATCGGTTTAAAATTGACAAAGTTTCATACAAACTTTCATCCCCTATTTTATCCCCTTGGGGGTAGAATTTATCAAAATCCTTTCTTAGCGGATGCCTACGTCATAACATCTACCTGCATGCCAAATTTCAGCCCGATCCCTCCAGTGGTTTGGGCTGTGCGTTGATAGATGACTATGTCAGTCAGTCACCTTTGAATTTTATATATTTATAGATAGAGGTATGAGGAACAGTGTGTAAAGTTCACTCATACTCTATAGAAAAGGGAGGATCCTCAGACCAGACCGGTGTTGTGTCTGGCGGGCAACTGCCCAATGACTCATATCGGGCTGTTGTATCTATGCTAGTTGCGCGGTAAATTCAGCTTGCGAGATGCAGGATTTTGTGTGACGTCAGCATAACGCGTTGTTCGCATGTGGCGTTGTAGATACCGCTACAGTTATATAGAAACCAGTCCGTGTCGCTGCGGTCTGTCATTGCGAGTCGGCGGCATCGCTGCTGCGGTCGCCTTCGTAAGAGCACCTTAACAATCGCTATAAACCAGTATATAAAGTCCGCAACAAAAATGTTGGCCGCTTAGTAGATTCAATTTAATTTCAATGATGAAACATTATATAGAATATGATACAAATAAATCATGATTATGATGGATTATGTGTTCTTGGAAGAATTACTCTAAAACCATGTGGGTTTTAGACAAATTTTTCATTTATAGTTTCAGTTCAGTTTGCGCTACACTTCACAATTTTTGTTGACTTTTTCCATAGTACTAGTCATTCTGAAATCAACTTAATTTACGCTGAGATAAAGTTGATATTTCTATATGGGTGAGAAAATTTTTTGAAATTTTTGACAGTTTATTTCCATATTAGAACTGTCCGATGTCAATTTTATTCCGCGGATAAAAGATATCTGACTTTGGTAAAATCAGCCCTAAGTGGAAATAACATCAATTTGGGAACAAGGATTTGAATATGGAATACATAGGCGTGAGTCGGCGAATTCCTGCGGTACAATACGACCGATGTATCTTGGCGAGCCCGAACTTTGCGCAGAAGGCTGCGCAATAACATTTTTTAGGAACCAAATGGTGATACGAGGCGAGTGCGAGTGAGAGAACATGCGCGAAAGTTCTTAGTGCCTATGTTCAGACTCGCCAAGTTACGTCGGTCGTATTGTACAGTCACGAGCACTAATATGTCAACACTTGGCAACTTTAAGTTTAACTTTACTTTGTCAACACTTGGCACTTGGCGATTTTTTCACGAAATAACGAATGCAACGTCGAAATACGACTCTTTACATAAACCTATGGGTTCGAAAATACTATGTTCCTAATAATATAAAATCTCATTCAAAAATATTTTTTTCACGAAATAACGAATGCAACGTCGAAATACGACTCTTAACATAAACCTATGGGTTCGAAAATACTATGTTCCTAATAATATAAAATTTCATTCAAAAATAAAGGAGAAAATCGCCTTTGAATAAAGCCAAGTGTATACATACTTATGCTCGTGACTGGACGCGCGACGGTCACAGTTAGTTCGCTAAAACTTGCAAATCAAAAATGGAAAAGGTGTAGGGAGAGCGTGTAGCGGCCGCTATAACCCGGTTCTTTAAAGAAAGGAATCTAAAATGGCGGTGCTTATCATGTTTTCTCGCTTGCACACTAGTGCCGTCTATACTCACACTCGCGCGTACCGTAGACAGAAAAAAAATAAGTCTTGATTTGCTTTCACGCTGCCTGTCTTGACGCGTTCAGTAATCCTTTTTACGAATTCCTTGTTATTAGTATTAGTTTTCTGTTATTTTTCCGTTGTTATGTTTGTTATTTTTTTATTTTTGACCTATCATTCCGAAAAAAAGTAGCTACTGTTTCCGATGAAAACAACAATAACGGTCTTATAATAATAGATGGCGCCACGTCTCTTTCAAATTTTCAACTTTAACGCGCGCGAAACCGCTGGCAGAAGCTAGTTTGAAATAAATACGGTCCGGTCATGATTTTATTATTTTGAATTTGAAAAAAATCTTCGACTTGAAATTGTATATGCTAACTGTACTATCTGTCAACGCAAGTACAAGCCGCCATTTAAGATTCCTTTCTTTAATGCATCGGCTTATAACTACACGAAGTAGGCAGCGAGTTGCGCCATCTTGTCCTTGGGCTGCTTGTTGCGGTGCTTGTTGCCGCGCGCGCGCCCGCCCCGCCCGCGCGGCAGGGGCGCTCGCGAGGCCACCGCGCGGTGCTTCTCCACCTGCGGGACAAATTTTAAAAGGGCCATTTAAAACTAGTGTAGTTCAAGTCTAATAATAGTAAAAAGGCTTGAAAATTCTCCATGACCATTGAAACCATTTGCCATTACCAGCCACAGATTACCTAGTTACCACCAAACAGGGTGGAGTGAATTGGGACAAAACTTTAAAATGAATTTTAGCGTTGAAATAATACCGAAATTGACACTTAATCGTTAATTATAATACAATAAACACATTAGACTCCTTTTTGGCAACAAACTATATTATTTCAATGTTAAAATCGCTTTTACAGTTTCGTCCCAATTCACCTCTGCATCCCTATTCACCCCGTTTGACTGTATTTTATTCAAAACAGTACTGTTTTCAGACTTTTATCATAAATTACTTATTTTTTGTGAGTCGCAATACAACTCAGTAAATCCGAACACTAAACATATATTTAAAACATAATTCTGTGTCTGTCATCACAAACGATTGATACAAACAGAACAATGTTTTATATACGTATAGTGCCAAAAGAATTTAGTGATTTGTGGACCTAAAACCAAAACTTTTTTTTAAAAATAATTAAATTGTTTGACATGAACGCTCACAGCAAACAGCCTTCTTACATACGAACCCTGTTGACCATTGCTGATCTCGCCTGTGTCTGCCGTACGAGAAGACGCAACTACAACAACACTAACCAGCGCACTAAAGGTGGGCTCGCAGTACAGACAGGCCGTCATCTCGGTGATGGCGGCGGGCAGGCGCGTGCGCTCGGCGCGGTACTCCACCGTCACCTGCTGCGCGCCGCACGCGCCGCACGCCTGCTCGCACACCGTCACGCGCGTCGCGTCCTCGAACACGTTTATTATTACGTCGCAGCTGAAATGAAAACGTGTCTTTTAGCGATAAGAACGCATTGTGGCACCTTAAGGATTTGTCACACTGGATGCGTTCTGCGGTCTGCGGCCAGGTCAAAGTGAACACAGCTCGCATCATGTATGAACAACACTTCACTTTGACCTGACCGCAGACCGCAGAACGCATCCAGTGTGACAATTCCTTTATGTAACTCTGAAAAGTTCAATTGTCATTTTATGATATGTAAAAACGAGTATTCTATCGATGGATTATGTTTATGTATTGTTATGTTATGATTATGGTCGGCAAGCCGATATCAGACGCTTCACTCGAGTGAAGGTTCGTGTTGTTTCATTTCACGTTCAGACGAAACCGGCAAAAGTATATAGGAATGAACGTTTATTTGCTCCTTTCCTTTCAGTTTTCGATCATTTGGTAGGCCGGTGAAAGATACCGAATGCCGAAATCCAACTTCGTTGGATCGTTTCACTAATAAATACATTTTTAACCTTTAAATCATTTTTTATTCAGACGTTTCCCTTCTAGTAAAAGATGATAATGAAAGGCAAAAATTAAGAAAAAAGTATAGCGTCTGATATCGGCTGTAGCCCGCATTCGGTTTTCATTTGTGTAGTGACGTCATACATACCGGTTACATGCCAGCTTCCACTTGGGCGCAGAGGGGTCCAGCACTAGTACTCCCGACTCGCACTCGACACAGCCCGACACGCCCGTCGAGTTCACGCCGTAAGGACACGTCGGGTGTGTGCATGAGTTGCAACCGAAACCCTTCTTCATGTCCCTATAAATAAAGGTGCATTTAGCATAACGATAAAAAAATGTGTTATCTTCAAATCGTTGCTTGAATGAATGTTTTTTCCCTTTTTCAAATAAGATTTTGAAAATGCAAGTACCTACTGTACTGTATTGAAAAAGTCATAAAAATATTAAAGTTACAGCGAAAACTAAACTCGCCACCATAGATTTTTTATGACAATTTTTCATCAATAACAACTGCTTTGTCTGCCGTAGCTCTGCACTTTTTAAGTTTATTAATTTATGTTGATGCGAGCTTTTATGTTAGCGGTGATAGATCACTAATCTTGACTCATTTACATCGAAAGCTTCCTTTAATATTCCCACTGCTGGGACTCGGGCTTTACTGTAGGAGAAATTTTGGCCGTCGTGGATAACACGCGGCATTTGTTTTAAGAACATGCTGATTTCCACCCAATTTCTTCGCCGTTCTTAGTTCCTGTAAATAATTACATACCTGAAAGGCGGATGGTTGTAGCAGTACGGACATAGCGGGAAGCTCTTGCCTTTGTTGCCCGAAGACCACGAGAGCAGCTCGAAGTCATCGAGCGGACACTTGAGCTCGCGGTATATGCGGACAGTGCCGTTCTGAGGTAGACCATAGGTGTCGTCGCAGTGAGAGCAATGGAGGCGGGCGGGTTTTGCCTGGAAGTAAAGTAGAAACTCAATTATTATTTTAAAAGATATTTATTCCAATCCGTAACAATTTTTAACCGACTTCTAAAAAAGAAGAGGTTCTCAATTCGGATGTTTATCTTAATTTTTTAAGTATGTTCGCATAACTCCGTCATATACAATGTGTTGATTTGCATCCTCGTCAAAGTTCAGGAGGTTGTCATAAAATACATAAATAATCAATTGAAGTACGTTATGGGGCAATAACTAGTAAGCGCTGCTTTTTTTTTGTTGTTGAAATTTAACAGTATTTCAGAATTACACCCTTAATTCAATACAAATAAAACAGAATCACCCGACTACGCACACAGCGACAATGCATGCAGCTGTTTTTCCCCGCGTAGCAATGACCCGACCGGTAGCAATAATTTTACCTAATTTTATTTCGAAAATCACCTACATTATTGTCATAAATTTCGCTTGATAATTAACTCATTTTTGAGCATCATTGGAATACGGAAATCTTACTAATGACAGTAATACTAGTGCGCCAAAGAAAAGTTCACTGACCTGTTATCAGATGATTAAATGATTTTGTTTTTATTTGTGGATTAAATTGGTTGATTTGAAACTTTCCTTCCTACATAACGGGCTTAGGGTCGGCAATAATACCTACCTTAGTTAGTGTACCGATCTACTAAGTCTAAAAATGATGTTTTCTACGTTTGATGAAATGGAAAGACGTGCTAGTTAAGTATAAGTACGTGGTGTACTTACTTTCAACTCTTAGGTAAACACTCGTCCATCCACAGGATGTTGGCGTCTTGGTGTTCCAGGAACCAGCGACCAAAATGTAACCCGCACAGCATTATCACCTGGGTGAATGTCTTGTGCCCGATCGGGATACATTTCCACGAACATCCGGATGGCTCCACGTAGGCTGTCTCCACTGATGGCGACCATCTCCACCAACTCGGCATTTGAGTAATTGTCCGTCATCACACTTTGTAACTACGTCTCGATGTACGGAAATTCGCAAAGCGCACTTGCGAAAACTTCGGCGAGTTCAAACACACTGTCGGCGCCGGCGCCGCGCGCCGCGCCGACAGAAAGACGGGGAAAAGGGGCGTGGCTAGGAGCAGCGCGGGAGTGTGATTGGAGGATGGGATTGATTACCTACGAATTTATCGAATGAGAATTGCATGAATGGTATGCATTTGTGTGTGTGTGTGAAGCGCGGTTATAGGGCTAGTAACAGACGGGCCGCGTTTAAATACGGCTGGTTCACACTTACGGATTTCCTTAAATAAGAAAATAAAATAAAAAAATACCTACTCATTTTATTGTTGATTTGGGTCGAGAATCATTAGCATAATTACGTCCTTGAATTTGACTAGGATGCAAATCAACACATTGTATAGCGTGTTACGGAAAGGGTATATGCATATCAAAGGCAAGGAATTCTTTTGGTGATAATGAACTTACACTACATGGCAACATTTTTTAATACCTATACCTACATAATTATAAAGTAAAGAAACATTTAACTAAAAATCAATTATGCTTCCAATTGAATTCTACACATCACTAGACCAAGTCAGCTGATCGGTGTCAATAAACTGCACACAAAAAAACAACTCGGTAAAAGATTGGTTTCTCCTGGTACTATTTGCTAAATGGGTTCCGCATGTTGGTTTTCATCATCATCTGCCTAGCCTTTTTCCAACTATGTTGGGGTCAGCTTCCAGTCTAACCGGTTGGTTTTATTCCACAAAATATCACACATTTGAACACAAATGAGTTACTACAAAAACCTTATTGTAACTTGGAAATAGTTTTGTGTATTTTAGTAAAAAAACGTACTGCAAAGTAAAGAAACGTACTGTAAAGTATGTAATTAATAGTACAGTAGAAGTTTTTTTTTTTTCATTCGTAAAATCTTGTAAATATCAGCTAAAGCACTCCTAAAAGCTATAGCCCAAATTTTCTATGAATTATTAATGACTTTACAGTTTTTATTTGTCTGTGTGGTGCCGGACTTAAAGAATAGCACCACCCTATACTTCCCGTGGGTGTCGTAAAAGGCGACTAAGGGGCGTACCGGAGAATGGGCAGCAGCGTTCTCTATGCATTCCACCACCATACCATACTCCGATCGCCAACCCGCCTGCCAAGCGTGGCGATTATGGCAAACCCCCCCCCCCCCTTTTGGGGGAGGCCTATGTCCAGCAGTGGACGTCTTTCGGCTGAAATGATGATGATACAGTCATCAGTTATCCAACTAAGTTCAATAAATTTTCTCATAAAATAATAAATTCTTATTAATAATACATTTTTAATAAATTTTCTATCTCAGCAATAATAACAATTTTGCTGTAAATCTCCTTTAGCATAATCATCCGTTTTTTGTTTTTTGACACTGTAACTAACTGAGATAAATGGCTGATAAAAGTGTGTTAAAATTGCAATAATAGGAAACTACAAAACTACTCAATACAAAAAAAAATATCAAGTTGAAAATGAACCCTAGAAAACTTTCTTACGTAACTTATGTGTGTCCTGGTACAATTAATAATGCCAGAGGGTTCAAGCACTTAGTTTTATTTTTAGTAAAATTTAATTGAATAAGTAGGAGACTTCATAACAACCGCTGACATCGCACACTGCTAATAATATCAAAAACAAATGAATTATTAAATGTATCCAAACACGTCACTTTGTTTTCAGAGGCCTTAGTCACGACCAATTAGAAGGCAGTATACAAACACGATATGTGTTAGTAGTCATAACACTGCATTATTAAGGAAAAGTGTTATATGTATGTGCCCGATTATCTTTAACAAAATACCCGATGGAATAAAAAACGAGTCCATACCACTGATTAAAAAGAACTTGTCAGTCTTATTAATTGATAAATGCTATTACACCATTTGTGAATTTCTAAATGATAAAACTTTATAGTTACCTAATTAATCCTGACATCTTGACATTCCTGACATTCTTTATTTAATTTGATTGACCATTATAATAATTTTCATATTGCCAGTATTTTAGACTATTAAGCACTTGTGTTTGCATGCCTAATTTAAGGTAGAATGTATAAGGATCTCTAATTATAAAAACATCTGCTCTTTTTTGTACCTACTTTCTATGCAAATATTCTATTCTAGTGTGAGGTTTTTCACTCGCGTCCGATTGCGAGTGCGTTAGAATTTTGTAGGGAAAAAAGTTATAGCGCCACCTGGTGGTCACTATGAGAAACCTAATTTCCCATACAAAATTCTAACGCGCTCGCAATCGAACGTGAATCGAAAAAACTCCACTAAGACCACATATTTTGTACTGTTGTCCGATCGTCGGTGATAGGCGCGTGCGCCGTGTTTGAACGAGAAGTGCTTAAATTTTCCGTAATCAGCGAATGTCTCCATCATATGCAAGCATTGGTGTATCTAGGGCTTTTTTCCAGGGCTTTTTTTTTTTGATTCAGGCTTTTTTTTATTCAGGTTTTTTTTTTATTATGGGCCATGCCCCTGGCCTGGAAACCGGTTATGTCGGACTCCCACCGACTAAAACCCCACTGTTCCTTCTACTACCATATAAGTCGGGGGCCCGAGAGCACCGAGAGATACTTGTACATTCGCCGCACCCTCGACTGATATCAGTCCGCCATGCCTAGCGGGCCCCATCCCCAAGTGCGGGCGATCCCACGATCGATTCTTTTCTTTTAGCACGTTTTTCATTATTAAACATTCTGCTCCTAAAAAAGTTTCGTCAATTTGGAGAATACCCTATGGTCAAAAACGCTTTGCACTTTCGAGATCTAAATTAAAAAATGCATCGATCGAAGCGGCAGCGCGCGGAACGGAGAGAGCCTCCCGTCCCAGCCGCCGCGGGAGACGCATGACGATTCCCGGCCACCGTATGCGCGGGCCTGCGGACGGAGAGTAATGGGTAGCTCCACCGTCCGATCAGCACCAGGCCCGTGCCGGACGGCGCGTACGTGTTCCACGCGCGCCTCAAAGAGATGTCAGCAGCAGAGAAGGGGCGCCCCTTAGGCCCTTAGGGCCGAAGTCTGCCGGGTCAGCGGGATTGTCCGAAAGGGTTGCCGCTGGCCCGGAACATAAAGGGCTAAGGAAAGGACACGGGTGGGTTTTAGTCAGTAAGAGTCTGACACTCCCTTCCGCTGCGCCCAGACGGGAGGGGTCATTTGATTAATCTTAAGATACACAACACAATTAACAAGGAGACATGGACTCTTGATAATTGTGATAAGATAATATCAATGGAGTTCTCAAGAATATTAAATGTATTATATTATAAGTTAAGCTTTAGTTTCAAGTTGTCAATTTATTTTATGTATTCATTGAATTGTATCATATTTTTTTAAGAATTCAGAATTTACTAAATTGTTTTAAATATTTCGAACTATCCGATTTTAAAATTGTAAATATTTATAATCTTCTATCTAATAATGAATTGAATCCAATAATGTACTAATAAAGTACTTGACAACTGTAGTCACTAATAGTATATTTGAATTTGAATAAAAGGCAGCTGCCTATAGATATTTTACGTAAATATTGTTCCAGAATGTGGCTGAAGCCTTTCAAATTAAATGCAGTTTTAAATGTAATGTAAAATATTGTGCTATTTTATTAAATGAGAGATGAAAACTAGGTACTATCTTTGCTTTTTTATTGCCATTTGAGGCTATAATTACAAAATATACTATTAAATTTATATTGGTATTTAGGTACATTCGTGTGACTGTACCTTTTAGATTAAATTATGAAGTTTACAATTAAGTAGATTTGGTTTGGCAAGAAACTTCTGTCAGTCATCCGTACTTATTTGAATAAATGTAGGCATCAAAAAAATAGAACATCTAATCGGGTGTTAAAGAAAAATCCACTTTGATAGCAACATAAGTACCTACATCATTGCAGTCGCCAATCCTGGAAGCAATTTATCATTTAGATAAGTATAAAGGCGTGACCTAAGAATTATCACATAAGTAGGTCGGTACCTACTTTTTTTTTTGGGTTGGAAAGCATCACTTGACCCTTCCCGCTCTGCGTGAAGCGGAAGGGAGTGTCAGACTCTTACTGACTAAAACCCACCCGTCTTCCTTCCTTAGCCCTTTATGTTCCGGGCCAGCGGTAACCCTTTCGGACAATCCCGCTGACCGACAGGCTTCGGCCCTAAGGGGCCTTCTCTGCTGCTGACATCTCTTTGAGATCTGCTGATCATCCGGCACGGGCCTGGTCCTGATCGGACGGTGAGCTACCCATTACTCTCCGCCCGCAGGCCCGCGGGGTAGGTACCTACTTACCTATATTTTGCCAACACACAAGAATAATATTCTCTCCAATACACAGTTCATAAAATTAGACAATTAATTGAAAAAATTTTAAAAATGTCACTTCAATGATAACTCCTCCCACGATAACAATGATAACCCCTCAATGTAAACGTTCTGCCGCGATGATTACCAAGAAAACAACGATTACAAGAAATTATTTATTTTCCAATAACGAAAAGCTAAACATTGTATTGGTCTCAAAATAAAACATCACATACTTATCGGAACTAAAAACAACATAGGAAATCACAAATACATAGATAACAAGGTATAACTAAACACGTCTAGAAAATGGAACACCAAAAATTTTGATCGTGAAGTCTTCGCTTCCAATTTGAGCACTCAAATCGGCGCGAACTTTAAAAACTACGTGGGTAGTGTACAGGACCCGGTACCCGGCACTACCCGGTATTTCTTCACATCGATAAGATGTGAAGAAATACCGGGTAGTGCGGCGGAATGCTGAATTATTAAATATTTTGTACTACATTTGACTTCATCCTGTCCTTTGTTGGCAAGCAGTGCCGCCAAGAACTACCAAGATAAACAGTACAGTTTGTATATCATAAAGGGCTTACAGGACCTAAACACAAAAAATGCAAGTTTTAGATACAATAAAAGTATATGATCGACTACAGTAAACAAAATCAGATGAATGATACTCTTCAGGATATATGCTAGGTAGATAGTGTGTTGAAAACATAATACAACTAATTTGATACGATAGAAAAAAATCATGAGGATACCTCTAAAAACTTTCTTTTTACAATAACCAAGCAACATAATAAAATACTAGTGATTTAGTTTTTAGTTCAAACAATAGATTTTTTGTAATTAAATAATTGCTTCATATTTTGCAATAAATTACCAGGGTTGTGTCGCGCTTCTCTTTCTTTTCTATGCAGTCCGACAGTGACCGCGTTTTAGGTCATGTAAGCCCCTTAATTACAAACAAATTCACAAAGCTATTTGATTTATCTCTATTAAATCTTTCTTAAAAGCATCGTATTCCCTTCTAAGAGTTTGCTTTGTCTCTACTTTTAACGACTGCAACCCTTCAACAATTCCTTCCTTGTCATCTGATTGTAGTGCTTTCGTGAGCGTATTTAGTGTAGCGATACCCAATTCTTCTATTCTACCTGCTTTTTGTAACAATTCTTCTATGTCTCCCAAATAGTTGATGTGTGTTTGAGATCCGCTTTCAGCATTCTCTTTATAATTAAGCAACTTTTCTATGTCCTTCCAAACACATAGCGCTAGACGACCAGGTGTAAAATTTGGGGTGCACATATATTTCCCGAAAATTTTTCTACCTTTCTCATAATCGAGAACATTGTCGATTTGCTCCGTAAATAGTTGAAATTCAGATCTTGTTAGTACTTCATCGTCGTTACCGTTGCCGGGGACAGAGTAAAAATCCATTTTACTCAAATTATAATTCACTTGTGAGTAACACGAAGAAGTCAGGTTAACTACAAAAATCGGTTTATACGCTGAGGCACGAACCGACAGCTTCCGTACACGGCGTAAATAAACTGCGTTTGTGGGCCTTGCGCCTTGCGGGCTAGCGTTGTACATTTAGTCTTAGGGTTCCGTACCAAAATGGTAACAACGGAACCCCTATGGTGAGAGAACCCTTATGGTGACACTAAGTCTGTCTGTCTGTCTGTCACAGCTGGATATCTCAAGTACTACTAATGCTATCAACAAGGACTGAAAGGGGGTCTGAAAAATTCGAAGTGGGCCTACTAGGGCATGTGGGGTATCATATGAAAGAGCGCAGTTTGCACATTCTTAAACATTTTTTGTTTTTTTTTTTAGGCCGATTAGTTTTCGACTTTTGATGAAAAATGTAAAAAAAACCGTCCCCCCCCCTTATCTCCGAAGTTTGCAAAGAGAAAAATCTGAAATTGTTGTATGTGATAGAAGTTTATGTAAAGATTACAGGAAAAATAAAACGAAGTCTCTAAATAGCAACCTTTTTCAGAAGTCATCAACAAAAGTTACATTAGTTCCACTATCGGTCAATAGATGGCGCTGACATAAAACTTCAACATTCCACACCGCAGTACACAGTGTTAAAATTCTGACGAATATCGCCGATAAAAATTTAAAAACATGATGGTACGGAACCCTCGGTGCGCGAGTTCGACTCGCTCTTGCCCGGTTTTTTTTATTATCTATGGGTTTTTTATTATTACGAATTGGTACGGAAAGTCACTAAGTTCACGAAGCCGTGATAACGTAATGCGCATGCTCGACTTTCTTAGCTTGAAAACTCCCGTCGGATATTCTACAAAAACTTGTAATGATTGCCTATACCCATGCATGTGTGAGTATAATGTTCGTTGGAGTCCGACTGTCCAACCGAATTTCGGTTTCATTTTCGGCCGAAATATCAATTTTCGACTACTTTCTTTTTCGGCAGAAAAAAGAAGAATCGGTCGAAGGACACTGAAAGAGTTAAAGTGTCATCAAATACTTTCAATTTATTTATTCAGAGAAAATTAATAATTACTTAGGTACAGACGCCAGCACATCAAGCTACTACAATCTGTCAAATTTCTTTAATAGATTTTCAACATTATCTCTAAAGCATAAGGTTCAAAGTTGATTGGGAAAATTTGTCAGTTTCGGGTAGCTTGATGTGCTGGTGCCTGTACATCAACTTATAAGCGGACCCGCCGACCTCATCTAGTTTAAAAAAAAACGGTCAACAGCGAGTCGGACTCGCGCACCGAGGGTTCCATCATATTTTTAATTTTTCATCAGCGAGGCCTATATTCGTCAGAGAATTTTTACACTGTGCACTGCGGTGTAGAATATTGCAGTTTTATGTCAGCGCCATCTCTTGACCCATAGTGGAACCAATGTAAATGCGGAAAACAGCACAAATACCGAAAAACAACATTGTATTGTCTGTATGTAACGATATTTTTCTAAGCATATTGACAAAATAGGTTAATAAATCTCTTTAAAATTTATTTTCCGCCAAAACTTTATTTCTAACAAGTCGTCAAAGGTTTATTAATTTTTTTTGGTTTAACAGTAATATAGATTTTACAATGACATCAACGTGTGGAAAATCCGAAAACCACGCGGACGAAGTCGCGGGCAAAACCATTATTATGAATTACTTCAACATCATCATTCTCTTGCCCTCATTCCAATTTATTTGGGGTCTGCACAACCTGTCTTTTTCTTCCATACTTCTCTATTGGTCGTCATCTCGGTCGATCACTTTCTAGCCAAATTGTTATGAAAAGGCCCCTCTTTCCCACTGGGCACTCTGGGCAAGTGCCCAAGGCCCCGCGATCGACGGGGGGCCCCAGCCTGCCCCAATAAAAATTATTCTTTGCAGCCGCCGTTCCATTCTACACATTATTAGTACCCGATTCAATGATAAAATAATTGATTTGCAGTGCGAATTTTAAGCACCAACATGAGAATGCTACTACTTTTTCAAATCATAATTATTACAATTAGCATGTGATTGTGAAGAAATAAACACAATTGTTGAATAATTTTAGAATTTTGCTTATCTACTTTTATCTACATAGCCCCGTGATCCTTATGTGACCACGGCCTCCAATAGGTTAAAGACGGCCCTGGTTATGAATAACTGAAAAAGATTAATACAAAAACTTGCCAAAACTCACCTGAATATACCTCATATACCGCCTACACTTTCCACATCTCGACAGCGCTTTACCGCTAGTCTTCAACGAAGAGAAGTTGACCTCAAACAGCTGATCCATCGCCTCGATAGACCGCACAAAGTACTGGAACTTTCTTCTAAATATCTCTGTAGTGTGGGTGAGGACCGCGTGGAAGTCTGCGCGCCCAACCGCTATGAGATTCAGTTGTTCTTCTAAAGCTGAGCGCATTGTTGGCAGGACTAGTTCGGGATCAATCTGGAATGGTTTTATGGTGAATGAGGGAAGGCGAAAAACATGTGTAGCTGTTGTAGTGGTCGTCGATAACAGGGCGGGTTTTTATTGAGTACCAGCCCCCATTTAAACTAAATGAATTAAAGTGTTTTGCATATAAATAGATTTTGCATACATTAAATATGGTGTGGTAGCATCTATGGTCCAAACGCGCATCCTCAAATACTTCGGACATGTCTCGAGGCGTGAGGGACACTCTATAGAGCGCCTTGTCGTGCAGGGTAGAGTGGAGGGTACTAGACCACGCGGACGCTCACCCATGAGATGGACTGACCAAATTAAATCCGCAGAGGGTGATCCATTGTATGAGTGCACAAAAAAACACCAGAAATCAGAGGAGGTGGCGAGAAATCGTGAGGCGAATCACATCAGCCCCTAAACAAGAAACTTCATGAGGACCACGACCGCTCTGACAAGAGTGCTACGAAGAAGAAAAAGAAGAAGAAGCATCTACAAGTGGCGTTGTAGATGCTTCTTCTTCTTCTTGCGATGCGATCTAAGCATCACACTGAAGTCACGCAGGCAAGCAAAGTTCGACGTGCGACTAGCATAATTTTTGACAACATCCCAACATCAACCGTCAGGTAGTAGCACACCAGACACCACACTCGTATGGTCGGAGGATCCTATCTTTTTTATGGAGGACGAAGAACTTTATACCCTGTTCCTCATTCCTCTATAATGGCACATCGAGTTTTAGAAACAGTTCTGCATTGTTGTTGGTGTCATCACTTTATAAAACTAAAGTATTACAATATATTCGTATCTTACCTTCTGGTATCCATGCACCAGCACGATGCCCAAGTTAGTGGGCACCAGTCGTCGCCCACTGCCCACTGTGACGTAGTTACGTTGACAGATGTTGTTGATGTGAACGGGAATGGACGCGTCCGTACCGATGCCGTGTTTCTCCATCAAGGTGATTACCTGAAACATTATATTTGTTCATTTCAGACTAACTACCGATCTTCTTCTTCGCGTATTGATGACAAAAAATCTACACATGTTAGGCGCAAAATTAGATCAGCGGGATAGTCCGAGGTCAGCGGGATAGTCCGAGGTCAGCGGGATTGTCCGAGGTAAGCGGGATTGGCCGAGGTCAGGGGAATTGTCCGAGGTCAGCGGGATTGTCCGAGGTCAGCAGGATTCTCCGAGGTCTGCGGGATTGTCCGAAAGGGTTACCGCTGGGCAGGAACATAAAGGGCTAAGGAAGGAACACGGGTGGGTTTTAGTCAGTAAGAGGCTGACACTCCCTTCCGCTCTACCCAGAGCGGGAGGGGTCATTTGATAACTTCCCACCCCAAAAAAAAAAAAAAAAAGTTGCAAAATTCAGCTGCACGAACTCTGTTCACTGACGCAGTCATAAGATCATCAAGTGCGCAGGTGACAGGGCATGCAGTACAGGATGGAAGTTGGGCCATTGTTTGTCACTTGAGATCTGAGCTGTCCATGAACCCCCATCTGTGGAGATTTTCTTTACTCCGGCCGACTTGCGTTCGAAGTCTATTTAAAGATTTCCAATTCGGCCACGGTAACGCGTGCCCAGGTAGAAGGCTTGCAGATGGTTCGATAAAAGGAGGTTTAGCTCCCGTCATAGATTACATCTTGCTGTGGAGGCGTTACTACGATAGGAAGGATTAAAATAAAAACACCCGATTTAATAACGTGTGCACCATTTCAGCCAGTGCCAGTTCATAGACTAGCAACATTCCGAGATGTAGATAATGAAGTAAGCTAAATAAAAGCTTTTACATTACTATTTCAGGAAATGTAAAAACATGGTTCACTGTAGCTTGGATTTTAAAATAAACTTAATGTTCATGTTAATAAAGCTGACTTTTGTGTATGCTTAGCTTCATCTCGAGCTCGGTTTAGAGTAGAAAATTCCTCAAACGTTTTATAGGTACATATAACTTAACGCCTGTATTGGGACATAGGGTTAGGCAAACCTACTATAGGTACACCTACTTAGCCAGTTATTTTTAAGTACCAGTTGTATTTGGTAGGGGGCCAGCTGGGGGCGCGCCTATTTGAGCATTTATTTATTTATTTTACCATTTATGTACAGTCAACAAAAGAGATAAGTATGCAGGATCTTCGGATATAGTTGAAGTTTAATAAGAAACCGATGGATGTTCTCAAATATTTTTTTTTTTTTTTATTAGAAAATTAACAGCTCATTTATCAAATTAAATTTTAAGTCGACAAAATCTATCAGTTTGATACTAAACTTCAACTATATCCGACGATCCTGCATACTTATCTCTTTCGTTGACTGTATACACATAAATAAACAGACAAGAAAAAAAACAGAACAGAAAAATAGGTACAAAGGTGATGCTTATTTCATAAGAAATCTCAGAGCATGAGGTCTTGGGTTCGATTCCCTGGTCGGACAATGTGTGATTGGGTGTTTCTTTCTGGAATTTATCAGTAGCGGCCTGGAGTTTTATACATATGATCATGATAATGGATAAATATTCTTGTTTCCGTTACCTCGGACTCGGTAAGGTAGTCAGGTGGCGACGTCTGGCACTCAACTAGTCTGTGGTCGTGAGCTCGCAGTACGTCATCCACGTTCAATACCGGCACGAACTCGTCTTTGCCGAATGCCTAAAAAAAATTACAAAAGTTAAAAATTATTGACGACCTTAAAAACGTAGCTGCGACTGGATTCGGAAAGCTGAGGACAGGGTGTTGTGGCGTAGCCTGGGAGAGGCCCGTCTAGCAGTGGACTTTGATAGGCTGAGTTGATTGATTGAGAAAATTATGGCATATTTTTAGTATTGAAATCTTCTAAACACTGGGATTTTCAGTGACTAAAATAAATAGCCAAAGAGTAAATAAACACGGTCAAAAGAGCTTGCCAACTTAGTTGTTGTGCCCTTTTATATTTTAATATTATCGTGGACGTCCACGAGGTCCATATACAGGGTGAAATTGAATACATGCGACAAACCGAAATGGGAGATTGTACTCATCATTATGAACAACTTTTACTAAGGGACCAAAGCTGCAATCGTGAAAAAAAAAACATTTTGACGAGTTATGCGAACATAAATGTAGGAAACAGCTGATTTTGTTTTCGCGATTTCAGGTTTGGATCCATAGTAAAAGTTGTTCATAATGATGAATACAATCTCCCGTTTCGGTTTGTCGCATGTTTTCAATTTCATCCTGTATATTATTACTTCCGTGTTATCGTGATACCGTGACGTGGACGTGGACGTCCACAATAATATCGTCACGTTAGTAATTACTTTAGAAGCGTCAGATATCAGCTTTCATTCATCATTCATTCATTTCAGCCGAAAGACATCACCCCAAGCACCGCCGCTTCAAGAGGTTCTGCGCTTCCCGTATCCAACGGATTCCTGCAGCCTTCACCAGGCCATCGGTCCACCTTGTAGGAGGCCTTCCAACGCTACGTCTTCCGGTACGCGGTCGCCACTCCTGAACCTTTCGGCCCCATCGGCCATATCGGCTTTAGATAACACTAGCTGCACCCCGCGGTTTCACCCGCGTAATTGTCGATCCCGTGGGAATATCGGAATAAAAAGTAGCCTATATGTTAATCCAGGGTGTCAGCTACCTCCATACAAAATTTTATCAAAATTGGTCCAGCCGTTTGAGCGTGAAGAAGTAACAAACATATAAATAACACTAATAACAATGAGTGTGATGGCGCGATCGCCTAACAAAAAGAAAACGAACACGCAGAAGGCGGTAGCTGCAACTACATCGTCGTCGTACCCGGACTTGCGTAAATTAGACGAGAATGACGATTTACAATCCATTACTTTACGTAAAAGAAAAAGGCCTGAGCTTGACAATGAATTCAAAGAGGAGATAACCAAAATACATGCGGAAATAAATACTATGAATACTCAGTTCACGGATATAATAGCCAATTTTCGTAAGGATATTTTTGCTTCCTTAGAAAAATTTGCACAAACTCAGTCAGACAATATGTCACAGATACGACAAGACTTGAGTGATCTCAAAACGGACTTATCGAGCATTAATCAACGTGCGGACAAGTTGGCTACTGAGCAACAAGTATTAAAGTCTGATTTATCACAGCTAGCATGTAAAAGTGACTTAACCGAGCAAAAACTACAAAAAATCGAATACCAAATGTCTTCCCTAAAAACAGAACCAACATCCACGTATAAACAAGAAGAGCTACTTCTCGAAATGCGCGAACGACACGACCGAGAAAAAAATATAATTATAGCGGGAGTTTTGGAACTAGAGGACACAAACAAGGCACATCAAGAATATCTCGAAAAACAACAAATACAAAAAGTATTTAAACCTCTTTACGGCAACAATAAGTGCCCTAACATCATCAAATGCCTGCGCCTCGGAAAATACAATGCCGATAAAAATAGGCTCATCAAAATAAGCTTGGAATCTCGTGAAATAGCCCAACATATACTACGTAACAAGGACAAGCTCACTAAATCAAATATAAAAATATTCTCAGACCAAACACCCAACCAACAAAAATACCTGAACGATTTAAGAGCAGAGCTACAGCGCCGCCAAGAAAACGGAGAAAACAATTTAATCATAAAATATATTAAAGGACTACCTAAAATTGTGAACACCATACCTCCAAAAAACTAATAACCACTGCAACCTCAACAACAACCTGTTCAAACCCAAACATAACAACATATCAAGCAATAGACAATTACTCCCAACTTAACACTGACGCGCAAGCCCTTAAATTCTTGTATATCAACATACGTAGCCTATCAAAACAAGGGAAAGTGGACGAACTTCAATGCATCTTGAAAAGCACACCACACGTACTTCACCTGATTATATTGAGCGAAACATGGATTAAATCTGACTCCGAAGGCTCATCAATACACATACCAAACTATACTCATCATTACAACTACCGCACTGATCGGCGTGGCGGAGGAGTATCAATTTTCGTCCACAATGACCTTGAACACAAAGATATTCAACAAAACTACATCGATGGCAACAATTATCTTTGGATATTCCTGGAAAAGTATGCGCTGAACGTCGGCATTGTCTACAAACCTCCAGATACGAATTGCAGAAACTTTATAGAATACTATTCTTCCCAACTCCAACAGAAACGACGATGCATTGCTTTCGGCGACTTCAACCTCGACTTATTAAAACCGGACCGGACTACGATAACCTACACAAATATGATCAAAGAAACTGGATACAAAATACTAAATAAAATAAACAAAAAATATTCAACTCGGACTACCGGTACCACCAATACAATTTTAGACCATGTCTGCTCAAACCTCTCTAAAGAAAACTTTCACATGGCTGTCATTGAATCATCCTTATCTGATCACAACCATACATACCTGGAACTAAAGAAATACAAACAACCACCTAAAAAAATACATCACTACAAAGCTATTGACTACACAAATCTATACAAAGACGTCTCTAATACCAACTACACAACAACAAACGACGACTACCATGCGTTAGAGAGTTTTATAAAGGATAAAGTAAAAACAAACACAAAAAAGAAATCAAAAATCCTAAACCTACCCAGAGACGACTGGATTAACAGAAAAATTACGAGGGAAATTGACAAGCGAAATATACTATGGAAGAAAACTAAAAATGATCCAAACATTAACGATTTTAAAACAGATTTTATAACAAAGAGAAACGAAGTGCAACACTTTATGAAGAAAGAAAAACGGCAATATTTTTAGAATAAATTCTCAAAATGCAAATCAAATCCAAAGAAGATGTGGTCCTTAATTAACTATCTATCTAATAACAATCCGGTCACCGCCTGCAACATACCTAAGCTAAACATAAACAACAAAACGATTAGCGATCCTATCGAGGTATGCGAAACTTTCAACAACTTTTTCGCGTCCGTAGGGAAGCTCCTAGCCACTCAAATACCACACAAATTCCACGATAACTTAACATACACCACAATTAACAATAACCCTAATACAAATCAATTAAATACTCTCACACCTTGTACTAGCACCGAAATCATAACAATAATTGATAATTTGGACCCAAGCTGTAGCTCAGGAATCGATGGCATCACCACTAAAACTATTAAATGCATAAAAAACCTAATAGCCGCCAACCTAACTAATTTTATCAATAACTGTTTTAAGAGTGGCACATTCCCAAATACCCTCAAAATTGCTAAAGTCAACCCTATATACAAATCCGGCACAAAGACAGATCCCGGGAATTATCGACCCATATCGGTATTACCGGTACTATCAAAAATTTTTGAACGATTAATTTACACTAGACTAGAAAAATACCTAAACGACATTAATTATACAATATGTTGATTTGCATCCTCGTCAAAGTTCAGGAGGTTGTCATAAAATACATAAATAATCAATTGAAGTACATTATGGGGCAATAACTAGTAAGCGCTGCTTTTTTTTGTTGTTGAAATTACAGACAGTATTTCAGAATTACACCCTTAATTCAATCCAAATAAAACAGAATCACCCGACTACGCACACAGCGACAATGCATGCAGCTGTTTTTCCCCGAAATGGTAGCACCGTCGCGCCAATGCGCGTGCAATGACCGGTAGCAATAATTTTACCTAATTTTATTTCGATAATCACCTACATTATTGTCATAAATTTCGCTTGATAATTAACTCATTTTTGAGCATCATTGGAATACGGAAATCTTACTAATGACAGTAATACTAGTGCGCCAAAGAAAAGTTCACTGACCTGTTATCAGATGATTAATAATATCCTTTAAGCTAAAGTTTTCGTAGTCATTTTGTTTTTATTTGTGGATTAAATTGGTTGATTTGAAACTTTCTGTGTAAGTACGTGGTATACTTTCGACTCTTAGGTATTATTGGCGTAGGTAGTTAAAAATTTGAAATAACTTATTTACACTAATGAAATTGATTAAGCTAACAACGTATTTACAAAATGTACAAAAAATAAATTACCTACCTATGTTACCGGAGGTAAAGTTGCCACGTACTTAGGTAGTACGTACTGGTTTTCCTTCAGCTTAACAACACTAACACATTCGTTTTTAAATTGTCGAAAACGACAAAATGTAATCCGCACGGCATTATCACCTGGGTGAATGTCTTGTGCCTTGGGGTAGTGGAACGGGTGTTGCAGTTCACGCTTCAGTATGCGCAACACTGGTGTGGTGCATAGCAGCCAGCATGACGTGATGAGGGTTCCCGATCGGGAAACATCCGGATGACTCCACGTAGGCTGTCTCCACTGATGGCATACCCACCTGACCATCTCCACCAGCACGACATTTGAATTGAACACTTTGTACCTACGTCTCAACGATGTACCGAGAAGCGGAATTCGCAAAGCGCACGAACGCTGCGGCGATTTCAATTACACTGTTAGTTCCGGGGCCGCGGGGGCGTGGCTTAGGGTGCGCGGGAGACTAAGTACCCGCTTTGCCGCATCGTGATTGGGGGATGGGATTGATTACCTACGAATTTATCGAGTGATAGATTCTCATGCGCATTTGAATGTGTGTGTGCAATTGTGCATGAAAGCTCGGTTATAGGGCTAGTAACAGACGGGCCGCGTTTAAATACGGCTGGTTCACACTTACGGATTTCCGTAAATAAGAAAAAAAAATAAAAACAATACCTACCCATTTTATTGTTGATTTGGGTCGAGAATCATTAGCATAATTACGTCCTTGAATTTGACTAGGATGCAAATCAACAGCCTGTATTTACGATCGGCAGTTCAGTTTCCGACCCAAATCAAACACTCTGTGCGCCACAATCGACTTAGTTACCACCATTAAAACAAATATTGACAAAAAAAAACATTGCACTCGGTATTTTTATTGACCTAAAAAAAGGCGTTTGACACGGTATCCCATAAAATACTATTATTAAAGCTAAAAAGCATTGGCATCACCGGAGAAATGTATAAAATCCTCTCCTCATACCTTGACAACAGGAAACAAGTTGTTAAAATAGGAAACGCGAAGAGTAGAGCATCTCCCATAGAATTTGGTGTTCCTCAGGGATCCTTGCTATCCCCCCTCTTATTCGCTATTTACATAAATAATATTAAAGATCTAGGCTTAACTGGACAACTAACTTTGTACGCCGATGATACTTGCCTTTTCTACTTCGGTAACAACATAAACACCATTGTAGCTGACGCTCAAAAGGACTTAGATATATTATACAACTGGTTTAGCTCTAATTTACTTACCATAAATGCATCAAAAACATCGTACATAATATTCTCAGCTAAAAATAAAAATAAATTCTTGACCACCCCGCCTTACACATAAACAACAATAAAATCATCAAAAGTAATTGTGAAAAATACCTTGGACTTAGGCTAGACAACAAACTGACTTGGCAAGCACATATTGATCACA
Organism: Mesoligia furuncula; assembly: GCA_916614155.1. Classification (NCBI taxonomy): domain Eukaryota; kingdom Metazoa; phylum Arthropoda; class Insecta; order Lepidoptera; family Noctuidae; genus Mesoligia; species Mesoligia furuncula. The sequence continues at coordinate 16,230,944 of OU744791.1, read as the reverse complement.
TAAAAACAAAAATAACATCGCTAATGGGATCAATGCGCGGGTACATTAATAACATTCCAAAAAATATCCGCTACAATATTTACAACTCATTAGTACGCTCACACATAAATTACCTAATTGAAATCTGGGGATGCGCCACCAAATCTACTATTAAAGATCTACAAATAGCACAGAATAAAATAATTAAACTTCTATTCAACTACGATTATGACACACCTACATCCGAACTATACAAACACACCAAACTAATGAGCATTCATCAACTTTACACTTTCAATTCCTGCATCCTTATCGGAAAAATTCTTAACAAAACCTTGCATACACATTTATCCTTTAACATAAAAACATCCAAATACAGCCAACGGAACCCTAACCAATTACAGACGCACCCCCCGCGGACGCAATATGGCAGGAAAAACATAAAATACGAAGGTGTACAAATTTATAACAATCTACCGGCAGATATTAGGAGCACATCTTCTTTCAATATATTCAAATCTAAACTTAAGCAGTACGTCACTAACAACACAAAACTATTAAATTAACGACCTAAGCTAGTCGTACACACAAAATGCGACATCACACCTACCTACATAAAAATAAAAAATAAAAAACTATTAGCTACTGGACTACCTTACCTTAGTTATGTATTTATTCGCTAAGTGAACAATGTATGTTCTTTTAGAATAAATAAAGAATCTTTAAACCCAAATACACACACACACACACTCACACACACACTCACAAACTTTCGCCTTTATAATATTAGTGTGATTATTAACCCATACCTGCCAGTGCATGATCTCGGTGTACCCGGCATCGACGAGTGTGTTCCCGGTGTACTTGAAGGTCTCGGAGCCGATCTGGAAGGTGATGATCGTGGACAGGTACTTGCAGTCGCGCGACAGTGTGGCGATAAAGTGGCGCGTCACGTAGTCGTAGATGCGCCACGCGTCGCCTTCTAGATCGGATTCCACTGGGGGAAAGGAAATAGGTGATGTTATATAATGTGTAACAAAAAAGTGTAAGAAAAGTGTGTGTGTGTGTGTGTGTGTGTGTGTGTGTGTGTGTGTGTGTTTGTGTGTGTGTAAGTGTCTGAAATCTTTAAATAAGATTTTTTTTATTATTGTTGTGAAAATACTCTTTACTGTAGTGCACAATGAAAGTAACACAGTCCGAACATGTTGCTTGCTTGTGGGCGCAAGCAACGGCACAGGGGTCGTAGGGGTATAGTTACCCAAGTAGCACACAAGCTCTATAACAAGCCGTACACTGGCCGGTTAGAAGTTCTTAATAACGGCATTGGCTCAATAAACAAGTTCTACAGTAGATGTACAAGCGGATACAGCGCCGCTGTATCCCCGAAATAGGCCCAGATTTATACGGCCTGAGGTTCTACAGTGTCTCTACAATGTTCGTAAATGTTAGTACGGAGATACAAAGATGCTATGCGAGCGATAGTGTGCGCCTAAGTATCTAAAATAAGTTCTTGTAGCGCAACTATAGCGCTCGCATCTTATTTAGATGCATCTGTGTCTCTGAATTAGAGTTTACGGATCTGTATTACGTATACGGTAGCAATATTTTGGGGAAATGAACCATTTCAACAAAGACTAGTGCCAATATATGGATTGGATTATTAAAATAACTACGGTAAGTCTAACATTGTTTTATTTCTTTGTGTACCTACGTGAAATATCAGTGCGAGTATCAGTTTGCTATCAATATATAAGTATATTATCGTCAAAATTTTCACGCGCCCTCAAAATATTTAGTTTTTAATGCAAAAATTATATTGACATGTTGGTTATGAAATTGTATTTTAACATAAATCAGACTTTGAAGGTTACAGATTGTTTAATTAGGGTCACAGGTAAAAAAAGGTGACTTTAACTATGTCAAAAGTTACGAGTCTATGCATAAATACGATCTTCAAAATTTCTAATAACCTTAAAAAAATACTTTTACAAAAAACTGTCATGGCGTCTCGAACAAGCAGCTCTCAGAGTTGGTAACATCTGTTCTAGATGCTTGATTCAGACAGAGACTCTAGTGTTTGCTGTTGTAGACTTTTAGGTTTTACAGTCGTGGCATAGGGGTGCTATTCAACTGTTTTGGTCTTTGAGATATCCTTTTATTTAACTATTTTAGGGGTCAGTCGAAAATGTTTGAAAGTCAATTCAAAGTATGATTCTTCGAAAACCGTTGACCGACTGATCCCTCTCCAAATTTGTAACCTTTATAAATATTAATTTCATAAAATGATTTGTAAAACGAAAGGAGTGAAGGATGGTAAGGTGCAGGAGCCTAATAAAACAGCAAACTTTGCGTTTGCTGTTTTAGTCGAAAATCGCGGAGCTGAAAAAATCAGCACATCCATCGGAAACCTGTACCAGCCTTAAAGCGCAGTGAGGAACCCACAAATGATGAAAAAAATGAGTCGGACGAAGAAGAATCATTGTGATAATTTTTAATTTATTTTATTACGGTTTCACCAAATGGCAAAACTACCAAAATGAAGATTATAAAAAGTTATTTGTTATTAGCATTAAGTTTATTAAAATAATATGAGGAAGACTTTGATTTTCATTGTTTGGCTTTACATTACATTTCCGCTGTATAAATCTCTAATAGCGCTTAGAGCTCTAGTATAAAGTTACTTTCCTCCGTTATGGGGGTATCGTTACAAGAGCGCTAGTAAATACTATTAAAATGCTCAAAGTGCTATAACACTATTCTGTAAATGTCTGTACAAAATGTTTCGTATGATTCCTTATACAACTATTTGCCGTACAGTGGCTATATAATTCTCTCATATAGCACTCAAAGCGCTATTCTAGAGCTACACAGCTCTATTATAGATTAGTAATACAAGAGCCGTAAAAAAATCCGTTAAAGAACCTAAGGCTTTAGAAAATGCCTCCCTACACTCTTAAGCGCTATAAAAGCAACTTCTAACCCCTTTTAAGCCCCTTTATATATTAAAGTACTCTTTTACATCTGAAGCTGGTATAAAAGACTCCATTAACTCAATTATACTTCTTATGGCAGTCTACCGACGCTATTGCATGCTCTTTTATCACAATAAGAATTTGTTTAGCTACTAAACGGTTACTGCACCACCTAGCTGTTAAATGGTTTTTAAATATACTACTGTACATCTTAAGGCAAATTGTACAGTACTTGAACGACTCCTATACAACTACCAGGCTGTACAATGCCTGTATAAGCAGTTTGTGTACTAGTTGGGTAAAGTTTAATTATAACATTTAAAATTAATTTCGTAACAAAAAGAATAACTCTTTAACCAGAACATTCCAGGTGCGGTCCAGTACGAAAGAAATTATTGTTATGACGAGATGAACATGAAATCTCGGCAAGTGTCTTTCAAAGGTGTCTTTGAACAGACACACCCCATTCCCAACTCCGGCAACTCATTTTAAACAAAAGTTGTCCAACTTGCGACATTGTGAAGTGCCGGGCTAACCCCGGCACGTAACTGGGTTTTGGTGTGTAGACATCGTTACGCCCTTTATTATAAGTAGCTCACCAGCGGGCTTCATAGGTGTGATAGGTGGATGGTCGCCCGCGTCGTGTCCTTTCTTCGGACGGTTGATACCGTTGGCGATGATCGCGCGCACTTCCGCGCCCCACTTGTTAGAGTTCTGTTGTTGACGTAGTGTTCCCCTTCGAATAAAAGAAAAATAATGTTGATTATATTGTGTCAAATATCATACAGAGGACCTAATATCACACCTCATCATCTGCCTAGCCTTTTCCCAACTATGTTGGGGTTGGCTTCCAGTCTAACCAGATGCAGCTAAATCCCAGTATTTTAACCCAGAACCCAGTTACTGGGTAATACGATACCCCTTGGTAAGACTGGTTGTCAGACTTTCGGGCTTCTGAATACCCGTAACGTCTGTCAAAGATCCACGAATGACAGCCGGGACCAACGGCTTAACGTGCTTTCCGAGGCACGGAGGGGTCACTGTATGTAAAGATGGTCACCCTTCCACAGACCAACCGTGGCAAGCGTAGCTTAACCTGATCGATCGACCTGTGCGGCTGTTATTATTTAGCCACGGGCACCTAATATCACACCTGTTGTCCTAAAACCAGACAGGGTACCTAGTGATATATAGGGTCAATTAAATTAACTTGCAATATTTCTGGGTGTTGATATCTCATGAAGACAAAACATTATAAATTAGCATAAAACGTTCCCACTTCAGCGGGCCGTAATACGCCACTCCGACCCAGTTCGGTTCTTAGATGTGACAATTCACATGTCTTTGATTTTATGGTTCTAGGACATGCCGGTTTCCATACGATGTTTTCATTCACCGTTTTGAGAGAAGTGGTGATGAAAGAAATTGCACAAAGTAAAGCGCCTGCTATGGTTCTGTTCTAACCTACGACCTACTACACGACACTACTGACTAAGTCGGGGCCGTTACTACTGGGCCATCACTACTGCAATTACAAGTATATAATAATAATAATAATTATTTTATTTCAGAATAAATAAATCCATAATTTGTTAGTAAAACATAAAAAAAAATTGCTAATTACGGGATCAACGACCGCGTTTACCCGAGGTGAGTTTCGACCATCGAGACGCGACAGCGAGAATTTCCATGCAAGATTTGTAGGCGAATACCGCTTGCCGATTCACCCTATGGATCTCGACAGTCAGGAAACTCACGTCGTGTAAACACGCCTCGAAACGATTATTGCACTTACATCAAGTCGTAATTTTCTGGGTAGCTGGTGGTTTCAGTACGCGGGTATGAGATATAACCCTGTGTATACAATCGTTCAGCTATCTGCAAGCAAAGAACATTTTCATGTAAAAATAATCACCAATGTGCTGACAGTAAAAATATGAGCGCACTGCGGAAATAAATGCATGCAGTTAACAATGCCACTTTGCAATATTATTTTGTTGTTATGAAGACCTGAAGAAAATCAATTTTCATTAATGTGAACAAACAACGGCATAAATGCTGACTGCTGATTTATTGTAACCTTAATTTGATTATTCAATTCTGATTACTTTACAAGCAATCATCAAGTTTATGTTATAGCCTGATTCAAACTTTATAGCGGCTGGAACATGAGGCGAGTTGCTGCACAGTATATTGCAAGCTGCAAATTCAAGTGTCAGTGGGGGTGAGAGGTGAGGTACTGCACAGCGAGTAACGCACTTCACAGCCGCCATAATGTTTGAATCGAGCTTTACCTTCATTAAAAGGCTTGTTAATGTGCAATGAAGTCAATAATATACACACCTGCATCGCGTGATGCGGTCCCATGCCGAGGCCCGCACTAGCCACTCGCATCAGCTCCACCGTGTTCAGGGCTGCGGGACGCGCCTTCACTTTCTCCTTAGCTTGGATGTTCACCACTCTGTTGATAAAGTTTCTTTCGTCTTACTTTCGTAATCACCTAATCAGCCTGATACCAACTATGTTGGGGTTGGCTTCCAGTTAAACTGAATGCAGCTGTATACCAGTATTTTACATGGAGCAACTGCCTATCTGGCCTCCACAACCCAGTTACTAGGTACAATATTGTAAAGTGGTAAGACTGGTTATCTGACTTTCGGGCTTCTGACGACCCGTAACAACTAGACAAAATGTAGACAAAACTTAAAAGCCCTGTTATATGGAAAATCTAAAGGTAGATTTGGTTTATTTCTACAACAAAATGTTTTGAGTCGATGAAAACAAAATTATGGGCACAGTGCATACTAAAACCATCAAGACTACTAACATAACCTTAGGAACTTAACGCAAGTTCCATAAGTTGATGGATTTCGGTCCTTATTGTGTGTAACAGGACATTAATTGCATAGTCATAGAACACTCACATTGCCTCCTTAATCTCTTTAATCCCAGCAAGAAACATATTAGCTATATCCTTCTCAAAACTCCGCATTCTCTTCCATTCTAGTGGTAATTCTCTGCCCTCCGAAGTGCTGGCAGTAACGCGTAACACCCAGTAAGTCTCTGGTTTGAAAGTCTGGATTTCATCGTGGCGTTGGACACAGAAGCCAAGTGTTGGAGTTTGACATGGCCCATATGATATAAGTGATGCATCTAAATCACCGTATCTACCTGTAAATGTGTTTAAATTTTGTAGAATAAATCAGTAAGGATCAAACCAGAAAGTACTTTGGCAATGGATAGTTAGTAGTAGATGTTGTTATAGTTGTTACTGCACTTAATTATGCCAAGCTAATTATTTTTACACATGGTTGAACAAAATGAATTATTATTTTTTGAAGAAATATTATTGTATCAATAATGTATTGCATAGTTTGGGTATTTTTTTTTTAAATGACTAAGCTGTCAAATTATTTGCTGGATGTGGAAAGCACAGAACTGGTTGATGTGACGGTGCTTAGTCCCCCAACACCGGTGGCCTAAGTCCAGCAGTTGATGTCTTTCGGCTGAATGAAAGAATGTCGAATTATAATTTTTATTTTTACCTACCTTGAAAATATTTAGTCTGGAACCGAGTAAATGCACAACCAATACGTAAATCAAGTTCCTGTCTAGCGTCTACACTCCGTGACTCATTCTCATTGGGCCGACCCAGACTCAACATGGCTGCCTTGATGTCCTTCTCTGTGATAGCCGAGAACTTTGCTCGGTAAGTCACTGAGGGTGATAAAATATCGCCTTTCATGTATTGTTGAACACAAGACATTACCTGGAAAAAGATTTTTAATAAGTTTGTTGAGAAAAGTTTGAGAAAAAATGGATGAACCATTCATAGTGTACGTCATCATCATCATCATCCGAAGCCCGACTTCCCCCACTGCTGGGCATAGGTCTCTCTTTTCTTGTGCCAATCCCCATGGTTCTATGCCAGGCTCATGTACCCTTTAAATACTTTAATATTTCTAATACTTATAGGCAAGTTGAGAGTGCTTCGGGAGGTATGTAACATTGTATGATGCATAACTTCTTTCACTCATTTACTATCTTCCTATTACAAAAAAGTCAGAGGGTCATCTAAGTGTCGTTAACTTACTTCAAAACAAATATTCTCGCCTTCTTTATCGCAATCTAGCCACAATATGAGAAAGTCACAAGACTTTGACTCCTGTGCCAACAGTGCAGGTATTCTCAGCCTGGGCATAGCTTCCTTCTTCTCCGTTGGACAACTGAACAACTCCACAGGGTCCACTTTATCCCAGTTATTGTATTTACCGGTGAAATCCAAACTCATAACGTGACCACAAACGGAAGTCATTTTGTAATGAACAGGCTCGTTTTTAAATGTTCCATTCCATTCGTGTATGTTACAAGCGTTGTTGGTTGCTGTCGACACAAGAAGGTATGATTAGTGTCATCTTATCAAACTAAAAAACAAAATAATTACAACAATCTCAAATTGGTGGCACAAACCTTTAGCGGTGGTGCATTTCCCATTGCTGAGTAAATTCGCGACATTCTGAGCTAACGATGGCTTTTCAGCCACCATCAAAGCCGTCTTCATCTTATTTTGGTAGAACCAGCGAATGGCCTATCATGAAAATAACTTCATCAATTTTCATCTACGATTTGCGACCGAGAAACAGAAAATCCTGATCAAAAGTACTCTGTGAAATCTGTGATCCTGAATTCCTGATTCCTGATCAATTCCTGATCTTGAATTCCGGAATATAAATGTCAAAAAAAAATTGACAATATGTGCTGTCAACTTTGCGACAGGTTATTTTTCCCAATAGAAAATATTGCCATTATTAGAAGATTTCTTTCTTCGTTTTATTTTTTTCTCTTCGATATTTTTATTCTTGATTATGCAGAAATAATAAAAAATATATCATATATTTTACTAAATGCGCTTTTTTTCAACACAACTCGACACTAAAAGCCCAATTTACACAGTGCAATTTTATTGCCGTGAAGGAACGATGGAGATATAAACTGCCACTTGCTCACTTCAGATGGCGCTACTATCACGTGTCCAAGAAGCGACTTCTTTCATTGATATGCCCCGTTGCGCAGTGTTATGGGGACTCATCTAATGCCAAAGATGTTAAAAGACGAAAACTGTGGGAGATAACCCTCAAAAAAATTGGAAACCCGATATCTCGCCGAGACTATTATAATGTGCTTTTTAAACCTTAAGCTTTAGGACATTTAAGGGAGAAATTCGTATACATGTGAAGCTCCCAAGAAAACTAAGTATGTTTTCAATACAAGGCACTAGTGATATAATGTTAATAGTAAAGATCCGTGTGTAATATTACAATAAATTAGACCAGTGCTAGAATTAATATCTCTAAAGTTTTTTAGTCTGAAAGATCACCATCGAGTTGGTTTTCAAAAGAAGTCAACAAACACAAAATAACTATAAATTAAAAAAGGTTCTTAATTTATTGACTTTTCCACTACAGCTGATTTTTTACCAGTGGTAGATGCTTCCCTTTTCGTTAGTTCGTCTTTTAGCTGTGCTATGCTCCAGGTCGCATACATTTCTATCACCATACACAAAGTCAAAGTCAAAAGTCATTTATTTGCATAAATAAGGTACAGAATGTTGGTAAAATATACAGAAGTGTTCTCTTATTCTGCCTTTAATTTCGGCGTGCAAATATAAAAAATAAGGGTAAATATTTTATTGAAATTAATTATTGATCATAATCATGCAGTCAATAAACAGATAATCCCATTAATTTTGTGTCATTGAATTAAATAAATGTCACTTTAAATTAAAATAATAATAATAAAAAGAATAATCGTAAATGTCAATAATAATCATGTCAATAATGGGAGGGATTCGGCACACAATAATAATAACCATAATAAATTAAAACGTCCGTTAACAATGGTTTATGGACGGATAACAGTGCTGCCATCTAAGACGAGCTTTCAGTGTTTAACTTCATTGCCTTGGTGTGTGGTTGGTAGGTTGGAAAGTAGCCACACCATTGTTATTTGTTATTGACTTTTGCAGTGTGCGTTCTAAACCTCGTCCTAGAAACATAAACTGTTGACTGCGTTCTGAATTATCTAAACGTATAAAAAGTATAATATAAATGTGTTAAGGTTTAAATAACTGTTTGAAAAACAAACACAGTAATTTTAAATACTCAATAACTGAATTGAGCTATGTAAAAACACCCAATGGACTAGCAAACATTTTAATTTTATCTGATAATGGAACGTCAATAATAAACGTCATTCAAGTGAATGAAGGGAGGTGCGCCTGCTATTGCTTGCATTGATAAATTGTTGGAAAAACCTTGAACGATGCGAAGATCATTATTAAATTGTGCTTGAATTGTAATATTGTATCTAACACGCGTTTTTGTGAAAACAGTGAGCTAGTTCAATCGTGCGTTAACAAACAGTGGACATGGTAGGGCTGGTGACATCAATGTTTTTTTTTCAATTGTTTATTTATGTAACTACTTGCGTAGAATAGGTGATAATGTGAAAGTCGATATATTTTTGCAGCAGAGCCACCCTCGAAGTGAAGTGAACATATGCACATCGGCGCAGTTGAGAGTGATGTTGCCGACATCCGTGGACCACAGTATGCCTCCACCATTTATCGATATAAGTGAGTAATTAATTGCAACGACACACGCAATGTTAATTTACATATTGTACGCGATAACAATATGGGTCTAACAAGATTTACCTGTGTTGTGTTGACTCATACATAACTCATATGTTTTATAAATATTGACATTGAATGGCAGAATTTCTTATACAATCGAAAGCATTGCTTAAGATTGCTATCTGTGAATAAAACAATCTCATCCAACAATACTGAAATTATACAAGTTTAAAAAAAAAGGCGAACAATTGTCTTTTTTTAAAATAACAATTTCTAATTCCTATTTGAATTCTTTGTCTGTGTGGTGCCAGACTTAAAGAATTGCACCACCCCTTACTTCCCGTGGGTGTCGTAAAAGGCGACTAAGGGTTTTACCGGAGAATGGGCAGCAGCATTCTCTGTTTATTCCACCATCATACCATACTGCGATCGCCAACCCGCCTGCCAAGCGTGGCGATTATGGCAAACCCCCCCCAAAATTGGGGGAGGCCTATGTCCAGCAGTGGACGTCTATCGGCTGAAACGAGTACAAAAGATTTGAATTCTTATTTTGTTACGTATTTTATGCATGATTGAACTGCTGGATCTAGTCATTTACATCACAAATTGTAAATCTAATGGATAGAAATGTAACATTTCACTTAAATCAAAACAATGGCAGGAAAGCACTATGAAGAAAAGTGATTCAATCATAATTATGTGATTAACATAAACAATGACATCATTATAAACTTGAATGCTCAGTAAAGAAAATATTTTCCTTTGTAGATAATATGCATGACATACCACCGCCACAAGCTGACTTCTCGGCACCACCTCCTTACGATGTTGCGGCTAACTCTAAACTACCCACATATGAGGAGGTTCAAAGGGAAAAACAGATGGAGGGGGAGGATCTACCACAGGTATTCAATCAGGTAATAATGAAAAAAAACCTAAATCTGTTCATCCTTTTATGTGTGATTAATGGCCGATTCTTATAATTTATGGACCATTATTGGTTGAAATCAAAG